>OZ022506.1:10333840-10933840 GCA_963989385.1 Ctena decussata
CCCTATAATACACATCATCTCGTCTACTACTACTACTACTACTACTACTACTACACACACACACACACACACACACGCACACACGGAGCCACATGGAATGTCTTAATTTGTTATACTGAATTTCAGTATACCGTTGCCAATATGACACCAAAGTTTTTCAAAGCCTTCAGTTTGCTTATTTGAACAACTTTGCCTGCTGTTCAGTAGCCGGACATCTTTAAGGTACACATGGATTTTTGCTTTCAATAAGCATGTAGTAAATGCCGTTGATCAGTGTAACGGTTCATTAGTAGCTTTCTTGCTTTTTCCAATAATAACAATATTAACCAGAAATAAGCATTATCATGGAATATTAACAGCATTTTCTTAAAGAAAAAAATTCTTGTTTATTGGATCTCCTAATCCTATTATGTAACAGTCCTTGACACTGCTATTTCATCAAAGGAAATACCCCATCTCTCCTACAGCCTTTCATTATCACCGCCCCATAGTCCTGATATAACTGAAATATTGTTGAAAAGGACGTAAAATTGCAAGTAATCCATCCATACATCCATACCCCATCTCAAATAGGTAATGAAACCATTATAGAGTGGTACCACTTTTTAACTTACCCTTTAAATGAGTGTCGTCATAAGAAAAAGTACCATTATGTCTTTGCGTGCAATCTCATCAGAGTCCTTAGGATCTTAGGTCTGGCCTAATTTTGTCGTATTCACATATTATAAATATGCCAAAGAGAAGATTTTGATTTTGTTTCCCAAGTCCTCCTTTTTTTATAAATTATAGTTTCTGTTGTTGAGATTTAGCTGCAATTTACAAGAATAACAATGTCAGAGGCTACAGTGAAAATCTTTTCTACATTGCGCTACGTGTAGTTGTAAAACATGGTATAAACCCATAAACCCTTTTTAGACTGGAAACCCGTTCGGCGGTATTTTAAGAACAGTGCAGGCCCGGTTCAGACGCCGCAAAACGCGGCGTCTGATCAGGGCCTACACTGATTGCTTACAAAAATTTCTTTGCAAAGTACAATGAAAACGAAAACAATTCCACCTAAATTCCATAAAGCTAGAAATAGGCTTATCCAAATGATAAGGATGGATAAATCCACTGGTCGAAAAAGGGTTAAGTGTTACTGATCTTTGGGACTGCATTGTTTGCTCAGATCTGTCTGTCCTACTGCTTACATACGGTAGTAGAATTGATACATCTTCTTTGAACATCGCTATTTTTGTCGAGAAACCGAGTGGATTTTCCAATACTTGCTAAACATGGGCATAATACTATTATCATGGGATATTAGCAGTGATTTTTTTAGCTGCAGCTGTCTTGAATGACAGTTTGAGGAGAAATTGTTTAAAAACTAGATTAAATACATGCTTCCTATTGCTTTTCTGTCACTGCAGCAGTTTTGATACAATTTCATAGGAGCAAGAAGATGTCTTTGGATTAAATAAATTACAAGATTTGCAAATGCTGAAAAAGATGTGCATGGAACCTTAGTCTTATTCTGATCCAGCTCTAAATTACTTAAGGAATGATTTTCATTTTTTCTGAGGTTTATCGAAGTGTAAACTACATTGGGTCACTAGCAAAGTTTACATGAGCCCCTTTCGTGCAAAGTGAATGAACCCCAAATGGGTTCATGTAAACTTTGTTAGTGACCAAATGTAGTTTACACTTCGATAAATATCAGAATAAAATTAAGTTCATTGCTTATATTTACATTCGGTTAAGTCAAAACCGTGATGAAAAATCTTATATTAGCGCTAAAATTTCAGCAGTAAAACATTAACACGCAGTTTCTCTGGTAAAGCGGAACAGCGTCAATGACATCATAAAGTCGCCGACGTCCAATCATATTATAAAGAGCCATTGTTTAGTTTGACATCACTTATGTCGCGTGTCTCAATGTAATTATTAAAATATAAACTTCATTACGTTCCAATGGTTTACTATAGGGCTTTTCAGTAAGTGCACCTAGAATGAAAATATGTGTACTAGTAAATGTCTTGGCTGCAAAGGGTATCCTGTAAACTCAGAACGATTTGTCAGAGTAAAATACATTATAATATTATGTCATTTGATCCCTCATCTTTTGTCGCAGGCTTTTGCATTATGATGAATCTTTCCAAAGTTCACTTGTTCTACCAGAGAAAATTTAAACCATTTATGCCCAATGAACTATTTACCTTATAAATTGGACAGCTACCTTTCCAGTTTTAGAGGAGGAGTATGATTGCTTTTCTTCTTTTTTTTTCTTTTTTGGTCAGAAACACTCCTTTCTTTATTTACACTTATATCACGCCAGGTAAACGCGCAATGCGTTTGTGGCAGCTAGAATTTTCGATTTCCAGGTATTTAGGAGGCGTGATATTAGTTTTGAGCTGCGACACTACACAATCAACAATGTGGTTGTGCGCCTCGCGCAGACTCAGATCAGCCTGGGCATCAGCCCAATTTGATCAGAGTCTTCGCTCTCCGCATGGAGGTAGCTTGGACCCTTAGCTACCCTTTAAGCGCTTACCAAAGACTGATCAGACTGGGCGGAAGCCTAGGCTGATCTGAGTCTGAGCTGGGCGCACAACCACTTTGTTGGTTTTCTCGTGTCGCGCTGGCTCGTCTATAGGGTCAGCCTAATTGGTAAGTTGGATATGGAACCTCAAGTTTGATTAGTTTCTCATAGAAGTTTTTCTCTTAGGTAGTTAAGTACAGAATGCGAACTTCTGTGAACCATGTAAATTATTCAAACATGCTAGTAATAAGTAGCAATAGCAGGTCATAATGTTAGTGCATTCCCTCTCAGGGTTCGATAAATAATGCGTTAGATGCTGCAAAGAAAGACATATAAACTTATTCTGTAGTCACACGTTCGAGCCAGGTTTTTTTTTTTTTTTTTTTTTTTTTTTTTGCTAACCTGAAATTATGATACTTACAAATGTGTTCTTGTCAACTCTGATATGGTTTGCGCTGTTTGGGATGCATTTAGTTCATTGCCCTATAATACACATCATCTCGTCTACTACACACACACACACACACACACACACACACACACACGGAGCCACATGGAATGTCTTAATTTGTTTTACTGAATTTCAGTATGTCGTTGCCAATATGACACCAAAGTTTTTCAAAGCCTTCAGTTTGCTGATTTGAACAACCTTGCTTGCTGTTCAGAAGCCGGACATCTTTAAGGTACACATAGTTTCAGACCTACCGGGAAACAGAAGTGAGACATAGACTTATTTGCAATCTTCGACGTAACTGCAGACCGTTTTAGTTTTATTTGACTTTTCTTGTAAATAGGACAATATGCTATTAATTGGTATAGGGTACTTGTAAACAGCTATGGTCATGTCGGGACGGTCAGTTAAACTAACCACACTATTCCTGGGCAGGCGTAGACCTCGTAGCGGTTAACCAGTACTAAGTGCACCTACTGTCGCCAGTAACTGACAACTGCCCTTCTTGGATCAGCGGAATGAGAAACGAAAGTATGTGGTCAGACCGGGTATCGAACCAGGACCTCTGATTTATACCGACTGCGCTACCCGGCCCTGTTCAGACAGTTTAAGCAAGCTGACGTCGAAACATTGTCAAACAGAGAATTAATTTGTTTCAGAATGAGTTAAAGGTTTTGAGAAAATTACAATTTATCATTGTATAAATTAAAATCTCACTTGTAATTCGAGAGGAGCATGGCATACACTATTTGCCACACTCCTTTCAAATTATAAGTCACAGCTTTCATTTCAGCTGAAACATTTGCTTATTTTGACGCATTCAGATTACTCGCAACTAATACATTAACAGAGCGTCTGTTTTTTTTTTTTGTTTTTTTTTTCGGCTTTATCCGTATAACCTTACTATTGACCTACATTTTAAGTATTTCATTGGCCAATATAAATACAAACGGGATATTGATGTAAGTAGCTTACTTTCGCGTTCTCCTTCAGTTTAATTTGACTATTGGCCTATAAACTGTGTCTTGATGAATCTAGATATTTCAGTCCAAATCGCTTTTTGCCAAAGAACATTTCGCCGGTTATATCGCTCATGTAAAATATAAAACCAACAAAATAACTTGACACAGAAATCGAAGACGAAATTAAGTAACTGTTGCTGGCTTAGTTGTGTTGTGTTTCAACTGCGACACTTTTAAGATTATACGTGGGGCGGTCAGCCAACCAATCCTAAGTGTTATGTGCAACACAGACAGACCCCAATCAAAATTCAACATTTCCGAAATCGAAACCCCAACACCAACACCAAATATGCATATAAATATGCGCATCCGTACAATCTGATCAGCACATTCGATATCTACATGTACATGTACCTGACTCATACATATTACTATACACACTTCTATTTAATCTAAGCCGATTATCTTTTTTAAAGATAGTTCTTGTTTCATGTATTTTATATATTTTCTCTCTCTCTCTCTCTCTCTCTCTCTCTCTCTCTCTTTGTTACTTTTGAATCTACGTGTTTTTACTTGAGTATCTACCACTGTTTAGAACTACTATTCTGGAATATTTCTTGAGCATATTTGTTTTCAAATTAGAAGATGTCTTTTCGCGTATAAACTAACAAACTTTATTTGTGAAGGAAAAGAACAAAATAAGTATTATTGCTTTCGTTCTGATCCTTAAACTTGTATTGACGCCATGTTTAAGATATTAATTTGTCATGTTTAAGAAATAAAATATGTTTGAACTAAGTTATAAGTGAGATGATGCTATAGATCTGTTACCATAGCAACTATGGAATTACCAACTGTGGTGCATAGTACCTTGTCAGATTGACTTCTCGACAACGTCATTTTAACATCACGTATGATGTCTTTGTTGCTGTGGTAGCAGATCTATGACGTCATCGGTACAGGAGCATGCAAACAATGTTTGCCATGCTCTGTCAATTTTTCAATGAAATCAGAGACTGAAATTCTTTAAACAGAAACTTCAGATTTTCTCAAAGTAATCATTATTTTCATATCATTTAATTTCGTGTTATTTGCGTGTTAAATGCAGTCCTTTTAGTTTCAATTGACTGTACGAGCGAATAGGACAATTCTATTAATTGGTATAGGGTACTTTCGGATGAATGTGATTGTCAGACAATCGAAGCAAGCTGATAAAGTGGCAGTGCGTCGAAACATTGCAGACGCCGGTTACTTAGGATTCATGAGGAGCTATGATCAGGATCTGCAATGTTTATTCATGAAACTTGTTATCAGTATCAACAGTCACCTGGCTAGTTGGCTTTGATTTTAGTCTTTTGTTGTCCAAATTTCAAATTCTCCGAATTCATTATTTCTATCTGTATCTAGTGTATGACGTATGACTGTAGGAAATAAAAAGATACTGTCCTATTCAAGTCTGACAAAAGATAGCAAATGAAACATCAATGTGTTTGGCGCTCTTGTAAATCATCATGCCCAGGGGTCTTTTTTTGCTAAAGAAAGCGCATGTTTCAGAGATTTTTTCAGTTGATAAAAAAAGGACTTCTTGATTCAACAAAATAATCTAAACTTTAATTAACGACAGCGTAATGCGTCTATTTACAGTGTTCTGCATCTCCAAGCCTTTTACGGCATACACGAGACTATAAACGCTGTCTGATTGCCTTGCAAATAAGTTGAAATTGTAGATGATGTAATAAAATGACAGCAAAGATCAGGAACTAGTACAGTGAGATCCAATGTCCTGCCGTCAAAACCAAAAAAGACGCCCATACGCAAATAAACAGCGGTCCAGGAAAGCTTACGCCTTGGAAACCTCATGAACATCTCTTTCTCTTTTCCAGACAGGTGATTCACCCATTAATGTCTAGCGTCCCAAAATGGGACATAGGCAAACAGTGCAGAGCCAGCTCAATCGCCGCAAAACGCGGCGTCTGATCAGTTTCTACACTTTTTGCATTAGACAAATGGGTATTTTCCTCAAAATGAAACGGAAATTTCTAAAATAATCTAAACCTGACACCCCTTAAAGGACAAATGAACTCATCCAATATATACAAATAGATGAGTCCACTGGGCATTAATGGGTTAAGCAGCTACCTTACTTAAAAACATCATGTACATACTAGGTGAACGAGACAAAAAGAACCGGTTACAGTGGGGAACGACCGCCTTTAAACGGTCAGTAAAAAGTACTGGATGGGGTGGGGGCAAAGTACTGGACGGGGTAGGGGGCTTTAACCGGTTTTACCGGACCCAAACCCCACCAAAAAAAATGGGCACTCATATAATAGATGAATGGAAGTATTTATATGGAGAGCAAGACAAAACTATACAAATCACATGTAACATCGCTTTTTACCTATTTTATGATTCAAATTATAAAACATACAGGTGACTACATTGCTTCAGTAAACAGTTAGTAATAGTAACCACAACAAACGTACCTTATTTGGAGCGGTTTATGAAACATTACTGTTGAATTAGCCCTGCACATAAACAAGACTCGTCAGAGCATGCTCATTATCTAAATCCTTAACCTTATGCTTAGTAGACTATCCTATCTTTATAAATTGGATGAGACAATTTATCATATTTTTGGGTGTATGGGTCATTTATTTCTATCGTAATGTGAACGTTTTGGAAATATGTAGATCCTGATCAGTCGCCGCGTTCTGTGGCATCAGATCTAGGTCTATACTGTTGCCAGTGTCCCTTCTATGGGACTGTGGGCATAATGGATAAATGACAGGTCTAGCCATGGCACGTCTGAAAGGGGCTTAGAGCTCGAGACATCTCAAAATTGGTTTCAACAATATAAAATCGCCAATAGACTTTGGTATATTTGCTCCAGCAACAAATTTATGTATGTTCCGTCCAGAAAAGTATTTTCGCAGTTTGTCACGACAACAAACTTTCAGCGATCGCGGGCATTCAGAACACTGCTGAAGATAAGATAGTTCAGCTGGATGCAGCCTTATGTTCGGAGCCGCATCTCTTTCATTTCTCGACACAGGATAACCACACTCTACCAACAGTGGACATACAAAACCCAAGGCAAAGTCTTCTTCATCATGGCCAAATAGTGAATGCTCTTTAACGTCCAACAGGTAATTCGCTGGCCGATCATTCTCTGGATTGTCAAACAGATAGAAATCTGGCTGTCGTTCACCGATAAGATAAAATCTTTCGGTGTCTTTACTCGCTTTTTTGGCGTATATGTCAAAATGATGTTCGTCGCATTTAATTCCTAATCTCACCGCACATGTGTTTGAAGTCAGACTGGAATTCTCATAAACTGCAAGCTCCAGCTCCTCTCTGTGTGCGTACTGATGTAACAAAACACTTTTATCTGAAGATTCTATACATGTATGTTTACGTATGAGCTTTTCCAGCACTGTCTCATTATGACATGTAAAGTTCCATGGGAGATTTAGTTCAAATAGTGTCCTCAAAGAATAAAGGTCAATACACTTACAAAAATTATCCACTATACTTAAATGATCGCGCGTTTTAATTTCTTTTAAAACATTCCAAATTTCTTCTTTTAAATTATTGTAGAACGTATATAGCAACTGTTTTAGCCCATCTACATTCAGTTCATTGCTTCTGTGATAGCTGCCATATTGTACTAAGATATCCTTACACTTCCCTCGATTTAGGACTGAACAGGTTTCAGATAGTTCACGCGAATAAAGAAGCTTTGTAATCGGTCCCATTTTTGCTAAGATACTCCGCAAAGCTACTGGCTGGTTGTAAGCTATTGCTGAAATTGCTATGTCAACCATATGCTTGCGTGAATTACTTTTAGATATGCAGCAGATTATATGCTCTTGCACATCAAACAAACCACACTTTAAAGCACGCCTGAACGGATCCGTCCAATCATCTAAGTTAAGTTTTAGCCTACTTAGCTGTGGCAACCAGTCATTTCCCTTTCGCTTACAGCACCTGAGGAGCGGTTCATTTAGAACCCTTAAGCGACGTGTATTCTCAGAGTCCTTATAAGCTTGTACATATATTGGTTTAGCGTAGAAGACATTCGGTACATCAAAAGGCTGGATGATACCGTTGATATTATGCTTCATTAAAGACAGTTCATAATGATTAAGATGAAAAACTGATTCTGTTCTTGGGGAATAAAATCTTTGTTCAGTTGACCGCTTGATATTTTTTTTAGTTTCTTCTGTGCCCACGACCATTCCTATGTGTGAACCAAGAATAGCAGTTTCTGTTACATATTTCGTTGCCACTTGATCTACGTGTTGACATTTGCCATTTACAATATTCTTTTCAACCCGCTCATACGTTTCTTCATCGATATCTCCTTTGTCGGAAATATAGTCAAGGAATTCATGCTCATAGGCACAAGGACAGCAACAGTAATGGTAATATGACCGATGAAAAACGGTTTGAAAAGCAAATCTGTATTGATAATCTTGGTCGCAAAAAGGTGCCTTCAAATTATTTGTTACAAAGTTTCTGAAAAGTGTCTTCTTGTCCATATTTGTCTGGAATCGTTATCATCCTGCAAATAGAAATATTTAGGAGAATTTGTGTGTACGAATACTGTATACACGGTATTTTTTGTGGGTTTAAATTTTAGCGGTTTAGTGTAAAAAACATAAACATTAATTTTAGCATTTTTTTTATTTTTCGCGGTCAGCAATATGCGCGAAAATAAAATTGCTTCTTTTACGCTTGAGACAGTTCTTTCATTAACCTGCGGCACTGAGGGCCGCCAAAGACTAATGAAAGAACTGTCTCAAGTGAAAAGTACCACAAACTGAGGCAAACAGAAAAAAATATATGGACATTGTGTATACAGAAGATGCTTTATAAGAAACAGGAAATTATGTAGCGATTTCAATATTCGCGGTTTCTTAGTGAGCGCGAAATACCTCGGAAAATGGAACTCCGTAAAAATTGTCTTTTATACGGTACATACACTTTCATGAGAAGTAGATATGCCATTTTATTTCTGCCTCCATGCCCAATGAGGGTCTAATCTGAATGGGAAAAATCTGCTATCACGTGGACAAATTCATTCCTTTAAGATTAAATCCTTTTTGAAAAGGTTTCTTGTTCCAAAGGAGCAAAGAGGAAGTCAAAAAAAGCTGTTCCCCGTTGTAAAAATTGTAGAAAACATGAAAGTGTCCAAATTAACGTTGACGTAAAGTATTCGGAGCTCCATCTGCCCGTCAGTATCAGTTTTTGGCATGATATTTACGGAACGCATGTATAGAGATCAGAGTCCGATAAAACTAAGTAAACCGGATTATACTCAGCGTCAGTAAAATCCGCCACATCATGTAATATTTTCCTCGAAATCAATTACTATACCATACCAACATAACTTTCGACTCATTTTGGAGCATTTTCGTACGTCCATAAATACTTTTTGCCAAAGCATACGATGTGAATATGATTTTTTTTTCTAGTGAGTAAGAAACTCGGCTAAAGAGCATATATTACATATGGTAGCCCGTCTTCGCTTACGGCATATGCTAGGTGGTCTATCAAATCAAGGTAGAAAAGAAAGCCTGGCAACATCTAGCAGCAAAATGAATAAGAGAAGAACGTCTCTATCAAGAATGGACAGATAAAGTGAAAATAGAAAAAAAGATTTCCGTTTGCGACACACGATATTGAGATCTGCTGTAAAAATTGAATGTCAGAAACATCAAAGGGAGGTGTGATGTGTGTGTGTGTGTGTGGGGGGGGGGGGGGGGGAGGAGGGGGAGTAAATCTCAATAAAGCCTGAGCATAAAAAGACACCCTTGGTCCACCGGGGCTCAACTGGTGACCTTCTTTTGCTTCAGATTTCCAGTGGGGTTCTTTGGCAGGCCAGGGATCTCCACCTGTCAGACGGCCCGTTGTATCTGTTGAGTCCTCGTCTTTGCTTCTTCATGGTGTTGAAATTTGATTTATGTGTTTACCGTGATGATTCATTGACGAGTTAGAGGGTTATCATGCGAACCGAACAACCAACTAAATGTTTTGTACCACTTCAGAAACTGAGGGTGAGGTTGGGCCTGTAAAATCGATTTAAGCCCCCCAGTAATTCATTACTGACCGTTCCAAGGCGGTAGTTCTGTTGTGGTTCTCTGTTGCCTGTTTTTGGTGTCAGAGTTTCTGTGATGTTTTACCTTATGTGATGTTTTACCTTATGTATGTTCTTATTATTTTTGATTCGGTTTGAGTTGCTGAGTGACCACCTTTTGGGAACAAGCTGCTCACTCGGTTGGCCATATGTTCTCTGTATCTTGATTATTTGTAATCTTAGTTGTTTCCAACTATGGTTTGAGGGCTGGATTTGGATTTTGATTGTTTCAGTTCCTGGTCTTTGCATACTATTTACCCTAAGTTGCTGAATTACGTTCTTGTTATAAAGGGTATAACTGGTTGCATGTCAAATGACATGGGAGAGGAGCTTGGCTTGAACACTTCGAAAGGAAACCCTACATCTACATGCACTTCGTTGTCAAAAGAGGAAATTCTAAGAAACCACAAGACGGTTCTACTTTCCTTTGGAATTTCCACACCAGAGGAAGATCTTGATCTTCTAAAACCGTTTTCGATCCCTAAATTACATAAAGATCATATATTGCGGGCTCAGCGAAGTGCTCAACCATGTTTTTCTCTCAGATTCTAACAAGAATCCTTACGACAGTTAAGGATGATCTTCAGAAATATTGTTATCTATCTTACGCGAGAAGTGGCGTAAATCAGGTGTGGATCCTAAAACATTCTAAAGAACTTTTGAAAAGTTTAAAAGCCCAAGCACGTTTTGAAGTAAATAGCATAAAGACCTTCGATTTCTCTACGCTTTGTACGACAATTCCACATGACAAATTAAAATCTAAATTAAAAGAAATTGTAAACAGTTGTTTCTTTCACAAAAACCGAAATCGTCGGTACAAATACATTGTTTTGGGGTATCTGGACTCATATTTTGTTAAGGACCACCCTGATGTTCATACGGATGATGTCATTAAAATGCTGGAATTTCTTATCGACAATATTTACATGGAGTTTAGCGGACATATTTCTCAACAGACAGTCGACATTCCAATGGGCACTAACTGCGCCCTCTTACTTGCTGAATGGTTTCTTTACGGATATGAGGCGGAGTTTATACAAGGCTCTTAAAAGAGGGTAATAAACTCCTTGCACACAAATTTCAACTTCACCTATAGGTACATAGATGGTGTTCTGTCTCTGAATAATCCAAAGATTTCGGAGTTTATTGACCTCATCTGTCCATGTGAACTTGAAATTAAAGACACCACAGAGTCCAGTGCATTTGCCTCATACTTAGATTGTTATCTCTATATTGACAGTGGAAAGCTTGTTACTAGGCTTTATGACAAGAGGGATGCCTTCAACTTTTCCATAGTTAACTTTCCGTTTTGAGTAGTAATATCGCTTCGGCACCTGCATACGGAGTTTATATTTCTCAGCTAGTCCGCTATGCTAGACCTGTTTCTAAAATCAAGACTTTGTTGAAAAAGGGAAGCTGCTCACCCGTAAACTGATGGCACAGGTTTATCAGAAAGTAGAGCTTGTGTCAACATTAAAAAACTTTTATGGGGGACACAATGACCTCGTTGATCCCTACTATGTGGCCGTTTCTAAGCTAATTGCCGATTTGATGGCCTCAGCCGAAGCTTGGTTAAGCTTTCGAATGCCAGACTTTCTTTTTTCGCTGACTTTTTCCACTGATACATAGATCTGGCGGGTGTATTATAATAGGATGGTGATGCTTACTACTCGCGAGCACCTGATCACACCTCTATTTTGGGGTCCATATCTGTGTATCTAAAATATTCCGGAATGGTCAATGTTAAAGGTAGGTTCCTTTACTTTGGAATGCATCATAATTTTGATGATCTTTCATCCAAGTTGTTGGAAAGCACTTATAAAAGGAAATGAATAAGTTTCACTAAAAAGTGTAAATCAAAAAAATATTAGAAAAGTTGTTTTGCAAGGGATTTCCTAACTCTGCTTCGCACACCAGTTAGCGCTATTTTTAGTTCGCGCCAAAAAAAGATAACGCAGCTGAGGTCATGCTGCATTGCATTTTAGGGTAGTTTTAACCCATCCACCATGCCAGGACCTCTAGGAGAGCTCACGACAAGGGAAAATTGACCTTTGGAGAATGACATCAGAAATCACGCACTTATAGACATAATAAACATAGTTATTTTTAGAACTGGAATTCCAACGAAAGAAAATAAACAAAAAGGGAAAACGACTATTTTCTTCAACATCTGACGAGTTTCTCAGTAGCGACAAATTCAGAAATATAAGAGAATTCAATACTGCTCAGAAAAAGACGAAATTATTTTATGGACATAATTGTTATCGCTAGTACAGGAACCTACCTTTAAAATGACTTACGAGTTCGGACTTATGATTTGGGTACTTTGCCCAAGTTCATTTTCAAAGAAGGATACACTGAAAATTCGGCGAAATACTGATTTACTACGCTTGCTGTCTACATTTTTCAGGGGGTGTTAAAATTGACGTTACGCTTGACAGCGCCTACTGGTGAGTAAAATTAAATTTGTTAGCGTCTTATCTTAACGTCAGTAAATAAAAGTAAAAGGAATATTAAACAAGCTAAATATACCTTAAGTTCTTTATCGGTACGTTTTCAAAGACGATGAGTGTACTTCAGTCAGATTTCACAATTTGTCTCTGCTGGCATGCGACCATGACAAATCTAAACCTTAATCGACCCTGAGCATGAAAAAGTAACTCTTAGTTGTTGAATTACGACCTCGTTACAAAGTTTATAACTGGTTGTATGGCAAAATACTTTTCATAGAAGGATATACAGACAATCAGATTTCTGGCAAAAGACGGAATACAGACTTATTACGCTAGTTGTCAACAATTTTCGGGAGCTTATTTATTGACGTTACGCCTTATACCGCCTGTTGGTGAGTAAAATAAAAGTTGTAAACGTCTTATCCTAACATCAGTACATAAAAGTATATTGAATGGTGAGTTACATAGTACCAAATATTAAACGATCAAAATATACCATAAGTTCTGTATATGTGTGTTATACTCGTAAAAGACGCTAAGAATACATTAATAAGAATTGGCGATTAGTCTCTACTGGAATGCGACCAGTGGCAGCTATCTTTGTTTTTATCTAGTAGCCTACATAAGGTATTTAGTTAGTCTATACATGTATTTTGATTACATACACCAGGAGTAACTGTTGTTATAATATCGATTTATGTTTTAAGAAGACTGTAACACATGCTTATGACAAGTCGCCAACAAAAAAAAAAAAAAAAAAGACTTGCGTATCAGTGGTTGCCATAACGGTTGCCATGCGCTAAATGATGCTTAATCCTCGCCCCCCCCCCCCCCCCCCCCAAAAAAAAAAAAAAAAAAAAAAAAAAAAAAAAAAATGAATTTGACTTTTAAATAATCATATGAGCCGCGACATGAGAAAACCAACAAAGTGGTTGTGCGCCAAGCGCAGACTCAGATCAGCGTGGGCGTACGCCCAGTCTGAACAGAGACCTCGCTGTCCACATGAAGGTAGCTTAAATCCTTAGCTACCCTTGAGGCACAAAGCAAAGACTCTGATTAGACTGCGTGGATGCCGAGGCCGATCTGAGTCTGCGCTGCGCACAACAACTTTGTTCGTTTTCTCGTGTTGCGGTTGAACTATGCTTGTAAGACTACGGTTTGGGTCACATTTTTGCAGTGAGAGCCCTCCGGTTCACGAACCCCAGTGACTTACTTGGTTATGATCAAGGGTCATAGTCCAATGGAAGAGAAATGATTTGGTATGAGGCTAGCTTGAAAAAGTCGTTTATCTTTAGCCTCCTAGTATGCGATCTCCGGCGATCCTTTTTGTGGGATTTAATATCTGATTTCTTTACAAAATGTTCGAAATCTATGTCGCAACAAATACTTTACTGTGCGCGCAGAACGAATATGGTCGCCACTGGTTTACAGCCGGTCCCGTTGATTCTGTAGTGATTCCTAGTAGATTCAGGAACGAATCTAATAAAGCATGTAGGAGTGGGGGAGGGATTGTCAAGACCGCAAATATATGGCCCAAAACCTCGGTCGACAGAATGCTTGAACAATATGTCAGAGGTCCTGGATTCTGGTCTCGCTTGTGTCACGATTATGGCCTCCCTATCTCTTAAACTTTAAAACGTGGTTAAAATAGATATACTATTAGGAACTGGCATGGAAGCCTTCGAATGTATATCACAAAGAGTGTATTTTTAAACAAAATCCGTTTTTCATCACTCTAGACTAACCAAACTGTGCAGAATCAGCACTAAGCTTTGTTGTTTGCTTACCTCGCTTATTATTGTCCTCCTCATCCCTTACTGTCTAAAGCGGACCTTGTCCCTTGCGTCATCCATGTTATCGGTGATAACAGAGTGTACGTATAGGAACACCTTTGACTATAAAGTGAATAGATACACTTTCACGGGCAGCAGCTATATACACGTTATTATAATAGTAACTTGATCTGAAATACTGTACCACGTCGAATGGATGAGCTCATACCATCGGATCAACCAAACGCTTGCGTCGAGTGTGATCCGATGGTACGAACTCATCCACGAGACGTGATACAGTACGCCAGATCAAGTTACTATTTTAATAATTAATGCACTAAAATTGATATGGATACGTTTATATTATTATATACGTTAAGGAAAAAGCCTACCATTCATACTTGCCAGTAATAATGCATCGGCCCGGATTCGAACCTGCGCGGCAGAGGTATATTGCTAGTAGTGAGACAAACGCTACCGACTAAGCTATCGAGGTGCGCCTTTTTACGTGATTGTTGACGTTACTCCACTAGTCCCGTTTCTCTGGTTTTCGTTTCTACGTTGCAAGGTAAAAAATGACGCCCTGAAGCTGGAAATCAGACATAGCCTCGTTATAAGGGATACTGATACGGATTCAGAAAACGTCAGTTTGATACGGCTTTTCTGTATCAGATGGCCAGAAAACAGGCAGTTCAAAGGGTGTATCATTAATAGGTATTTAACAAACAGCTTTCTACGTTGCCTCTCTTCTCATTTGAGATCAACACTAAAAGCGGAGGAAAATTCTCCTTTGTAAACAAATTCTGATAGATTGAAATTTGACCTCACTGCAGCTGGTGTTGTGTCGTGTTGCGGCAATAAAACGTCTCCCCATACACCATCTACCATCTATAGTGCAGATTATGCATGTATTTTATTTTTGTCCTTTTAAAATCAGAGGATATATTCTAAGTAATTAGATTTTTAGCTCACCTGAGCCAGCGGCTCCGGGGGAGCTTATAGGATGGCAAGGCTCCGGCGTCCGTCGTCCGTCGTCCGTCCGTCCGTCCGTCCGTCCGTCAACAATTTCAAACGACTTCTTCTCTGAAACCACTGGGTCAATTGTAACCAAATTTCATATGTAGCCTCTAGGGGACTTAGGAACGAAAAGTTGTTCAAACGGTCCTGGTCACATGACCAACATGGCCGCCACGCCCATATATGGTAAAAACCTAGAAAAATCTTCTTCTCCAGAACCAATAGGCCGATAGCCTTGAAACTTGGTATGTAGCATTGGGTACACGAGTACTACCAAGATTGTTCAAATTATGACCTTGGGTTGACCTTGACCTTTTTTACGGTAAGGTCAAATTTGCATTGTGTAGCTTTTATATGGGAAAATGCTAGAACATAAGATTTCTTGGAAACTGTTGAAGATTTAGACCTGAAAATTGGTATATACAGTCATCTGAATGAGTACATGAAAATTAATGCGTACAAAAGGTCAAGGTCATTGTTTGACCTTTGACCCTGGTCTCTCATATTTTGACAATTTCACACATCTCCTCAAAAGCCATTAGGCCAATTGTAACCAAATTTCATACAGAGCCTCTTGGGGGCAGGGGAACGAAAATCTGTTCAAACGGACCGGGTCACATGACCAACATGGCCGCCATGCCCATATATGGTAAAAGCCGTTAAAAATCTTCTTTTCCAGAACCAATAGGCCAATGGCCTTGAAACTTGGTATGTAGCATCAGGTACCCGAGTACTACCAAGATTGTTCAAATTATGACCTTGGGTTGACCTTGACCTTTTTTTACGGTAAGGTAAAATTTGCTTTTTTTAGCTTTTATATGGGAAAATGCTAGAACATAAGATTTCTTGGAAAATGTTGAAGATTTAAACCTGAAAATTGGCATATACAGTCATCTGAATGAGTACATGAAAATTTATATGTACAAGAGGTCAAGGTCATTCTTTGACCTTAGACGCTGGTCTCTCATATCTTGACAATTTCACACATCTGCCCAAAAGCCACTGGGCCAATTGTAACCAAATTTCATACAGAGCCTCTAGGGGCTGAGGGAAAGAAAATTTGCTCAAACAGTCTTGGTCACATGACCAACATGGCTGCCATGCCCATATATGGCAAAAACCTTTACAAATCTCCTTCTCAAGAACCAAGTGATCGATGGCCTTGAAACTTGGTATATAGCATCAGGTACTTGAGTACTATCAAGATTGTTCAAATGATGACCTTGGGCTGACTTGACCTTTTACAAGGCAAGGTCAAGTATGGGAAAATGGTAGAACATAAGAGTTCATGGCAAGTTTAGAAGATTTTGGACTAAAAATTGGTATATACAGTCGTCTTAGTTAGTACATGGAACATTTGCGGGTACAAGAGGTCAAGGTCATCCTTTGACCTCTGACCCATGTCTCTTATATTTTGACAATTTAAGACGTCTCCTCAAAAGCCACAGGACCAATTGTAACCAAATATCATACACAGCCTCTAGGGGCTGATGGAACAAAAATTTATCAAGCAGTCTAGGTCACATGACCTACATGGCCACCATACACAGGTGAGCGATTCAGGGCCTCATGGCCCTCTTGTTTATTGGTTTACACTCATATTGTTGATCATCGCTTTTATTCATTTACACCTGTTTTGATACTAATCACTTTTTGAATCGACTGCCTTAACAAAAGTAAGATATTACAATTTGTTTTTCTCTGAATTTCGTCGTCAGATCAATTCAGTGTCACTGATGAGGTTTAAATAGCCGAAACTTCGAAGTTAAGCTCAAGACGCTTCTTTTGCAAGTGGTGTCTGCTTTTGAAGGAGCTTTTATAGATTTGAATTTTGTTAAGGTGTAGACCCCAGATTCGAAGGGTCTCTTCGTCAAGGAAGGCAAAATCTGTCTCTAGTTGTACAATGGTGTTAAACGCGGAGATGTGTCAATAGACCTGGGGCCGTATTCATAAAACGACTTAAGTGGTTGCTATGCTGTTGCTAAGGCTAAATTTCTTTGAAGGAGATTTCCTACAACTATGAAATTTGGTCGGGAGGAACAGTCTTAGTAAGACTGTTCCTCCAGAGCAAATTTCATAGTTGTTGGAAATCTCCTTTATAGATATTTAGCCTTAGCAACCGCATAGCCACGACTTAAATGGCTTTATGAATACGGCCCCTTATCTTCTATGTGACAGGATTGTTTGATTGCCTTCACAGTATATGTTGTATGAACTGATGAAAGCCAGAAAAATATAAATCCTTAATTTTGTGGCTATGCAAGGTTATTATTTGGGTAATTGGCCATTATTTTATAGCAAGATACAACAGTCAAATCTGGCCATAATTTGTTACAAAATATGTGTAACAAATACATGTATCACCGATAAGATATCAAACTGCAGAAAATAGGGCCAACAAATACGTGAAATATTGTTTGCGACTGTGCATATCTAATCAAAGGAGTTCCACCTAAATCGCCCCAAAAATAACTGAATTTCCAAATAACGCAGAACTAGATCAGGCGGATATTTTTTCCTTCAGAGGCCGTCCAAAATTTCAAATTTCAAAACAAATATGTAATTCACAATTTGTTAACTACCTATAGTCTCCTTATTTCTACAACCGTAAATGTAAAACAAAACATTAAATAACTAAACTGTCAGCTCTTTATGTCATCTTTAGCCATATAGTTGAAACTAAGAAACAATATGGAAGATGATTTAGAAAGAAACAGAACTGCCAATTTTTCCCAATGAAATTTTAATTTGTCCCTTCTTTGAATGGCGCACGGTTAACTTGTGTATGGATACACCTCCGTGATTTTTTCTGCAATTTTTACAAAGGGGAACTATTTTTTTTTCATGTCTTCCTGTTTGCCTCCCTGGACGACGAAGCCCTTTTAAAGTCTGGGTTCGATGTTATAAAACTTGAGAATAATCTCAAACTCAAAATAAACCACACTGATTGGCTGCTTCCGAGCATGTGCTCGGAAGCAGCCAATTAGTGTGCTTTATTTTTAGTTTGAGAATGTACTCAAGTTCTATAACCTCGGGGCAAGGTCTAATATTTAAGGAAAGAATTTGTTCCTTCCTGGAGCAAATCCTTTTCTTTAAGAGTTGGACTATTTGAGAAGAGAGACAAAATGAAAATGCCAAGGTGCTTCTCCCAAAAATGTATCCATTTACATTACTTCGGCAGAGGGCTGTCGTTTCTTTTAGCGTATAGCGACATGTACTTCTTCGGAGGGGCCCATCTATGGAGGACCACGTCAAAAGAATTTCAGCGAGATTGCTATTTTGTCATAATCTTCCATTTGAAACTCGGCAACTTATTACATCAAGTTCCTTCAAAACACGACTTACAGACTTGCAGGCTTGCAGAGAATACAGAATTTCCTGATCAATTTAAGAAAATTATCATGCGATTTAAACGCATTGGCTATAACATAGATGTAATGCGACAGTCTGCATGCTTAGTGGTAAACCCAATCACGGTTGACAACTTTGCTGTCCTCTTTGATTGCACGCCGTTGGGTCGGTGTTCAGACTCTATGATAGCCCTTACATAAAGCTATATATTAGTTGGTTTGGGCCGGATGTTTGTCTGTTTCTTGGCCACCGGGGATCAACTGGTGGTCTTCTTTTGCTCCAGTGTTCCAGTGGTGTTGCTGACGCCCCAGGGATCTCCAGGTGCCTCGACACGTTTTGGCTGTCGAGTCTTCACCCTTGCTTCATCACGGTCTTTTCTTGATTTTAATTGTTGCCCATGATGACTCTCTGATGGGTTAGGGGACCTCCATACGAACTAAACTACTAACTCATTGTTTGCACCGCGGCGGAGGGTGAGGGTGAAGGTTTGGGACCAGTAAACCCAGTTTAACCCCCCCCCCCCCCCCCCCCCCCCCAGTAGTTATTACTGACCGTCCCAAGGCGGTACTTTCGTTGCGATTGCATTTGTTTTATGTTCGGTGCTGTTTGATTTGTTGTGTTCTCATTTTAACCCTTCTATAATATGTAACCGTTCTGTTGGTCTAAATTATGTGAAGATAGCTGAGTTGCCACCTATTTGGGAGAGAGCTGCTGACTCGGCTTATCACTCGTTATTTATTGTTTGTTGGGATGTCTTTGTCATTCTTTCCCTTTGATGTTGGGGATAGGGTTTGGGATCTGATTCAGTCAGTTCCTGAAGTGTAGTTACTCTTTAAATTTGCCTAATTGTATTTTCCCGTTCTTTTTTCCCTGTTTGTACTTTTGTTTTGTTATTATGATTATTTCATTCCATTGTTTAATCTCAGATTATTGTTGTTCATGTTCAACCTTGACTAAACTAAAAGATGAAGAAACTAAAGGAAACTCATACAATATCTACTATAACATATTTTCCGTACTAATCATAAAACAAATATAAACGTGTCCATACCAATTTTAGTGCGACAGACGCATGTATCTGTATTTAACTTCTTCAGTGTCGCTAAACCCCAAAAGTTTGAAAGAAAAGAGATGTTGGGCAGGTCTCGGCAGGCAACGAACATCCCTCTCCTAGCCGCACTTATTGTCGCATTCCGCGGGACACATTAGGTGCAGGCATCAGGTAAGAGACGCCTACGTATTAACTCGCTAGCGCAGGCGTCCCCCATCGAGCCATCTCAGCCCCTGTGTCTCGAGAAAAGCCACAGACAAGGGCATCAGGAAAGAGATGTTCGATTCAGCAAGAACCAACAAAAAGCCAACACAGTTCAAAAGAATGGAATACAAAATAAGCTAAGATTCTTGTCACTATAACAAGTTTGTCATTATTTATAAAACAACTTAGTGCTTCCTATGCTGTTGCTAAGGCTGAATTTCTGTAAAGGAGAATCCCTACAACTATGAAATTTGCTCTAGAGGAAACGGCTGATAAAGACTGTTCCTCCAGAGCAAAATTTCATAGTTGTACGGAAACTCCTTCATAGAAATTTAACGTTAGCAACAGCATAGCAACGACTTAAGTGTTTTTTATAAATAGGACCCCAAGTGATCATGTTTCTTGTAAACCACAGATAAGCGGATAAAAGAACACGTAACAGAAGGAACCACGACAGAAGTGATACATCGGAATGGTAGTTATAAATTACTGCAAAATTAAAAGTGCATGTGAACACAAGGCTGTCTGGGCATACTCGTCATCTAAATGCTTAGCTCATTTATGTACAGTGGACGCTTCTAACCTTATATGAGCTGCGACACGAGAAAACCAACAATGTGGTTGTGCGCCCAGCGCAGACTCAGATCAGCCTGGGCATAGGCCCAGTCTGATCAGAATCTTCGCTGTCCGCATGGAGGTAGCTTAGACCCTTAGCTACCCCATAAGCGCAAAGCGAAGAGTCTGATCAGACTGGGCGGATGCCCAGGCTGATCTGAATCTGCGCTGGGCGCACAACTACATTGTTGGTTTTGTCGTGTCGCGGCTCATATATTGGATGAGTACATTCATCATCATTGGTTTATTTATTTTATTGTAATTTATTTTAATTGCTGTGAACTTTTTGCAAATAGTGTCGATCCTGATCAGCACCCGCGTTCTGCGATGTCTGATATTGTCACTGTTCGTTTAATGGAATTTTTAAGCTAAATAGGCTAATGGCAGGTGTAGCCATGACACGGCTGAACGGGTCTTAGACGTCGAGACATCTCAGGACTGGTTTCAGCAATATAAAGTCGCCGACAGAGTTCGGCATGTTTACTCCAGCAACGAATTTGTGTATGCTCCGTCCAGAAAAGTATTTTCGCAGTTTGTCACGACAACAAACTTTCAGCGATCGCGGAACTTCAGAGAAACGTTGCAGATATGAATGTTCAGCTGGATGCAGCTTTGTGTTAAGAGCCTTGTTTATTTCATTTCTTAACACGGGATAGCCACACTCTATCAACAGAGGGCCTACAAAAGTCAAGGCAAAGTCTTCTTCATCATGGCCAAATAGTGAATGCTCTTTGGCGTCCAACAGGTAATTCTCAAGCCGATCAGTCTCTAGAGAATCAAAGAGATATAAATTTGGATTGCGTTCATCGAATGTATACAAACTTTGTCTTCTTTGAACCACTTCTTTGTCGTATATGTCAAAATAATGTTCGTCGCATTTGAAACCTAAACTCACCGCACATGTGTTTGAAGTCAGACTGGAATTCTCGTAAACTGCAAGCTGCAGCTCTTCTCTGTGCGTGTATTGATGTAACAAAACACTTTTATCTGAAGATTTCATACATGTATGTTTACGTATGAGCTTTTCCAGCACTGTCTCGTTATGACATGTAAAGTTCCATGGGAGATTTAGTTCAAATAGTGTCCTCAAAGAATATATATCAAAACACTTACAAAATATATCCAGTATACTTAAATCATCGTGCGTTTTAACTTCCTTTAAAACATTCCAAATTTCTCCTTTCAAATCGTTGTAGAATGTATAGCAACCGTTGCAGACACTTTACCTTTAGCGCATAGCTTTTAGGATAGTTGTGATAATTTACTAAGGTATCTTTACACTTATTTCGATTTAGGACGAAACTGGTTTCAGACAGTTCAAGCGAATAAAGAAGCATTTCAGTCGGTCCCATTTTGGCCAGAATACTACGCAAAGCTACTGGCTGATCGTAAACTATTGCTGAATTTGCCATATCAATCATATGCCTTATTGAATGGCTTTTAGATATATGGCAGATTATATGCTCCTGCACATGGGACAGACTGCACTTTAAAGCACGCCTAAATGGATCTATCCAACCATCGAAATTCATTTCACCTCCTGTCTGTAGATGCAGCAACCAGTCGTTGCCAATTCTTTTACAACATTTAAGGAGTGGTTCATTTTGAACCCTTAGGCGACGTATATTATCTGAGTCATTATAAATCTGCATGAGTTTAGGTGTCGAGATAAACAATCCCTGATGTGGTCTGATAATACGTGTATCATGGACATTGCGCCTTACAAATGTCAATTGAAGAGGATCAAGACGAAAAACTGATTGTCTTCTTATCGTATAATCGTCATGTATACTTAATTCTTTAACATATTGTTGTGTTTCAAAAGTTCCGACGATCACTGCTATATGTTCCCCAAATATAGCAGTTTCTGTTACACATTCCTTTAGTACTTGATCTACGTGTGGACATTTGCCATTGACAATGTTCTGTTCAACCTGCTCATACTTTTCCTCATCAATATCGCCATTGTCGGAAATATAGTCAAGGAATTCATGCTCATAAGCACAAGGACAGCAACAGTAATGGTAATATGACCGATGGAAAACTGTTTGAAAAGTAAATTTATGTCCATAGTCTTGATAACTGATGGGGGCATTTAAATTATTTGTTACAAAGTTTCTGAACAGTGTCTTCTTATCCATACTTGTCTTGCATCGTTATCAACCTGCAAAGAGAAAATTATACCTCAGTTTCCAGTTTTATCTTCCTTCCCAACGAGGGTCAGTTCCTCGGGGATGATAGAGAGGGGAGAGGGGGCGCGAATTGTATATTTAAACACATAAACATCGATAAATGCCAGATTAAAAATCCAAATTGATCGAAATACATTTTACATTATATAACTGTTGGCGAAATGAATATCTATTTTTATGAATTTTTCGGCCCTTTCAAAACCATTCCACTGTCAAAAACATTTCACTTACGTCGAGCCGATCGTAGAGCAGAGGTGGGCGAAAACCGGAACTCTCAAGAAACACCGACCTTCCGAACGCAGAACTTGGCTTTCTCACAGGTGCACGGCCGAGGCTTGAACACATGTAGCGGTTAGAGACTTCATATTTAAGAGTCAGCCCACTTTTCGAGGCCCAGGCAATATGAATACCTTCGTTGGATTGATGACTTCCGATTTTATGTCCTTTTCAACAGTATTTCAGTCATATTGAAATGGTGTGAGGGTCCTAATGAAACGCTGTGCACAAGGAAAAGTTAAGATGGAATAATCAGGAACCAACCCCGTATACAAATAAAAATATTTTCGCTTCAAGCGAAATCCAGCCTAGACCGCTAGTTTTACAATCCAGCGCTTGACCAATTAAACTCTCGGGTTCCTGAATACTTCAGAATCAGGCTCAAGTAATATCTTTAAGATTTGTCATAAAGATAGTCGAACATATTGCAAGTGATTTATTGTTGCATAAAGATATATTTCATGAATTGTTTTTATATATGTATACTAAGCGGAATTAGATTTTTTCTGTTTTTGTGTGTGTGTGTGATTTTTTTTTTTTTTTTGCATATTGTATGATTACTTTATTGAGAAACATTATACAGTAACGTAATACTTTTCAAGAAAAGGTATACATACCTCGGTCGTTCGCACCATATTCTATCCATGTGCATTACATTTTGAATTACAAATAATGTATCAGGATTATAGCTGTGATTTCTTACTTATCTTCCTTACGGCTGTCTTCTACTCTTATTCAACGCGCGTCGAATCGTACGCGGACTTTGTGCTTTACGGCATCCGTGATATCGGTGATACTGGAACAACCTAGTCCGTAAGGTGAATGGATTTGAGCCGCGACATGACAAAACAAACAAAGGGGCATGTGCTCCAAGCGAAGGCTCAGATCAGCCTGGGCGTCCGCTCAGTTTGATAAGAGTCTTAGCTGTGTGATTTAAGGCTAGGTAAGGGTCGAAGCTATATTCGTGCGGACAGCGACGACTCTGATCAGTCTGGGCGGATGCCCAGGCTGATCTGAGTCTTCGCTGGGCGCATATGCCACTTTGTTGTTTTTGTTGTGTCGTGGCCCATATACTTTCAGGTGCAGCAACTACAGGTATACCATCTTCCTTGTTGCCTCCCTTCTCAGTTGAGTTCAATTCTTAAGGAGAAAATATTCACACCGTTTGCATTTTTGTCCTTTAGCTGTATACCTCAGTGTCATCAAGGAAGGCAAATGTTGTCCCCTTTTGACAAGTTTGTCCCCCCCACCCCCTCGCTCCCTCCCACCCCACCCCTCGCCTTATGTTCTGTCAACTGATGAAAGTCGGACAAGCCTACATAAAATGCACTAATTTGAGCGTACACTTGCTTATCAAAATATTGTTGATAACTGCAATAGTTTTATAGCGAGTTATCGCATACGCTTATCAGGCCATAATTTGCTAAATCATTGTAACAAAACACATGTACCAATAAAATCTAAAATTTGTGTCACTGTAACTAATTTCTGTAATTGTACTTAAAGAAAATCGAAACAAAGCACTGAAAGAGAATGGACGAATTATGTGCCAGGAATGTGCCACGAAGGATACGGTCCGCTGAGCCTCTTGGTAAACATCGTTATGCGAATGGAAACAACAAACACACTTCAGGAGAACTAGACTTCCGCTCATTCAAGAAGGGCAGTTGTCAGTTACTGGCGAAAGTGTGTGCACTTAGTACTGGTTAACCGCTTAGGAGGTCTAAGCCTGCCCAGGAATAGTGTGGTTAGGTTAACTGACAGTCCCGACTTGACCGTACATGTAGCTGTTTACCGTGGACGTAAAGCAACAAATCAATCAATCAGGAGAACAATTTGGCCCCAAGGTTATAATTTTTTGTGCTCAACTCAGCTGAACATGAAATTTTCTCTGCAGATAAATATGTTGGCATTTTCATATTCATAAGCAGAGAAAATTTCTTGCTCAGTTTAACGGAATACTAATCAGTAATTTGCTATTTATTAGCACGTAAAATTTCATGCTCAGCTGAGTTGAGCAAGAAATAGGCGTTATAACCTTGGGGCCTGGTTTACAAAACAGTAATGCGTCCAAAGATGTACATGGAATGACAAACAATTCAGACCCTGATCATACTGCTTCTTTGGAAGCAGTCCGATGAGGGCTTGCACTGTTTGCTCAGACGTATCTGTCCCAATACTTAACGGAATACTAATCAGTAATTTGCTATTTATTAGCACGTAAAATTTCATGCTCAGCTGAGTTGAGCAAGAAAAAGGCGTTATAACCTTGGGGCCTGGTTTACAAAACAGTAATGCGTCCAAAGATGTACATGGAATGACAAACAATTCAGACCCTGATCATACTGCTTCTTTGGAAGCAGTCCGATGAGGGCTTGCACTGTTTGCTCAGACGTATCTGTCCCAATACTTAGAATTTTTATGGTTTTAACAAAATATCGAACTGGAGATAATAGTGCAAATAATTAGATACGTGTTTTTTCAAAATGCTTTTTGGAGTATGCATATCTAATTTAAGTATTCAGGCAAATAAACACACTCCGTCCTCTTTTACGACTTTTTCACAAAAAGTCAACTTTAGAGGTTTATTGTTCCAATACTTAGAATTTTTATGGTTTTAACAAAATATCGAACTGGAGATAATAGTGCAAATAATTAGATACGTGTTTTTTCAAAATGCTTTTTGGAGTATTCATATCTAATTTAAGTATTCAGGCAAATAAACACACTCCGTCCTCTTTTACGACTTTTTCACAAAAAGTCAACTTTAGAGGTTTATTGTTAATTTACCTGAAAGAAGGACCCACTCTAAAGGAGTTAGCTCTTGATGGTCTTTAAGAGTTTATCACCATTTGTTACGGAGGCAGTGGTGGAAATGGCAGAGTTGTTTCCCTTGAAAGAGCACAAACTTAATTGTGAGTGGTTCGCCGACGGGTCAAGTCGGGTAACTTCGGACAGCGGGTAATATCGGACATAGTATAGCAAACAGTGAAAATCCAGATGAGACGGCTCATAATGAGCCGTCTCATCAAGATTTTCCCTGTTTGTCTAGATAATTTTGTTTGAATTACAAACATCTGACATATAAAGGAAACAATGTCACTGTCCGAATTTACCCGCTCACCGAATTTACCCGACTTTACCCTACTCTTTTAAAAGGTGAAATATGTAAAAGTGCATCAGAATGGGGATAACTGTATTGAAACGTTTCATTTTTGGGACATAAATTGTCGGTTTGAGAGTCGCAAATTGCGTTTATCGGCTCCTCTGGCGCTTCGCCGTAAATGTCCGCAAATTTCTTAACCACTTGGAGTGACACGTGAATTGCTTTTGGATAGTCATATGCGGCCAGCAAAGAAAAACACATGCTAATCGAAAATGTAAAAATGACGGCACTGTTTTTCTATCTATTTGAATAACAAAAGGGTCATGAGGTCCTGAATCGCTAACCTGAGAACAAAGTTCAAACTAGGGAATTTGATAGTTTAAAACTGTCAAAATATGAGACTTGGTTTAAGGTAAAAAAAAAATGAACTTGATCTCTATTACTCAAAACTACTCATGTACTCATTTAGTGAACTGTACTTATCAACTTTTGCACAAGTTCCACGAACTGTTATGTTTAAGGATTTCAAATTATAAAAGCACCAGAAAGCAAATTTGAACATAGTCAACCCAAGGTCATATTTTGAACTATCTTGGTAGTACTCGTGTCTTGGATCCTACATACCAAGGTCATCCGTCAGTTGGTTCTGGAGAAGAAGATTTTTGTAGTTTTTTTACCATATATGAGTAAAGCGGCCATGTTGGTCATGTGACCTGGACCGCTTTAACATAATTTTGAAGGCTGTATATGAAATTTGGTCACACTTTGCCCAGTGATTTTTGAGGATGTGTCGAATTTGTCAAAATATGAGAGACCTGGGTTAAATGACCTTGACCTCTTGTACTCACAAATATTCATGCATAACAGTTACTTATATACTATTTTAGGCCAAAATCTGCAGTGCTTTCCATGAAATCTTATGTTCTACCGTTTTCCGATATTTGGTCAGGGTAAGGTCATTATTTGAATATTCTTGGTGATACTTGAGTACCCGATGCTACAAACCAAGTTTCAAGACCATTGGTTAATTGGTTCTGGAGAAGAATATTTTTAAATGTTTTTACTATATACATGTATGGGCATGGCCGCCATGTTGATCATGTGACCTGGACCGTTTGAACAAGTTTTCATCCCCCCCCCCCACCCCCAGCCCAAGGGCTACATATGAAATTTGGTTACGATTGGCCCTGTAGTTTCAGAGGAGAAGTCATTTGAAAGTGTTGACGGGCGGACAGCGGATGACGGACGACGGGACCCGTCCATCTTATAAGCTTTTCTGGAGCCGCTGGCTCATGTGAGCTAAAAATATATCAACGGAATTCTGACTGTGTTCAGAAAGAACACAGAAAAGGATCTTTTTTATTAATGTAGTACAAAAGCGATGATTAACTATATATTCTACACATTTTGAGAGGTTCGTCAATTGAAACTAAATCAAAGAGCCGATAGTCCTGAAATGGCAGATTCTATCAAAGCTTAGTCATTGGACAAATGTAATTCAATTGTTCAAAATAATTTCAAACTGCAGCCCTATACGATGCATGGTTCAAATACATTTATAAAGTCAGTTCATGTAATTGAGCTTTTTAGCGCAAATCAATTCATACACCTTCCAAAATGCTACCTTCTCTATACAGGTAACGTCTGAATCCCGTCAACGATAACTAGTTTTCATTATCTTTGAAGCCTGTTGATATTTACACTCAGTGTTTGTGGATATTCGTATTACCGGCAAACGACGGTCAAGGATTTTACCTACAAGAGAGTGTCTAGTCCATATTTACCATATACCAAGTGTATTGTTCTATAAATAACCACTGATACACAACAGTTACAGCAAGGTGTCCAGTAAAATCATCGCGGGAGGCCTAGAAAAACTTTATCAGAAACCTTTTGACTACGTTCTCTGCAATTATTGACATACTCAGAATACTATTTTAGATAAGGTTACAACTTTTCAGCAGTTCCTAGGAGGCAGCTAAATTATTTTATTTGAAAAAAAAAAGATATTGGGAGCTTATAGGGGCAGAAGCACATAAAGGGTAGTAGTACGCTAGTGTAAACACAGATGACGGATTGATTTTTTGCAATAGGCACTTTCACTTTTTCTTTCTATTTGCTGTTCGCTGATCAATATCATTATTGGCCTACTTATAATTATCTTTTTGAAGCCTTTCGTATGCTTTCATACTTTTCACCATTTTTTCTGAAGGAAACAACTTTTGTTGCTAGTACTGGAGAACTTGTAAAAAAGGTCTACTCCTACAGGAAAGAAGGAGCAAACTCTTTAATTCTTTCCTCTAAGAGTTGACCCCTATTAAGAACATCTGCAATCCTGAATGAAAATGGTAGAGTTGCTTCCGAAGTAAACCTACCCAATTATCTTTACTGGCTTTTCCTTTTTATTGTGACATTTCCTAATGCTGTTTATATTCTTTTACATAGGCTTTGTGCAATCCCAGTGTTCTTTACCTCATCAGTTACAAGTACAGCTATGATTTGCAAAGTTTACAAGTAAATGATGCCACTGGTCGAGTACAGTTATGCGTTATAAGCGACACTTGAATATACGATTGTCATCTTGGGGATTTTAGAACAGATTTCTGCGCATCATCTGATTGGAAAATAGTGATCATTGTGATCTGTCTGTCCTTTTTAATGGAGTTATCTGGTCATTGAAAAAAAATATGACTAATTGTTTACCATGAAAAGTATGAATTTAACCATGATATTTCTGCCCTGCATGTTAACGCTTGCCAGGGACGAAAATAGCAGAATTTGCAAACAGCTTAGAGCCGCCTGAACTAGATCAACACTGTTTGGCTTCGAGTCTTTGAATTCTCAATATGTAATTCGTGTAAAGGAATTTCTTGAAATTTTGCAGATGTATTTTTTGTCTGCAGTTTGGCACTTGAAGAGTTAATGGTTAATATCGCTTTTCCCTTGCTACCTTCCGTTTTTCTTTTCTTTGATATCACAAGTTATGGTGTCTGGTTTATCACATGACAAACTTATTTATAAATAGATATTTTTTCAATATTTCTTCATATATGAAATGTATTTTGACCTGAGAGAAATAAATATTTAAGTTTGTCTATCTTTCTGTTGCTTATCGAATCGTATTTTGGGATGTCAGTAGTTTAGGATGGACTTCGACTTTGAGATATCGGGAGTTGGCTGTACTGTAATTACTTGAATGCCTTTCTATTTATTTATATATACTCGAAAAAAATATTAAAGGGTCACACTTTTACCCTGCGATTGCTGGAACATTTCAAACATTTGGTAATTAAATCATTTCTACCTTCCATTTTATTCATTTTGCAAGTTTTATACACATGAAGCTTGAATCTATAGCCTTTGTCTTGACAAAGCGTGTCAGTTTAGCCGGGAATTACTTCTAAAACTGCTATGAGTTTTAACTTTCTTATAGCTTGCTGACCTTAAAGATGTTTAAATTTGATGACTATCGAGCAATTTTTTAAAAATTTCATGAATTGGCTAGATCGAAAATTTTGGTGAATTTTCTCCTAATGTACTTCTGACAATTTTGATTTTGAGGGTAGCGTGAATTGAAGTCTGGACATGGTCAAGATATCAAACTTTATGTTTACAAAACTTGAAAATGAATGAAATGGAAGAGAAATGATTTATTTTACCAAATGTTTGAAATGTTCCAGAAATCGCGGGGTAAAAGGGTGAACCTTTAATATTTTTTCGAGTATATTTATGTATTTATTTTCTATTTATTTATTTTCATAACGAGTAACAAATGACAAGAGAGAGAGAGAGTGAGCGAACTGGGACTCAACGTCCAACCAACACTTAGGTCTTACGGAGACAGGGGCCTCGGTTATAAAAACTCATCCGAAAGACCAGGGATGAGGAGATCGGACTTGCTACCCTGGTAGGGTATTCAAGCGAGTTTGTCCACTTCACTACCGCCGCTCCTGACAATAATGAGAGGAGACAGAGTGACACTCCGCATAGCGCTTTATGTGATGGTATTGAGTTATATTTGCTCATACTGTGTCAGTTCGATAAAGCTTCGGTGGACATGCTTCTATTTTCGAAGACTTCTGACAGTATTTTTAGATAGTCCATTATATTTAAAGATTTCATTTAGTCTAATATCTATGAAATATTAATTTTTGTCTGACAGATTCGGAAACCTGTCTCAAGGGATATAATTGAGCCGCGACATGACAAGAGCAAGAAAGTGGCATGTGCGCCCGGCGAAGACTCAGATCAGCCTGGGCACACGCCCAGTCTGAGCAGAGTCTTTTGCTGTCAGCAATGAGGAAGCTTAAACCCTTAGATACCCTTAAAGAGCACAGCAAAGATTCTGATCAGCCGGGTGGATGCCGAGGCTGGTCAGAGTCTTCGTTTAGCGCACATGCAACTATGTTGTTTTGTCGTGTCGTGGCTTAGTGCATATTTGGTCCATGCGCGCATTACTAATTTGCGCCCCCCCCTCCCCCGCCCCTGGATTTTTTGCCTATATCTAAACATACAAGATGCACAGATTATTTCTCGTGGCACTAACATGGTTTTACCAAATGGAGCTGTGGCTTGGTAGCTCAGTTGGCAGAGTGCTTGCACAGTAACGAGAGGCCTTGGGTTATGAGTCTGTCGGATCACTAGTATTTCCTCCCCTGTGTCATTTGAGGTCTACGGCTAGGAAAGCGATCATAAAAAGTGGTCCGCTGTGGTTCCAGTCAGATTCGGAGACGATTCTAATTAACATGATTAAGTGATGGGTATTGTCACAGCCTCGACCATATGGCTCGGTAGCTCAGTTGGCCATGCTAGAGACTCCTTGTGTCTGAGTCTCGGTTTCAAGTCCTGGTCTGGATATGAATTGCTTTCCTTCTTGTCACATTTTGTTGCCAGTGTAAGGCTTTATGGCTTGGCCGCGAGCATCAAAAAGTGTTGTTGGTTGCTATTGTGATTTCGGGAAGTATCGGGAAAGATTTTAATTACGCAGGTGGGGTGCAGATGGGTCTGGGTCAGAAGTTGACCATGTACCTCGGTGGCTATAATATTGGCACGGTATTCTGAATTCCTGGTCGGGACACGACTCTTTTTCTCCCGTAGACATTTGATGCATAATAAGGAAGCACAGCTGAGGCCACCGGCATCTACAAGTGTTTGTCTCGTTGGTTCCTCTCATGTTTCCAGTTGTATTCGGGGACGAATCTAATTAAGCAAAAGAGTAGTTTCAAAGTTCGACCCTGTGGCTTGGTAGCTCAGTTGGCAGAGTGCTGAGGCCCTGGGCTCAACTCAAGTATCAGTCGGACCACGATTTTTTCTTTATTCTTTCTTCTCTTTGATATTCGGTTGCTAACATACGGTACAAGGTTATGGCCGCAAGCACCACACAGTGCATGTCTTGTTAGTTCTGCCGTGGTTCTGGTCAGATCTGGGATCAAATCTAATTCAACAAGAGGAATTTATAGTAGCTCTAGTAGCTCGGGAGCTCAGCTGCACTATGTTGTGAGAACTTCCTCTGACAGTTTGCAGCGTTCAAAGTGCTGGTACGACAAGCAAGAGTCCCTGGGTTCAAATCGCGATCGGGTCATGGTTTTCCGCAAAATATGCGTGCATACAGATCAGGGTATTTGTTGTTGTACATGGTTTAAGGATCTTCACACGACGTCACTCGTAAATACATATCTATATCATAGACAGCTGCTACTGGTATTGCACCTTATAATAGGCGGGCAGTTTCAATATCGTCTCATTTAATCCCCAATATCTCATTGCATTATTCTAACAAATTGAATAGTCCTGTAATATGGCGTCACAGGATATCTCAGAATTAAGTTTCTCTTGCTAGACACTAAACAAACAGGAGCAAATTCAATTTTCAATTGATTTTGACACGTAATAGATAAAGTAATTACCAGAACTGACAAAAACTCTGCATTATTCAAGAGCTTAGTTTTTTCTTCCCTTTTTATGTTTCGCCTCCTCACTACCGTTCAAATTTTCAAAACTTTACGATGCTTTGTACGATTTGTATGTGGTATGTGTTACCTTTCTCTTACTTGAATTCCTTGCATCGATCTCGTGTCTGAGCTCGAGTCACAGCTTCCAGTGGCTTGCTTGTAAGCATGAGTATTTTTTTCACTACCGTTTGAAGATAAATATTTCTTAGAGTTTTGAACAAAATACCTTTTCCACAATAATGATTTATATTCCTTTGTAACTCCTCCTACTCTGTCGTTGACCCACTCCAGCAAGTGGTTTTTCAAAGGTTACGCTTAAATGATATTAAACCTGCTAATTCAACTTACCTGGTTCGGTTTACTACCATTTCTCATAATCAGATTTGTCCATTTAGGTTTTTAAAAATCACTGGCATGCTCTCAATCTTGGAAAGTTATCTTTTGCCGTGTAATTTTTCAGCTTCAAAATGGCCGCCTCAAGATGTTTTCAGATACAGAACAGACCAGACCAACACCAAATGGCGGTAGGGGTGGCAAGTTTCAAGTCCATTCTTGAAAAGTGCCATTTAATATAAAATTAATATGAAAACAGTTTAGAAGAATTTAGATATTTTATAACAATTATTTCCATAGGAAATGTCTAAAGACTTGTGGGAAAACTAAAAGCTGTATAAGTGTATTTGACACTGCAATCAACCCTTTGCTGAAATAATCCAAAAAAGGTCATGTGATTAGTGATGACATCATGTCAGTTGTGATGTCATGACAGATGGTCCCTGGCTTATGAAAAAATAATATGTATCTCCCCAAAGACCGGAATCCTGAAGGAATATATTTACTATTGGAAAACTCACCTCCAAACAAAAAATGATAGTAATAAACAAAAGAGGTGAAGCAATATGCTGAAAGTCAATTTTTAGCTGCGAGAAATGGTTTTGGGTATGTAAAACCTAAAATTTTGACATTTAAGCATCTATAAAGAAAAAAGTTCCACTAAAAAATACTTGCTGGAGTGGATCAACAAGAGAATAGACTTTTCATCGGGTCTTGATTGAAAATTTGAAGACTTTAATATTATAAAATGAAAAATTGCATGTTTGCATAGAACTTTGCATCCTACAAATGTGAATATTTGTCTTTAAGGCTAGTTTTATGACCACTTACCTTCTTTGAGCATTGCTATCCTTCTTATCTTGCATCTGCTGCAAAACTCACCTGTTAACTGGGGGATGATAACATAGAGTAAGGGGACATGGCTTCGCACAGGGCATGGCTTCGCACACCTCCGGAATTTCTTAGTATGTGTCAGGCATCAGTTGTTGGACCATAATTTGGTTCCGACAATATTTCAAGGTTGATAAATCAAGTATTTTGAGACCACTTTTGCGTGCATTGCATCACGTGCATTTTGGCGCCAAATTGTTTTAAACATTCAGATCAAAGTCGGCGAAGTTTAACCTTTTTTTAAAACAGGCAATATTATTGATAGCACACTGTCGAAATTTGTCCCTGAAGTGTTAATGAAATTGTCATTTGCTTTCATAAGAATACAAAGTGCATAATCACCAAAAAGTATGCCGATTATATGAACACAAAAGATTTTCCGTGCTGTGGAGTGTGCCTTTCGTCCCTCGCTTTCATGAGAAAAGTTCGCATATTAGTTTTAGCTAGCATTCTATCTAGTCGTATGTCCACTGTAAAATTTCACAGTCGAGATGTAATGGATTCAACAACAAATTGTCAGCTGCGTATTAACCATTTTTATAAAATCAAATAAAATTCTGAAAATCGCTGATGTTCGTCTTTCTATTAATTGAAGAAACATTGACGTTATACTATTAACTTGCAAACTATAAATAATAATAGCATTTAGCTGTTGCTTTATGGTTTTCATTTACTGGTCGCAAGGTGTATGACAAAATATTCAAGGACATCTAGAATGCTTCTATTTCCTGCCAGAAGGGGTGTGCGAAGCCATGTCCTTATACACCCAAAATATCACGTAGGACTGCAGTACATATTACGGCACGTGCTACATATGACGTCAGAGTCTGAGACCAAATATTTTCATACTTAATTTCCAGAAAGGGTCAAGGTATATTATAATATGAACAAACAGGCGACATGTTACATGTTTTTTTTTTTCAGCTAAAGCTGCAAAAGTCACAAAAATGTGCGAACCCATGTCCCCTTACTCTAATGTGGTATCATGTCACTTTAGAACTGAACTTGCGCTAATGTTATCAGGCGATGCTTTTAGAAGCAATCTCTGAAAATGATTGGCTACATACTGACGTTGGCCATTATAGCAACGATCGGTTGGTAAATTGACGTCACCGACTTACGTCATAACGCAATCGCAATGTCAGAAAGTTCGAACAAAACTGCGCTTGCTTATCATTTGTTTGCCGTTCTTTACGCCATGGGCCGGGTAGCGCAATCGGTAGGGCACCTGACTCGTAAGTCAGAGGTCCTGGGTTCGAATCCCGGTCTGGCCGCATACTTTCGTTTCAAGAAGGGCAGTTGTCAGTTACTGGCGGAAGTATGTGCACTTAGTACTGGTTAACCGCTTAGGAGGTCTAAGCCTGCTCAGGAATAGTGTGGTTAGGTTAACTGACCGTCCCGACATGACCTTAGTTGTTTACCGTGGACGTTAAGCATCAAATCAACCAACCAATCAATCTTTACGCCATAAAATCGTCCAATGAGGCAAGATAAATAGAAAAACATGTGTCTTTTGATATCAAATTTAAAGGGTAAATACACTCCAGGAACTGACTGAATCAGATCCCAAACCCTATCCCCAACATCAAAGGGAAAGATTGACAAAGACATCCCAACAAACAATAAATTACAAGTGATAAGCCGAGTCAGCAGCTCTTTCCCAAATAGGTGGCAAATCAGCTATCTTTATTGAACTAAATAATTTAGACCAACAGAAGGGTTACAACAGACTAAGCAAATTATACGAAAAATATTTAACAACTATTTTTACCTATTTTCTATTTTTATTATAGAAGGGTTAAAATGATAACACACTAAATTAAACATCAGGCTCGACCAGAAACACGTTGGACTAGCTCGGCAAGCCTCACCATTCCTACGCTGTCTCTGGTCTCGCCTGATAAACTTGAAATCAAAAGACATTAACATGGCATTCTGTATTTATCATGGATTCGCTTCAAAATTCTACCCGATAAAAAGGGTATGATAACATAAAGTAATATCATGTTTCTATAGAACTGCGCATGCGCGAATGATATTTGGCAGTGCCTTAAGAAGCGATCTGTGAAGCCGATTGGCTACATACCGATGTTGGCCGTGATAACAATGTTCGATTTCTTAACTGACGTCACCGTCTTACCTCATAACGTATTTGCGACGTCATCAAAATCGAACAAAACTAACTTTTTTCGTTTTGTTCTGCAGTTTGTTTCATTTGTTTGAAGTCAGCTAGTTACGTATGCACAATATTATATGTATGTGTCCCTGTAATCTGTTTGATTGTTTCCTCGAAGCTGCAACAAATGATTGCGAAAGTTCCCGGGTATTTTCATCATAACTAAGGAATAATTTTTCGTTACCCGTGAATTATCGCTGATTAGCCCAATGTGTTGTTAGGCAGGTACGAATATTAATTCACTTGGGCTTCGCCGTCCTGAATTAATATTTCGTATCTGCCCGACAACACATTGTATCGATCAGCGAAAGTTCACGGGTAAGAAAAATTTATTTTGATTCTAACATTATACAGAACGAAAAGCAAGTATATTACAATGTTTTCTAAAGGACTATTTTTGTGCTTGAGTCCATAGTCATGGACCCTATATAAGCAAACAAATGTCAAAAAGAAGAAAGAAAGAAGAAAAAATCGTGGCAGACCAGTACTTGAGCCCAGGGCCTCTCGCATACTGTGCCAGCACTCTGCCAACAGAGCTACTGAGCCACATGGTCGATATTTGATACTTCCTTTCTGCTGTATTAGATTCGTCCCCGACTGGAAACACAACGTAACCGACGAGACATGCACTAAATGCCAGTCGCCTTAGCTACCCCTGTGGTCAAACGGAGTAAAAAGTCATGTGCCGGCAGGAATTTTACATGGTCATAGAGGAAGAAAATAAGTCATGGTCTGGCCAGGAATAAAAACTAGGACTGAAACCAAGGACTGTCGAATACTGTGCTTGCACTCTGCCACCTGAGCTACCGAGTCATACGGTCGAAGCTGTGGCAATTCCCATTGCTTCATTTGATTCGTCTCAAAAGGTGACTGAAACTACAGAGAACCAACGGAACCTGCATCTTTTTAATGCTGGCTGCCCTAGCCGTGCACCACTCTGGTCATTAACTGGCACAGGGAAGGAAGCAATTTTATAATGAGCCGACAGAAACTCAAAATCCAGGGCCTCTTATAACTGCGCAAGCCCTCTGCCAGCTGAGCTACCAAGCCGCAATGCCATTACTTTGCTAAAACTATGTTAGTGTCAGGAAAAACAATCTGCGTATCCCGTATGTCCAAATATAGGCAAAAAAGTCCAGGGAACAATATTTCCGGAAATTAGTAATGCGCTTTGGTCCAGACATACATTTAAGTGTACATCAACTACATCCTGAGGAAACCTGCATAATCTCGTATACCTAAATATAGACAAAAAACAAGGGAAGAATATTTCCGAAAATTTCACTTAAAGTGTAGGTCCACTTCGTCCTGAGCAAACCTGTCTCAAGGGACATATAATGTCTTTTGAGATAGGTTTCCTCATAATGTAGCTCGAATCTGTCAGACAAAAATAAATATTTAAACACCACTTAATTACAGATATTGGACTAAATATAATCATGGACTATCTGGTTATCAACACTGTCAGAAGATGTCGAAAATAGAAACAAACACGGCAGCATGTCCACCGACGCTTTACAGAACTGGCACAATATGCGCTAGTAAATAACAAAGATAATACAATACTATCAGATCTAGCGATATACGGAATATCACTCTGTCTCTCTTTCATTCTTGATTGCTTTGGTCATGTCGGAAGGGTCAGTTAACCTAACCACACCGTTCCTGGGCAGGCTTAGACCTCTTAAGTGGTTAACCAGTACTAAGTGCACAAACTTTCGCCAGTAACTGACAACTGCCTTTTTAAATCAGCGGAAAGAGAAACGAAAGTATGTGGCCAGACCGGGTATCGAACCCGGGACCTCTGTCTCTTGAGTCAGACACACTACGGATTGCGCCATGCGGCCCGGCCTTTTACATTGCATATATAAGCAATGACTCAACTGCTTCCTTTTAGACACACGGATCAAAGCGCATGAATGAGACATGTTGTTTTTGGTTGGAAAATCAAGGACTGGTATTCTCAAGTACCTTAACCCTCTAGTGCCCGGTGTATCGTATCTGCTACATGACTCTGTTTTGGTGCCGTGACCAGGATATTGACTTGTATGTTATGTTATACTGTTAGAATATCAGTTAAGATATCAGGAAATAAGATTAAACCATTCCAGTTGTAATGATATGTCTAAAGTGCATTTATCAGCCGCCAAAAGTCGCCAAAGTTCGAAAACACAAAATGTATCATATATGATACATCGGGCAATAAAAACAAAATTTGTGATATTGACTTTACTTTTTCAGATATCCCTGATACATATATGCCAATAAATTGTTTTTCATACATCCTTTTTTCATCCAAAAAGGTGCCCCGTAACTATTGTTAACACTTGAGTTATTCACCCTGAAAAAAACTACTTTTTAAAAATTAATGCCCAATGTAGCATATATGCTACATGTATATCTCAGCAACCTTGGACCTCAACACAAATTCAGACCCTGTTTTCAATTTGACTTCCCAAAGCTAGTGGCTGGATGGAATATAAATGTTTTCTTATAGTGCATTCTATGTTTGGGCACTATAGGGTTAATTGAATTTGTTTTTATTGTTTTTGCCTTGGCACCATATCGATATTTTTTCGTCTGATTTAATTGTTTTAAAAGGACAAAAACAAACTTTTTTCTCGTGCTTTCCGAATGTTTACTCAATTATCTTAGTAAAAGGGAAATATCTTGTGATTTGAAACCCGGAACTATCTTAAGACAACTAGTTTTGAAATAGCGATTTATCATTTACCATCAGCACATCAGAGAGAGGAACAAATGAGCCGCGACACGAGAAAACCAACAATGTGTTGTGCGCCCAGCGCAGACTCAGTTCAGCCTGGGTATCCGCCCAGTCTGATCAGAGCCTTAGCTGTCCACTGGAAGTAGCTTAGGCCCTTAGCTACCCCTTAAGCGCTTAGCAATGAGTCTGATCAGACTGGGCGGATGCCTAGGCTGATTTGAGTCTGCACTGGGCGCACAACCACTTTGTTGGTTTTTCGTGTCGTGGCTCATTAATATGCATTTTAAATTGCCGCTCATACCTTGATTGCATGTGTGCGATTTTGGCATGTTCAATACTGTATTTATCCTAACAGTCGGACAGCCAGGGTCCAAGGCTATAAAAGTTGAGAATAGTCTCAACTCAAAATTAAGCACACTGATTGGCTGCTTCCGAGCACATTCTCAAACTCAAAATAAAGCACACTGATTGGCTGCTTCCGAGCATGTGCTCGGAAGCAGCCAACCAGTGTGCTTTATTTTGAGTTTGAGAATGTACTCAAGTTTTATAACTTCTGGGCCAGGCTAAGCAGACATTATAGACTCATAACAGACAAACCAAGTGAGCAGGCGGATCAGGTTGCACTATTTCCTAATCACAGAACAGAACGACTTGTCTAAAAGAAGATGGAGACATTTTTATTACAGAACTGATTGTGGTATTTGATTTTTTTAATTTCATCTTTTACATCTTGCTGACGCAGTTTCTGTTTCGGATCTTTTTGGACGAAGTCAACAAAAGCTCAGGTTAGGCCTCGATCGTCTGAAAGCCTATTGATATCACGATATTATGTAACATATCAGCCTGTCCATTTGCCATGAAAACGTATCACCGGATTCCGTTTTCATACCCGGATGACAGAATTGTTGCCTGTTGAATTTGTGGTTTTTCGGTCCGGAAAACCTGAAAATATAACACTTCTATCAATTTGATATTTCATTTTATGCGTCCCTTCGACTGAATCTGACAGACGCTAGTTCTGATTGTAGTTTTCTTTACCTTTCTTTATATAATTACCAACAATGTGGTTAATCACAATCACAGATCCTCACCTACCGATGGTCTCAAGAGCATTTAGACTAAATACCCCTTGATATCATCGGTAGGTCAGGATTTGTGCTTGTGGCACTTCTGAGAATCTCCGTTTGTGTTCGGCACCATTTTTGTTTGTTTACTATTTTCAAAGGTACATGTTAAGTCTTTACAGATGTCACTAAAGTAAAAAGATAGGTACTACTATCTGATCCAACTTCCTGTCCTTGAAACCTAAAAAGGGGCTGAAGTTTATACATTAATTGATTGAAGTATATTCATTGACAACAGTTCACAGCAGAGATACGCACGGTAAACAGAATGAACAGCTCTTTCCCAAACAGGTGGTCATTCAGAACAACAATCTATTGTATATTTTAAAATTTATATATTTTAAAATGCAAAACAAAAAAAAACAGAAAGCAAAGTGGGCCGCTATAAAGTTTTGACTCGTGTATTTGTGTCCAAGTCAGAACGCTAACCAAAGTTTCCCTAAAATTTTTCTATGTTTGTCAAATTTCAAATTATAAACTTATAAATTGTCAATTGTGTTACTATTGGATATAGCTTATCTACAATCTCTGATATGGTGCAATGATCATTTCTTATCACGTTTATTAATTTTCTAATGCACCATTAGAAAATTAATAATAAAGTTATACGAATAAGAATCATATCATGATTTTTTAGATCTGTAGATAAGGTTTCGATTTCATAATAATGATTTTAAGAAATGATTTGAGAAAATAACACTATTGATTGAGCGAGTGAGAGTTTACCTTAATTCAAAGCAACAACATTTGAACCAAGCCATATCGTAACAAAGGCAAAAGGACAGAAGTTTGGTACAGTAACAAGTAGAGCAATCTAGGTACCAAAGTCATTAGTCCGAACTCATATTAACCATATAAACATCGACAAATCCAAAATATTTTGATACACAGACATTGATCAGCTTCAAATACCTTTGAGCAGTTGTCTAAGATGATAGCTTAAATTGGAGATTCTCTCAAGGATTGCAAAGCCATTGCAACTCTAACAAAGCCCAACCAATTTGAAGAGTTAGCAACATATCTCTTTGATCAAAGGTAATAATGATGCACTCCCTTGCCGTATTCATATGAATCATAGAAATTTTAGACAAAGTTAGAGAAAATAACACAGGCCAATGAAAGGAGATACTGCCTGAGGTTATTGAACAATGCGTATAAGGACCATGTAACCAATGAGGATATTTGCAGAAAGATCCAAGCGGCCATTGGAGAATACGACGAACTCCAATTCATGGTCAAGAAACGGAAACTCCTGTGGATTGGCCCATGCCAAGATCTTCTGATTTGGCAAAAACGATTCTACAGGACACAGTGAAAGCAAAAAGAAGAGGAAATAGATTCAAAAAGAGGAAGATAGACCATATTAGATAGTAGACGGTGGTGTACTTTAGTAGCTCAACTAAGGCAGCTGAAGATAAAACAAGGTGGAAAGGGATTTTTGCGAATCATTTGTGGTGCCCCGACAACTTTGCAAGGTTATTGAATAGAAAAGAAACTAGAATAGAACATCGTAACTAACTTCACATCCATGCACTCTGTCAAGAACTATTACATGAAACTACATAATACGATACTAGAAAAGATATTTTAAGCCGCGACACGACAAAACCAACAAAGTGGTTATGCGCGCAGCGCAGACTAAGATCAGCCTGGGCATCCGCCCAGGCTGAACAGAGTCTTTGCTAGCGCTTAAAGGGTAGCTAAGGGTCTAAGCTACCTTCATGCGGACAGCGAAGACTCTGATCAGACTGGGCGGATGCCCTGGCAAATCTGAATCTGCTCTGGGCGCACAACCACTTTGTTTTCTTGTGTCGCGGCTCATATAGTCTTTTAACCCTTAAAGCGCCAATAAAACTAACTTAGCAAAATTTCAACAAAACAAAAATAATAATGATACTAAAAATAAAAAGAAATAAAAGTTTCTTCCAAACATGTTGAGAATTCAAAGCTTCAAAGCAAGGAATACAAACAATGTAGATCCATTTGGTTTCTTTTCTTTTTTTTTTTTTTTTTTTTTTTTTTGTTTGCGCCTCAAGTGTTAGAACAATGTAAGCAAATTCAGTATATCACACCATACTCTGTCTGTGGCAAATGAAGGACATCTATGGCGTTTTACTAAACTTGTAGGCGTATATTGTCAGTTTTTTGAGAGATATCTTTGCATACTCATCTATTGTTGTATAGATATTGCATTGCAAAGAATGTGTATTTTGAATATGTCTATTGGAATTGGTAGCTAGCTTTATGGTTATCACAATTTCTGCGTATAAAATGTCCTGGCCCCGAGGTTATGAAACTTGAATACATTCTCAAACTCAAAATAAAGCACACTGATTGGCTGCTTCCGAGCACATGCTCGGAGCATCCAATCAGTGTGCTTTATTTTGAGTTTGAGATTATTGTCAAGTTTTGTAACCTCGAACCATGGGCAGTTCCACTCCCTTTGCGCCATCACTACCAGCAGTCTGAGGCATTTCACCAACAAATGTTCCAAGAAGTAAAATGGCAATAAAAATATTAGACGTAGACATTGCGTGCAATCACAAATATAGAAGGAGAAGAAACGTCTTGACTAATTTAGATGTATTTGAGATATAATTGCGGACATATGAAAGTATACCACAAATCAAAAACTGTCGTAGAAAATATCAATGGTAAATCGCATTTCATCATAATTGAGCCGCGACACGAGAAAACCAACAATGTGGTTGTGCGCCCAGCGCAGACTCAGATCAGCCTGGGCATCCGCCCAGTCTGATCAGAGTCTTCGCTGTCCGCATGGGGGTAGCTCGAACCCTTAGCTACCCTTTGAGCCTTTAACGAGGAGTTTTATCAAACTGAACAGATGCCCAGGCTGATCTGAGTCTGCGCTGGGCGCACAACCACATTGTTTGTTTTGTCGTGTCGCGGCTCAATTATCGTCAAAATCCGAATGGTCACGCAATGTAAACGGTGTACACTTTCCTGCAGTTTCCCTATGCAAAAACAAATACAAAATGACAAAACAGACAAAAGTACTTTGGATATGTCATCTAGTTTTCTACTAAGCAGTGGAAGTAAAGCTTTTTATATAATAACAGCCCAGAAGTTCGAATAGTTACAGTGATTTGTCAGCTGATTTGCAATAATTAAGTTAAGCACAAAATATTTTTATTTTCGTGTTGTTAGTGCATGTGGGTGGGGCCTTTGAAATAGCTCTTTTACTAAAGGAACAAGTTCGAAGCAAATAATGCTGAGCCCGTCTTTCCAACTTTCAAACGATATTTATAACTCTTTCTTTATGTATGTAAAAGGAGGTGCTTAGCCGAATGCTGTGTGGGAGCTTAAAGCAAATGAACCTCGAGTAAAACATTGAATGCCCAGGTAACAGAATGTTCCATATTTTACAATACAATCCAGTGTGAATATTTTGTATTATGTTTACAGAGATGTTGGATCCGAGACTGCTATAACAGCAAGTTTCGCCCCTCTGATATGTGATATACGCATAAGGCGCCAAAAAACTGGCGACAAAATTAAGGTCTGCCAGGCTTCAAAATTGTTTCATCCAAGCTACTCGTATATCATATTGCAAATTCAAAGACTAGAGGGCAAACGGTGTAGGTTCAAATAAGGTGGGCCATTATAAGACACTTCATGAGGATCTACTTTGTTAGCAAATTCAGCTGTTTTCATTTTTTTGGCGCTGTAAGGGTTAATCAACATCGGCAAAATGAGCCGCGGCACGAGAAAACCAACAAAGTGGCTGTCCGCCCAGCGCAGATTCATATCAGCCTGGGCATCCGCCCAGTCTGATCAGAGTCTTCGCTGCACGAATGAAGGTAACTTAGCTATCCTTAAAGTGCTAAGGGAAGACTCCGCTCAGGCTGGTCGGACGCCCAGGCTGGTCTGAGTCTTCGCTGGGCACACATGCCACTTTGTTGCTTTTCCCGTGTCACGGCTCATATTTATATTTGTAAACAAAACACTGTTAAGGTGGTGATTTATGGTAAATGTAAAAAATCTGCATAAAACCATGAAAAAGTAACGTATCTCCCTGAAATTTAGCAGACTTCTTATTTTCGTTGTTCTTTACAGTTTAGAATACAAAATAGACGTACATGCTGCTTAAAAATGTGTTTTTATAAGGAAAGATCAAAGGGTAATTTTCTGCGAATAAATCTGAAAAAATAATATCGTTATTGAAAATTTACGTAGTGCTGAAGGTGCATTATTGCACAATGAAGAGCGTCCTAGCAATTATTTATTCCAACTCTTTCTCAAATTGTAATGTAGACACATTCTTCATGTTAAAAATAGCACACGACATATCATGTTATACGGTGAACTTGGCAGATTTCCCGTTTCTCTTGTAATAAAGAGGCGTTTGATTAATTTCTGGTGTAAGCTTGTATCTGATACTGGAAATAAACTGTCAACTTTCATGTATAAAACTTTATTCAATGATGTTGCAAGAGATTTCTGTTCGTATAACTGGCTAACTTGCGTTAAGGAACTCCTTGGTAGTATAGGGTTAAGTTACCTCTGGAATTATCAGTATGTAGTAAATGGAATGTGGTTATCTAAATACGCACAATATATACTAGAATCTCAATTCAAACAACAGTGGTTTAGTTCAGTTCAGGATTCATCTTAGTGTTTAAACTATAGAATATTTAAAATAGAGCTTAAGTTTGAAAATTATTTGATTTTCCTTCCTGCAAGATTAAGGCAAAATTATATAAACTATAGACTGTGTAACCATAAAATGCCAACTGAAACGGGACGTTGGCGAAACATTGATAGAAATTTGAGAAAATGTACTCTATGTGACTCCAATAATTTGGGAGACGAATTCCATTATTTATATCAATGTTCCTTTTTTGATGAAGAGCGACGAACAATCGCGCCGGGCCGGGTAGCGCAATCGGTAGGGCACCTGAATCGTAAGTCAGAGGTCTTGGGTTCAAATCCCGGTCTGGCCACTTACCTTCGTTTCTCCTTCCGCTGATTCAAGAAGGGCAGTTGTCAGTTACTGGCGAAAGTATGTGCACTTAGTACTGGTTAACCGCTTAGGAGGTCTTAGCCTGCCCAGGAATAGTGTGGTTAGGTTAACTGACCGTCCCGACATAACCTTAGTTGTTTACCGTGGACGTTAAGCTTCAAATCAACCAACCAACCAACGAACAATCGCTCCCTTCATCAGAAAAGGTTCTGCCACTTGTCATGTGTTTTCTAAATTATTTAATGAGGAAAATTACTTGATTTTGAAAAAGACGTGTAAGTTCTTAGGAACTATCATGACGACGTTTCGATCTCTTCCTGGCTAAAAAGAAAAAAAAGAGAAACACCTGTTTATCTCTAAAATACTAGAATATCTGTCCCTGATTTGTCATCAGTACAGTGGGCTCTCGTTATCTCAAACACTTAAATTTCAGAATAACTTCTTATTCATAGAACATAACTGCTCCTGGTATCTCAAACTACTGGTGTCTCGGGGTAAAGTTTCTGGGATCAGAAAATTTACCTTGAGATACGGGTGGTTTGAGATGCATTTCGACTTTGAGATAACGAGAGCCGACTGTATACATGTATCTCTCTCAATATCAATATGTCTCTTGTATAGTTTTGCGAACTTAAAACCAGTAATACCATTATCATGGGTTACTGGAATTGTGTGTACTTACCTTTAGTTGTACTTGTGTTTAGACATACAGCCTGTTTCACCATTAGTTAATTTTATTTACTATATTTTGACCTCATATTACATGTTACACATGTACTGAGAGAAATGAATAAACTTGTAAACTTGTAAACTTGACCAGATGAAAACGGTAGCTTTTTCTCAATGTTCAACCATGTACAAAGTAAATGTACACTGGACGTATTTATTAAATATAGGGTAGGCAAGCATACCTATGTTAACCCCTACAATATAAATAATACATTAATGACATGGTCAGTGGTGTGTAGATGAAATTGTTCAACCTTGTTAAAATAGTATCACCTGTCTCACCTGTGTGTTTTGACCAAAAGAAAATGGACACAGACTGCATCTTTTTTCATCTGCTCAGCCTGATAATGTGTGAAAGAGTTTGAAAAAATAATTGCTAGGTCGCTCTCCATTATGCAACAAGGTACTCTAAGCACTAAGTATATTTTCAATAATGATATTATTTTTTCAGATTTTTTCGCAGAAAATTACCCTTTGATCTTCTCTTATAAAAACACTTTTTAACATTAACATATGCTGCATTTTGGAATTCTAAATTATGAGAAACAACATAAAGAAGGCATCTGCTAAGTTTTGGAAAGATCAGTGTTATTTTGAGTATTTTATGCAGATTTTTGTCTTTGTCCCAAATCAGTGATTATCGCCACCTTAAGGGACGATCTCTTCATTTTGTCAAATTTGTACAAGATAGTTCTTGAATTTTATAGGGTGTATACATGCAGCAATGCCCTAGGACGGCCAAGGAGTCGAGAAAAATGTCCTCTTAGATACTAGAAAAGCAGTTTATTGTTATCTAGATGATGGCACTAAAATGTGATATTTGAAGATATGGAATGAGAATTCCTTAGCTTAACTGTTTGCCCTCAAGTGAAAGGTGATAGGGTATCAATTGGCTTTGTGTTTCCTTGAGATTCGATTATTGTAAATTATATCAGAGGAGTCTTTCTGTCAATAGTAATCTCATTTTCCTTCCAAAGAATATCATAATTTAATTGTCTAGCCAACAGATTTCTTAAGGCGCAAACATAGATCTCGGCGCAAAGAACGGTACACACACATGGACAAAATGATACTTAGGAAATTAAAACGTATTGGATACGTTTACGCATTGGAAATGTATGGTAACCTTGCAATAGCATTTCCTAGATATAGATTGGAAGATATCAAGGAAAGGACAGACTTACACTGCACAAGTATTAAAATAAAATCGGTAAGGATTAGAGAATGAAAATCAGAATCTCGGTTTTATTAAGTGCAGTGCGGCGGCAGTAGAAAGTCTTCTCATACTTCATTATAGTGCAGATTTTTTATTTTTTTACTTCCTTTGGGACATTTGAACTTAGGATGCTATATTTGAAAATCGAGTAGCGAGTAGTGATATCTTTCTGTGTACATATGTAAAAAGTTGTTTTTTTTTGTTTTTTTTAATGTATTGTTTTATGTTGTTGTTATAGAGGGCCAACTGGTAGACTGGCTATTGCAGCCCAAGGTGCACCCTCTTTAAACATTGTATAAATAAAATAAATACATAAAATAAAATTAAGCCAGCACTAGGGACGTACGCAGTTTGCAAATGACATTGCTGTTATACAAAAGAGTCTCAATAAAAAACGATGTTCCTTCTGGTATTGCTTCTTTGTCTCCAAGTGCAACTTTTATAGATTTTCATTTTTTGCATTGATATTGAAGCATTTGACACATATGTCCCCGATATCTAGCCAATTTAATAAATTTTGACAATATCTGTTTTGAAATACGGAAGACTAAAAGTTTCAAACGGCAGTTGAATTCCATTTTTCTGAGACCCCATTCCCATTTTATATTCATATTTTTATTGGATGTATTTTGATTTAAAAGGAAACTCTGCACTATAATAAAGTATGGAGAGACTTTCTACAGCCGCCACACGGCGCTTAATATCAACTGCTGTAAAGTGAGAAACAGTCTATAAAGGTATAAAAATCGGAGTCTCAGATATATTGAGACTCTTGGTATGACAGCACTGGCATTTGCGAGGCTGCAGACGCTTCCTAGTGCCGGATATTTTCAAATTTAACAGCATGTGCTCTATTTCATACGAAAATCGAAGCAAATCTGCATCAAGTGGTGCACAATAAGTAAACATCAGAATACATGGGATAATTCAAACGTTCCCGGAAAAGTGTTGTATGTTTCTAATTATTTATCCTTATTTCGACAGGATTTCATGCTATAAAACTTTGGTATGTGTTTGACTAATGTCATATAAGATTATGTACTTATTTCATAGCGGTCTTCTTTATAGCGGTCTAATTCCTTTTATAAATAAAGGAAATGAATATATTGAATAACATAGTATCTTTTAGAATAGATCCGTCACTTCATCCATACTTGCTTATTTCCAAAACTCTGAACCACCAATAATTTGTTATAAATATAACAAGCCCATAAGAAACACTATATTTAATTTCAATAAACATGTTTCTGATCTTGACGTCCATGCTAACACCCCTGAGTCATGAGACTGTAAAGATTCTAAATTTATTTATCCGGAAGCTGGTCATGTTAAAACTGGAAATGGAAAAATCATTTCAGATTCAAGTATTTGTTACATGGTTTCTAAGGGTTCAAATTACAGATTTCCTTCCAACATTGATTTCAAAAATGTAGGGAAGAAATAGCACCATCATTAAATGATTTTGGTGATCGATGGTGTTAACAAGAGTATTTTGGGTCCATGCCCTAAAGGCATGGAAAGTTAACATCTTCAAAATAGTAGATAAACATATTGAATTTCATTCACAAAATACTCGTCTTTTACATACCCCATAAACCTGATTCTTCTTTTCGACATCTACAGCACGGTATCCATGAATTTCATAGAAATTATGTTTTGGTTCTAGCAGACAAGGCTGCAAACAACTTTGTTGTTGACGTCTCAACTACATTAACACTTTAGAGCAGGAGCTTAGCGGTACTTAGGCTTTCAAAGAGACATCTGCAGAAGCGAGTTCTGTAGTTAAAGTTTTCTGTAAATGCTAAGGAACGCCAAGACAGACTTCCTACGATGTAAATGGTTACCTAAGTTTCATATAAAACCGTCTTAACCCCGATTTATTGCCAATCCAGTTCTTGTACTGCTGTACTACTACTGAACTTTCTAAATTGTTAACTTCTTGCCTCTCTACTGTTAAACATCATCTTATCAGGTAAAGATTCAATGAGTGGATTTTCCAAAGGGAATGGTCGTCTTTTCTTGCCTGTTACGAAAGGAACGCTTCCTTTACGTCTGAACACCGAAACCGATATAAACTTCGGTCATGTCAAAATATGTGTGAAGCCTTAACATATCTTTTAAATAGTATTTATATTAGAGTTGGTGCTAAGTTAAACAGACACACTGTTGGTATCCCGATGGATATTAATTGTGCTCCTCTTGAAGCGGATTTGTTTTTATTTTGCTATGAAAGAGATTTCATGGCATCTCTTTCTAATGATACACAAGCTGAAATTATTGAAGCATTTTACCTTACAACTAGATATCTAGACGATTTTAAGATATTGACAAGCCATCCTTTGAAGGCATGATGAATCAAATTTATGCACCTGAGCTGCAGTTAAACAAAGCTAATGCAGTCGATACCTAAGCCCCATTTTTAGATTTACATTTACCTATTTCGAACGGATTTGTTTCATCCAACACTTATGATAAAAGCGAACACTTTGATTTTGACATAGTAAATTTTCCATTTTTGGATGGCAACATTCCCCGTTCTACCTCCTACGGGGTTACATGTCTCAGCTTATTCGGTTTGCTAGAGTTTCTAGTCATGTGGCTGACTTCAGTTTTAACTGCTAAGCTTCTCCAACAGGGCTATCGGTATCATTAACTTCGAAAGCTTTTTCAAAACTCTATTGTCGGCACTATGAAGTGGTTTCTAAATTCAAGGTCGGATTAAAAAACCTTTAAAACAAGGCTTATCGGAACCAGAATTTTATGGTGACTTAGTCTATAAATTCAAAAGAATTTTATGTAGATCTAATTTTTCTGATCTGTTCAGAAAAATTATCATATGTTACAAACGTATAGGATAAAATATAAATGTAATGCTGCAGTCTGCATGTTTAGTGGTTAACCCGATCTTGTTGGTAACTTAGCTTCCCTCTTTAACTGCACACCAGTTGGTCGGATATCAGACTCAATGATGGACCCGACATAAAGCTTTTAAGTTTAGTTGGCTGGGGCCGGAGCTTGCCTTGTCTGTTGGTTGGTTATTTGGGGTTCAGCTGGTTGTTTTCTTTTGCTGCGGTATTTCAGTGGTGTTGTATGACACTCCAAGGATCTCCATGTGTCACAATACGTTGTTTCTGTCGAGTCCCCATCTCTGATTCATCATATTATGTCTTGCCTGTGATGATTCACTGATGGGGCTAGAACACCTTCATGCGGACCAAACAGCTAACTAAATGTTTCGAACCATCGCAGAAGCAGAGGGCGAGGTTTGGGTCCAGTAAAACTAGATAAGCCTTCAAGTATTCTTTTGCTGACTGTTCCAAGGTGGTACTTCTGTTGTGGTTCCTCTATGTTATTTGTTGTTATGTTCGCTTGTCTATGGTCTCTAGCAGTCTGATCACTTAAATAGCTGCCCATTCTGCTTTTTGTCTTGTCTTATTTTGTAATTTAGAATATAAAATAGGTAAAACTAGATGTTGCTGTTGTTTGAATAAGGGTAGCTGAATGACCACCTATTTGGGAAAGAGCTGCTAATTGGGTTTACCGTGCGTGTCTTTCGTGAACTTTTGTCAATTTTTGCGTGTGCGTTTCTTTGCCTTTTGGTTTTAAGAGTGGGATGTTGGATTTGATTGTATGAATTCCTGATCGTTGCCTATCTTTTAACTTTTTATAAGCACTATCTACGTAACGGCCAGTAGCGGGACCCGGTTCCATTATTTCGTGTCTAATAGCGAATTAAAACAGTTTTAGCCACGAATAACTGACAAAAACATCAATTACCTACATTCTCACAAGACATGTCTTAGTATGAAGTTCATTACAAACAATACTTTTGGTTAGGTTGAACAACAAAGTGTCTGATGTACTAAAGCAGGACTAAGGACGAGGAAAAGTCGACTGCAAATTTGTTATCCCCCCCCCCTCACCACCACCACCCACCCCATCCCCGCAACGTTATTTCATTGCTAGCCGTCCCAAGGTGCCACTTCTTATTTGGTTCTTCTTGGTGTTTTATCTTTTGTTTGTTGATATCACTGTTACTGATATATTGTTGGTGATACATTACTGTTACTGATATATTGTTAAGTGTAGCCCGGTGACCACCTACATAAAAAATGGCTGTTTACCTAGCTGTAGCTAGTGATGTCTTTGGTGGTGTCCAATTTTGTGTTTTCTGAGACTTTTCCTATTTACTTTTACAGGCTACACGTTCTTATCTGCGTAATGGTGAGGCCAGTCCAATTCTCCCTGTGTTTAGTAAATGTAAGAAGATGTGGTAAATTAAGATCCATAATTTATATATCGTTATAAAGCAGAAGTGATATGACAGGGTATCAGAAACCATAATAATATTAGTTTGTTTGATATGTAGTTTGTGCTTTTAGTATAACCGCCCCAGCACTACCGCATCAAAACCTGATGTCAGCAACATTATTAGCTATCAAGCTAAACCCCTACTCAACTAGAAGCAAGGTTACATCTTCAAGCAATGTCAAAATTAATACCACAATCTTGTGATGGGCTCTTTAGTACATCTGGTTTCATGTGCAATATTTTCTAAAGCCTATACATACTAACAGAAATACTATGACTGAATTACGATAAAGCATGTTGATGCATCTTTCTTCTGGTTGAGACAAGCATTTGCAAAACAGCTATCAGTACTACATATATCAATTTTGTGATGTTGTTTTGCTGGACTGATTCGACTGAAAACACATCTTAGATCTATAATTGTATCAGGTATCAATCATATCGCCAAGAAATCTAGCACAAGAAGCATTCTAGAACACTTCTGTTTTTATAATGCAAGATAAGTTATCTGCACTTACCCCATCCCTTACATTCACTGATTAAAGGGCAAGTTTCAATTTTGCGTCGTTCCCTGGAAAGAATCAAAACAGCTTACAAGCTGTCATTAGCATCAAGAGAAGGCATATATTTATATTTTAAACTACACTTTATAATATGTTATGTTATTTGCGGCTAAGAAACATGACAATTTCCGTTACGTTAGTGGTGCGTGCATGGAACTGATTTTATATAAGCCAGATATTTTACGAAATTACTCAAAAATACATTGGATGAAATTTCATCAAAGATAGAGTTTAAACAGAGAATACAGCACTTTTCCGGAAACTTTTCACTCATTTGTAGTACCAAAATATTTTCTATTTATTTAGGACCAATTATCAATATAACCAACTATAATATAGCCAAACAGAATACAGACACTTCGGGAGACACTTAAGTGCAGAAACAAGAACTGATTTAATTGAAAGAATATAAGTATCTTTCACAGATCATGTCCTTCCAATGACACCCAGAAGGAAGACACACAAACTGAGGCATACATAGTTAATGCACTTAACTATTTAACGAAAAGCCAAGCAGCTTAATTTTTCTTCCCTAAAGAGATGATCATATTGTTAGAAAGGGCTTAACAAATATAACAAGAAGGCAGCAAACAGGATATGAGCCGTGACACGAGAAAACTAACAAAGTGGTTGTGCGTCAAGCGCAGACTCAGATCAGTCTGGGCATTCGCCCCTTCTGATCAGAGTCTTTGCTGAGCCTTTACTGGGTAGCTAAGGGTCTAAGCCACCTCCATGCGGACAGCGAAGAGTCTGATCAGACTGGGCGGACGCCCAGGCTGACCTGAGTCTGCGCTGGACGCATGACCACATTGTTGGTTTTCTCGTGTCGCGGCTCATATAATGTTGCTATAGTCCTTTAACAAGTCTTTACAAAGCCAAACGATTGAACCAACGCCACATGCTTGTCTTCGCTTAGATAAATGTGCGTTTACTTGGCATTATCAGTTTGCAACAGCAGATTCCAAATTGTATATACACTGATTCAAAACTGATTACTCGCAGATTCTGTATTCAAATATTTGAAAATTGAATTTGATAGAACAGATTGTGCTGCTTTTAAGATGAAACTGATTCTCTTTAATCAAATCAGAGTATTCTCTTCGTAAATTTGTGGGGATTACAACAGATAGTCTTTTCTTATTAAGATTTGAGGGGCGTGAGAAAACCTGTTTTTGGATATATGCGATCTGCGCATGCGTATTCGGGCATTAGCATCGGCATTTCGCCCGAGCAATAATTTAACCACGTAAAGGGAAAAAGATGGGCAATGATCAGGAATTAATACAATCAGATCCCATATTCCGCCCTCAGAAACAAAACCAAAATTCAACAAGTTCAATATCCGCGCAAAGATTATTCCTGACAAACGCTTGTCCGGAATAGCCTATGCGCATATACAGTGTAATCAATTTCCAAGCCATTTCTTATGATACTGCTCATTTTACAAACGCCTCTCGGCTGAGATTCAGCGGAGCTGCCTTAATATTCAGTAGAAATCGAATGTGTATTGTTACGACCTGGCGGAGGTAACAAAAAGATGGAAGTAAACCAGCAACAAGCCTGTTTTTAAACTTAACAAAATTTATTTACTTGTACATCAAAATAAAACAGTCATTAATTAATCAAGAGAATATGTAATTAACGATACCTTATTTTAGTCTGAATGTCCCTCAGAATTTAAAACACAAGTCCTTTAATAATTTCTGATCCCAGAAGATAAAGTATGTATGAGCACATGAATATTTCCAAATCCAATATATTTAAATTCCAGTATAACTTATTTTACTATAGACTGGTGAAAGTTTTCATACAAAGATGATCTAAATGAAAATCTGTCCTCTTTATATAATATCTAGGAACATTCCGGAACTAACCAAAAATAGATCTTACCAAAAAGTACTCAATTCTGACATAATTTCATACCAGAAGATTCTTAATGTTTACAACAGAAAGGTCTAATATTTTCTCAGTACTAAAAATAGTTATTCCAGAATGTTCTAAAGTACAATGTAAACAACTTGTTTATTTCAAACCTAGTAAACATCTAAAAACTGCAAAATCATGGTAAAAGAAAATATTTACACCAACTTAAACACCATATTCATAACAGTATAAATCTTGAAAGAGATACTGTTCTTGTAAAAAATAGAACCTCTCTGTAACTGTATTGTCAAATCAGATTCCACAGAACGCGGCGTCTGGAACCATAAAATTTACTTTGAGATACCAGTAGTTTGAGATCAACTTCGACTTTGAGATATCGAGGGTTGAATGTATTTGCATAAGGTTTGTCAAAATTATATGACGCAGAAGCCTCTGCGTTGTTGGTTTGCATAAGGTTTGTCAAAACAATATGACACAGAAGCCTCTGTCAAATCTATATGACGCAGAAGCCTCTGCGTTGTTGGTTTGCATAAGACTCTGTCAAAACTATATGACGCAGAAGCCTCTATCAAAACTATATGACGCAGAAGCCTCTGCGTTGTTGAAAAACAAGCTTCGATATTTCACCACACTAAAGGCCAGTTACTCATTGAAACTCGTTCGAAGAATATCACATTTTGCATTTTTTGCGGCAAACCGATTCCCCTTTCAACAATTAATTTCCTAAATTTTAATATTTGGTCTTTACATGAATATTTCTGCTTCACTGCAGTGTTTATAACGCCGCTTTATCACCGGTATTAATCTAGCAGACACAGGGTTTCTTTTTTTTTGTTTTTCATTTGGCAACAATGTTTGAACTATTACAGCTTTAAAATTAATTTATAACGTAGAAGAACACCACAGCAAAGCTGTGAGTAAAAATCATTTCAAACAGTGAAATTCGTTCAGAATTTCTGTAATCGGCGGCCGATGGCGCCTTCGGTAGCCATTGACAGCAATGGCAATATTGTGAGTAGGTATACTTTGGTTGCTACTTCTACTGTAATCTTTAAAACTGAGCCAGTGAGTAATTTTTCAAGGGCATCCAACGTCACGAAGCAAACGCGTTATGCTGACGGCATAAATGTCCGCTCTAATATCAGCTTCTTTAAAACGTTTGCAAAAATTTGTTACTAATAGAAATTACTCGAATTCAGCGCCCGTCCCATAGTTCTATAAAAGTGAATCTTTTTCTGTGCATCTTCATTTATACATAAAAAATTTTACTGAAGACCGTCCTAACGCTCCTCTTTTACTGCTGTTTCGAATAGTTAGACTTTTTATCAAATTGCGGGGCTCTGTTTTGCAGGGGTTTTTTTTTCTCATTTCCCTTTTCAGCGTCTTGGTCTTGCTCTGTGGTTGTGATATTTTTCTGAATATTTTTCATGTTATTACTCTATCTAACACATTACAATGTTATAAAATTCTTATCTCTTTATTTGTTAAATGGATTTACTCGGCCATTAAACATGCACTCGAATCGAAACAATTAAAATGCAATCAAAAAGTGCATATGCGGGAAATCGGACATGGAATTAATTGGTGTCTCACGCCATAAAAACAAGAGCTTTTTATCTTTGTGCCTATATGCAATAGCACCGTTAAATGCAATGGCTATAACGACTGACTTGAAAAGGACTGTACCAAATTCTCCCACTATTCCAAATTTAGTAAAACTGAAACAAATAAATGGTTAGAAGAACTGGTGATTATACGTCTTTTAGTTATTTGCTTTAGAGCATATAGCAGTAAGTATTGATCTATGCCACGATTCGGTTTTAAAAATCATACGCCCTATATGATAAGAAATTGTACAATATATAGATACATATCAAGGACGCAGTGCATGTTATTGAAACAAGCTAACGTCTGGCACGCTAAAGTGATACATATCAAACGATATAACAAATAGTAGACATTGCGTGCTTTTCCTGATAATCTGGCAAACAAAAACGTCTGATCCAATTTACTCGTGTATAAAACAAATACGTAGAGGATCAAAATATATTTGAAATCAATTAGCATTGTGGAAATATTTACGGACCCAATTCAGTTAATTCATTGACATGATTCAAGATATCACGCAAGTGAAAAAAATGTCAAAGAGGACAGTTTGTTTCAACAGAAGCGCCTCGGTTGCATCGATAATAGAAATAAAGATGACAGGACACTACCTAGCAGGTACATGACGCTGTAATGACGTCGTAATGACGTGGTGTTGTTCTGACGGCGTACTGGCGTTGATGCGACCGAAATCAGCTCGACGTCATTTTGACGTCATGTGTCGACTGGGTATTACCAGTCTTGGTGATTAGTTCAACACCATTGCAGCTAAAGTCGACACGCGCGGTCATGCGATATCACTGAGAACTTTTGCATTTCCGAGGATTCCGGTGGAATTGTTGTCTCCTCGGAAAAAAGTTTAAGACCCGATATTCCACGATAAGAATGAAAAATCGTATCATAATTATTGTCTTATCTAAGAACGGAACTTAGCGTTGGTGACGTTCCATAATCATCCTGCAAAAGGATGGAAGATAGTGGATTTGTACTGATTACGTTGCATGATAATCGTATTTTTTTTTCTTATCATTATAAATACCAGAATGAGTCGTATTGATACAAAATACAGCGATCGATAAGAAACACATTTTTTCTGAACTTTCTAACCTTTCCAGCTTACTGAAAGAATTCCTCATAAATTTTACTACATCGGACAAAGCGCATAAGGGCAGTGACACGACAAAATCAACAAAGTGGCACTTGCACCCTGCAAAGACTCAGATCAGCCTGGATAGCCGCCTAGTCTGACCATAGTCTTCTCCGTGCGCTTGAGGTGTAGCTTACTGTCTAAGGTACCTCCATGTCGACAGCGAAGACTTTGATCAGACTGGGCGGATGCACATGTCACTTTGTTGGTTTTGTCATGTTGCGACTCATTAATCGATTTTTAGGTACATGATACTGTTCAAGTCCTATGCTGTCTTAATTATTTAAATTGTTCAGATATATGGCCGGAATTGCGGGACCATAAATTTCTTTAGTTTTAGTTCAAGCTTGTCTGACCTTATCGTTTTCGAATTAGCTGTCGCCATTAAAGCTTTTGTTTTGACACTTACAGTATGGAAGTTTTTCATGTTTTGAGTTTACGTGAAACAAATGATTTCATTAATCTGTATACTTTAATTTAAGTGACAACGACCCAAGAAATATGACATATGGCATGTAAATCAACAGTTTGACAATTCATTTTGTAAATTGATTGATTGATTGATTGATTGATTGATTGATTGATTGATTGATTGATATTGGTCTCGGCCCTTTGAGACCGTAATCCAGTCTATATAGGGCAATCTCTAAAACAGCGGGAGAAAGAAAAGAGAAATCATGACAGAAGAGATAACCTCCACCCCCACATACTGCAAGCACAGTTGGCTCTTGTCCTACTATAAGCCAAATTAGTAGGACGAGCACCATCGCCCGATCGCAACGACTCTCCATGTTGTATCTGGAACAAAATGTGTTCTTTGACAGTATATTTCACACTGCAGCGGCCATTGTTTAATTCAATTCAAATAAGCACAATAATTACAGAAAGAACTAGAAAATGTGTTGTAAAACACTATGCCTCCAACTATATGCCAGACCCTAACAAGGTCAATGAAAAGAAACAAAAAATACAGGTCTGCTAATTTTTTATTTCTACCTACCTATAAAATATCAAGGCCAAAGCAGTTACAATTCTTGAGTAATAGATCAACTCTAAAATATTATGTACAGACAAGGAAAAGGACATAACTCTGTCAATAATGAATGCAACATAACGTAACCATCATTAAACTGATCGACATAGCATCTGTGTTCTGTTCTGTTCTGTATTAAACTGATCGACATATCCAATACTATTAATGTACCCAAAACGAAATGTCTAGGTCAAACAGTTCTAAAGTTGAAAAACTGCCGAAGTCAATCAAGGAGTATCATTCAGTCAAATATTTAAGAAGTAAGCTGAACAGTTAATCAGGTGATTTACACCTTAGGCCCTATCAGAATGCCAAATATGAACAACCTAGCTCAAATACTTCTTCCCAAATTTGGCTAACAAACTCAAATTTAATTTATCGAAAAAGGGCCATAACTGTAAAACTACAAGGTCGATGGAAAAGAAATAAAATACTAGTCTGCTTATTTTCTATGGTCTATCCACCTATGAATTATCAAGGCTCCAGCAGTTGCAGTTCTTGAGTAAGGGATCCTACATAACCTGTTTTGTACAAATAAGAAAAAGGGGCATAATTCTGTCAATAATGAACTCAACACAATGTAAGTATCATTGAAATAATTAACACATGAAATACCAAAATTCAGGTCTGTAGGTCAAATGGTTCAAAAGTTGATAAAAATGCCAAAGTTTACAAAGGGGCATAATTCAGTCATTTTTTTACGAAATTAGCCCAAAAGTTAATCAGATAATTAACACTTTAAGCCCTACCAGTATACTAAATATGAACAACCTAGCTCAAATACTTTTTCCACAATTTTGCTAACAAACTTACATTTAATTTTTCGAAAAAGGGCCATAACTCTAAAACTACATGGTCAATGGAAAAGAAATAAAATACGGGTCTGTTTATTTTCTATGGTTTTTCCACCTATGAATTATCAATGCTCCAGCAGTTACAGTTCTTGAGTAATGGCTCGTACCTAGGCTGTTTTGTACATTTTAAAAAAGGGCATAACTCTGTCAATAATGAACTCAACACAATGTAAGTATCAGTGAAATAATTAACACATCAAATACTATAAGTATTCCAAAAATCAGGTCTCTAGGTCAAACGGTTCAAAAGTTGGAAAATGCCAAGGTTAACAAAGGGGCATAATTCAGTCAATTTTTTACGAAATTAGCCCAAAAGTTAATCAGATAATTTACACCTTAGGCCCTACCAGTATACCAAATATAAACAACCTAGCTCAAATACTTTTACCAAAATTTTGCTAACAAACTTACTTTTAATTATTCGAAAAAGAAGCATAACTCTGAAAGTACATGGCTGACGGAAAAGAAAAAAAATACGGGTTCACTAATTTTTCATTATCTATTTACCTATTAAATATCAAGACCCAAGCCTTTACAGTTCCTAAGTTACAGAGCATACCCAAAGTGTTACGGACGGACGTAATGGACGAACGAATGAACGAACGAACGGACGGACAAGCCAAAAGCAATATGCCCCTTCACATTCTTCGAAGTTAGGGCATAATAAAGGTTCAATCGTGTGATTACAAGACAGATAGATGTACTTAGAAGTTTTTACACTTTCTTCCAACAGTAGTTTCACGTGTACTTCACTTTTCAAAATTCTCTTTTGTCCAAATTTTCATCATTTAGAACGCCAACATCAAACCAGAGACATTAAGATGTGTTATGGAGCTATTTAAAGTTTTGTCGGATAGAGATTGAGATATACATAATGTGCCAAACACTGAACTGTTTTATTTTTATAAGTAGCTTTCTGTCTGAAGCCACTCATGTTATATCATCAGCACACGAACCTTGGTTAAACTTTTTGTGACACGTTCTTTTTTTTATTTGGGCTTGCCTTATCCTCACTGTTAATGTTGAGTCTTAAACATACAATATTGTCTAATTCTGGAAAGCTTTGTGTCGATGGTTCATGATCCTCATTAATAATATGTCCAAAAAGAAGCATGTTCGTAACTGGTAATTTGTAAGCTATTAACGCATGATCGATTAGGGTCTTTAGGCTTTGACCATTTGCCTTTTCAAAAGACCGATCCTCAAAATCGTCTGATGCTTTGTCTAGTAGAATAATTGTCTGTCAGTCCTTCTAATCTTTGTTGATCTCTAGCACTCATGGAACCATAACAATTTATGAAAATATGTACAAGCACGTGGTGCATGCGATATACCACATGCTTTGAAATGCTCGTTATTGCTCTGATTAAAGGTAAAAAGGGAGAATGGAGAAGACTGCTTTCTTTCTAAGCCACAGGCATGTATCATATACTGTTCATGTGTACGTACTTAATTGTTAATACGAAATATTTACATTCTCAGTGCATTAATTGAAAAGCCCTATGGGAAACCATTAAGACGTAACGTAGTTTGTATATCAATAACTATATCGGTTCACGCGACGTCACATGACGTAAAAACTAAACTATGGTTCTCTCCAATCTGGTTGGACGTAGGCAACGCTATGACGTCGTTGACGCCGTTCCCAGTTAGAAGAAAAACTGCGTATAAATGTTGTTCTTTTTTTTTTTTTTTTTTTTTTGCTTTAACTGTAGCCCCTAACGCAAATTTGTGGTCAAACGATAGATAGAAAAGAATGTAAATATAAGCAATGAACTTATTTTTTCTGGTGTTAATCGAAATATAAACTACAATGGGTCGCTAGCAAAGTTTACATGAACCCCTTCGGGGTTCACTTACTTTACACGCAATCCAATGAAGTTTATACTTCGATAAACATCAGAAAAATGAAATTCATTTCTTAAATAAAACGAAACTGCTTCCTTTTCTCTTCAGAATAGAAGCAGTTATATCCAAAGAGTGCAGCACCCGAAAGTTCTAGTTCTTCTCTGACTGAACATTTTTTTTCAGGCATACGATCCTTTAGTTTCAACAAAGTGCTTTTCCTTTGACCTGTTCGAATAAAAACTGATCAACACAATACCCTCGATCAACTACATGTGCCTTGCATTTCAGAATTATCAATATTTGCCAGTATGTACTTGTTAAGGTGTAATTGGCTTTGGATTTTAAAAGGAAATTAGATAGTACAAATACAATACATAAGTCTAAATGGCATTTATGAAACATTTATTTCAGAAAAGACAGTGACTTATTCTGTGTAGTTCAAGTTCAAAGTGAATCAAATATTAATCGCAATAATTCAGTCCATGTGATACATTAGCCGAACCCGACAGAAGAAAATATACAGTAGAACTTCAATGGCTCGAACCCTGATGGATTCTTAACCCTGCCTGGCTTGAACTTTCCGGGTCCCTTTAGGTCTATTCGTATAGAAACTAACCCTGGTTGTCTAGAACTACCTTTGGCTGTAGCTTATTTTCATGCCGGTCCCAAGCCTGTTCGAGCCATTAAAGTTCTACTGTATATGAAATCGCAGCCGCAAGTTACGGCAAGAAAATAAGACCGCCAGAAAACTATAATGAAACAAAGTTGAGGACTTTGTACAATCCGAAGCCAGAGCAAAATGAGACTACTATTTGTACCATGATGAACCCGGCTTAAGATGTTTGTCTTTTTCGAAAAGCATGCGTTAATAAATTATAAATAGGGTCAAGTCAGGTAAATGCGGACAGCAGGTAAATTGTTTCCTTTATATGTCATTTGTTTGGAAATAAAACAAAATAGCTGGGCAAACAGTAAAAATCCTGATTAGACGGCTCATGATGAGCCCTCTCATCTGGATTTTCACTGTTTGCAGTGGTATTTCCGAATAAACTCGCTGTCCGAAGTTACCTGACTCGACCCTAGTTGGACAACAAAATTTCACGTTATAGGGTCAAGTTAGGTAAATTCGGACAGTGACATTGTTTCCTTATATGTCAGTTGTTTGGCATTAAACCAAAAATAATTGGGCAAAAAGTGGAAATCCTGATGAGACGGCCGTCTCATCTGGATTTTCACTGTTTGCAATGGTTTTCCGAATTTACCCGCTGTCCGAAGCCACCCGACTCCACCCTACTTGACACCATCATGAACATCATGAATATTGTGCTGAAAATTTGCTTAACAAATCCAGTCAAGAGGTGCATGACAGCCATAAACAAACTGCACCACCTACAACAATATTGATTGCTTGCAGACAATAGTTAATGGAGTCAGCCCTCTTGTTCAAGGTGGCATGACATCAATTCTTCAGTATTTTTCTATGGCTTGGTTACTATAAATCATATTAGGAGGGTCTTTAAGTCAATATTTATCTTATTTCCCTCCCAATAAACATCATAATTTAATTGTCTGACCAACAGATTTCCTTGGGAAACCGGAAAATAGTATTACTGTGTTTGGTAGTGTACTTGAGCGTTCAACTAGCTTATTTATTTACAATTGAAATAACTATAAAGGCCACTGGTAATTTGATGATAGGTTATTGTATACGATAATGAAAAAAAAATTGTGGCACATCTTGTCAGGGATTTACACTAAGACAATATATACCTATCTTAAACATCACAAGTGACAGTAACTGACAAAATCATCTGGAAAAGGAGAATTCTTTGAATTTTTTACCAAAGCCGACCACGGTGGTTCGGGCCTCAGACTTTATGGAGGCACCAACCTAAACCTAACATTATAGTAAAATAGACGGCTGGCGCCTGACACCCGTTCCGGGACATCTTGGGTCGGGCCCACCCTGGTTTAACTGGTGGATTTCTTCTACTCCGGAAGTTCAGTGTTGCTATATATTTCTGTGAGTCGTGATGTTTGTTTTATTTTAGTTTTAATTTTAATTTCCATGTTTCTGAGATATTATTACACTTATGAGCTAGGAATCTTCCACGCAAACCTAACAACTAAGTGTCAGATAAACCAAAGCAGAAGCAAGGGCGAGGATTAATCCAATGCAAACCGGTTAAAGCCCCACCTGTACCCCCCCCCCCCCCCCCCCCCACACACACACACACCTTCCGCTCCCGAGTAATTTCGTTGCTGTGCGTCCCAAGGAGTCCCTTTTTTATGGGTTTCCTTGGGTGTTTTATTTGTTGTTTGTTGCTGTGCCTGTTATTGGTATATTAATGGCTGTTCACCTGGCGGCCGCTGGTGATGTCTATGGTGTTGCCTTATTTTGTATTGTCTTTCCACGCGGTGTTTTGGGTGGAGTTGAATTGTGTCAGTTTCCTAGGATTTTCCCACTTACTTTGGTTTAAAAAAGTCACGAAATACATACTCCTCATAGTTCTATGTCATGGTGAAATATACCGGTATCAGTTCAGAAGTCCCAAGTGTCAATGAAACTAGCCAATGTTGCACTTTATCGAAATACGACGTGACGTTTTACAGCCTTCACTTAAATGATTTTAATTAATATAATTGAATGACGGCAAAGAAATCGTAAAGAGGGTGCACTTAAATATAACAAAAAAGAACATTAAAAGAGTGCAAATATCATATTCTGTCTGATTGAGGCTGTTTTTTGGGAAACTGAAAAATGCAAGATCCTCATACCACCGAGAAGCTCCTGAAGTAATTGTTAATATTTGCGTTTTACATTTACATTGACACAAAGTAAAAAGATAGGCAATGATCAGGAATTAATACAATCAAATCCCACATTCCGCTCTCAAAACCAACAGGGAAAAAAGCACATACACACAGAAATTGACACAAGTTTACGAAAGACCCGCAAAGTAAACCGAATGGGCAGCTCTTTCCCAAACAGATGGTCATTCAGCTACCTCAATAACAGCATCAGCATCTATTTTTACTTATTTTGTATTTCAATTACAAAACAAAACAAAACATTAGGCAGATTGGGCAGATTGGGCTGCAATACAGGCGACCAAACCGCCAGAGACCACAGACAAGCGGACAAAGCACAATATAACATCAAGGAACCGCAAACCCGTTTAATACTGTCAACATGGTAGAAAATGTTGTTCATACCTCATGTGTAATTCTAAATTTCAAAGTATGAACAAATAATGTTGCTCTTCCAGTTTGAAAAGTATTTCATTCAATTAGTTATACATGTCTTAAAGTCAATTTTAGGTTTAACGGAAAAAAATCTAATTAAGACAAGAGATAATTGGATTATGTCTCTGTGTATGGGACATTTAATTTGTCAGATGAACAATGACATTTTAGACCTAGACGGTTGTTCTAAACTATTGTAGTAATTACGCATAATATAGTCTTTCTTCGTTGTAAGCCCACTCTTTACTTTCGGGGAGGCAACTCTGACATTTCAATTTTACCGCTCTTCCCAACGGGGATAAACGCTGCAGAGGAACATGGGCTCCTTTAGGAGCATTTTTCCCCTGCAGAGCCTTTTACGAACATGAACCATACAGGAAGTCCTGAGAGTCATTGGTAAACATGCGGAAAAATAAAAAATCATTAAGGTGTACACATGCGCCTTAATTTAATTTAAGTTACCACCCACTATTTTTACTACGAGTGTTAAATCCATCATGAATTGGCATGTCTATTAAGACTTCATATTGTTTTAGTACCAGGGCTTTAGCTAGACAGTACACAAAGCTATAAAACACATAACTATAACTTTCAAACTAAATACGAGAACATATATTAGGATAATAGTACACATGACAAGAAGAAGACGCAAACAGTTGTAGTGATATAGTCAGGTTCTCATTCACGATATTCCATAAGAGAGAGTCCTTTGGAACAAATACAGTAGACTCAGTATAAATGAGTCTGTTTATGAACAGACAGTATGATGTGCATTGCGCCTCAGTCTCTGAAACTGTGAGCAGAGCACTATTCTCTACATCCTCTTAACAGTCTAATTTCATAACTGAAGCCTGTTTCGGCTTCAGAATATATTACAACTCTAAACTCAGCCTGTTCTGCGAAGTAGAGGAATTCCAGCAACCTTTGTTTCGTGTCCGTTTTAGGCCAATTAGTATAGTATTAAACGCCTCCTTTAGAAAAACATTGTCAACTGAACTTCTACACAAGAAAAATTTAAAAATGTGCGACCTAAGCCTACCGAAATTAGAAGACTGGTTTTGGTCTTCTTCCTTTTTTTTCTCTCTCTCTCTCTCTCTCTCTCTCTCTAACGAGTTTCCCCATTAAGCGTCAACTCTGATTAAATAAACTAAATTTCTGCATAAGAACATTTTCTGCATAAGGCGGTCTTGATCCAAGGCGAGGGCCGTGATCGCGTAAAACTGGTTAAAGCCCCTCCACTTACCCTTCCCCCATCACCAGCCTCAGTAAGTCGTGCTGGTCGTTCCAAGACAGTGCTTCCGCTTTGTGGTTTACTATAAATGTGATTGTTTGTCGGCTCTCTACTAGTCTTTGACATTTTGCACATGATTTTGAGTATCTGCTGAAAAAGTTGACCTACTGACTTTTCGCTTGTCTTAGTTTCTTTTGTCGTTAGTTTTTGCCTTTTCATTTGGTGCTCAGGGCAGGATGAGGTAAGCGATTGTGTCTGTTTCTCTACTTTATTAGCTCATGAAATACACTGCTAGATGGATTTAATTAACCGTCTAGCTCAATGGAATGAGTACTTTTATACATGTCCTGTGCAAGGCTACAGACTCACTACAACCTCACCAAGAAACCGAAAGAAAAACAATTGAGAAACAAAACACATAACGATTAAACAAAACATTTGCGATGAATGACATTCTAAGTCTCACTTTCTCTTGAGAAACTGTAACCCAAATCTTACCTTAGAACGGTCAGTTGTACTTGCATGACCTCTCGGGAGTTTTAATTGATGTGAATTCAGAGAGTAAAAGTAATAGTTAGTATAAGAATCTGAATATTTAGAGCAACGTGATAGTTTTTAAAGTGTAAGGGTAAGGCTATGTTTTTCTTACATTCTAAAAACTGTTGGAAACTTTTTGACTTCCTGCTTGATTTCCTGAACGATGCGGCGCTTCTAAAATAAGGTCTACTCTTAAAGGAAAGAATTTGCGCCTCTAGAAGCAAATTCCTTTCTTTCAGCGTAGATCCATCTTGAGAAGAAAGGCAGAAATTGAAAATGACAACATTGCTTGCCAACTGAACTTCTACTTAATATCGAATTATTTCCATGTCATCCTCTGACGCTGCTTACAAAATAGCCAAAAATCAACATATTTTTGTACATCCGTAGCTTAAACCTGACATTTGACTTAAGTAAGTATAAAGGATATACAACTGACATTCTTGATCAGAATGCGTCAAACTAATAATCCAAACATGGCAGACGAAATTTGACTTTGTGACTTTCAACAATTATACGCACACTCCCAGAAATCAACGAATGAAAGCTTTTATTATATATCTAAAGAACTGACGGATTTGTCTGACGAGTAACAAACTGTCAGTTATTTTGACGTTTTTGAATTTTTAGAGCATTTATTTATATTTAATTCCCCTGATGATTCTGTTTTTCCAGCTAAATCGAAAACAGAATGATCAGTTTTGTTCAAAATTTATATAAGTGCAACTTTAGCATAAGCACAATTATGAAGACGTTTAGACAGTCTACAGTTTCATGGAGTATAGGAACACCGCCACAAACTGACATGCTTTTCCGCTATGTTTACAAGGGGAACTACTTTCTTGATTTCCTGTTATGCCTACCTGGAGAGCTTAACCCGTTGTACCCAAAATGTTGAGCTGGTATGGCTGGTAAACATAAGCACAATTATGAAGACGTTTAGACAGTCTACAGTTTCATGGAGTATAGGAACACCGCCACAAACTGACATGCTTTTCCGCTATGTTTACAAGGGGAACTACTTTCTTGATTTCCTGTTATGCCTACCTGGAGAGCTTAACCCGTTGTACCCAAAATGTTGAGCTGGTATGGCTGGTAAACATAACTGAGCCGCAACACCTGAAAACCAACAATGTGGTTGTGCGCATAGCGCAGACTCAGATCAGCCCGGGCATCCGTCAAGTCTACTCAGAGTCTTTACTAAGCGCTTAAATGGTAGCTAAGGGCCTAAGCTACCTCCATGCGGACAGCGAAGACTCTTTTCAGACTGGGTGGATGCCCAAGCTGATCTGAGTCTGTGGTGGGCGCACATGCCACTTTGTTGGTTTTCTCGTGTCGCGGCTCATTTAATTTATCCTAAGTGAACAAACATTCAATTACTGCCTTTATGCCACAACTCAAAACAAATGAGGATTGTCGGAGTCTTGAATGGCATGTATCTGTTATGCCGTGAAATGTTGCGACTATTCAGTATCTATAAAGGAGCAGACAAACTGCACGAGCCTGTGCTAATTTCGCCATTTTAAAACTTAAAATATCACCTGTATATCATGTGCTCTGCACCATTTGCATACCCCTCAACACAGGTTTTCAGTAAAGCGTCATGACGTCGCACTGACGTTGTTATGTGCCTGCTGGGATGCGACGGCATGAAACTGTGACCTTATACCATGACAACACTTCCTGATAACATCGAGCTGCAGGGTTGCTAAGAGTAAAGTCATTAAAGACAGCAGGGGATGCTAGTGTCTAAAGGTTCTGCATATTTCCATCAGAATCACATTAACCAAAGAGCTTCATCATGTCATGTAACATAACAGGCATGTGCGCATCCGGACAGCCGACATTCATGCCCTTGATTATGATAAAACATACTCTCACAATACATTTTTGTTTAAGGTTATACCTTAACTAAATTAAAATCACAGCGGGCACAGGACGTTGAATCAACATTTAATCTACTTTGATTTAACGTCATGACATTGAATCAAGGTTGATTGAATGTTGATTCAGCGTTGGGTGCCAAGTGGGATGGGAAACGTTGTTCTTTCTGTTTACTGTGCGTGCCTTTCGTGAGCTGCTCGATTTATTTATTTCTGTCCCTTTTTGTTTTAAAGGGACAGTGGCGGGGGGGGGTGTATCTGTCCCTGATCATTTCATATCGTTTACTTTGTGAACCCTTCACAAGAGCATCAGCTTTTGTATCTAAACACGTAACTTTGTACAATGTTGACGAATCTTTTTCTTACTCCAAAAATTACTTTATGTTCTCATGGGCCAACAGCAAAGTCCAAGATAAGCGTGTGCATCCTTACGATGCCTTAGCTTAGGGAACACATGTTTGGCCATATTTCCAGCGTTTGTTCTTGTAAATAATGCTCTGAAACTATCGGAAGAAAGAAGTACAAACATTTGTAAATGTGTTATAATCGTCTGTTTCTCTAGCCTTATTAATCTGTCAAGAATTCTGCAAACATCTTCACAAACTTGTTAATTTATTCATAGGCGCTGTCTTGAGTGGTATTGCAAAATTCATCAAAGCTTTAACAAGGCAGTTTAACATGTCTTTAATCGGTATCTGCATACAGATTCAAAACCAGACATAAGAGAAAGAATATTTAGCCATATATGAGTGAGTGGGTCATGTTAGCATTTCTAACTGCTACATACAGCGGCCCTGTAAGCAATACACCTTTAGCAGTCAGTGGTCACCACCAGCAGTGATACTTTTAGCTATGAGCAGGGATTGCTTGCGTTAAGCAGTTGATTCATTACATGTATCTATGCTAACTTGACGTCCATTACACTAATACATTTAAAACTAAAACTACTCAAGTGTAGCTTACAATTTTCTTTCGCCTGTACAATATAAAATCTTAGCTTCATGCAATCAGAACTGAATGCTTCTTGTTTAAAATGAAAAATGAAACAATGTATTGTTAACCGTTGTTCTTATAGATATTTTGCTTTGTTTATTTTTATACATCATAACATAGAATAATGACTGGTATGTTTTCCCCCTTCTTCTTCTTTTTTTTGCTGATGTGATTAAAGCAACCTTAAGCGACAGAATGGACTAAAACAGACTTTGGTCCGACCCATCAGGGTTAAACTATTGGACTTTTCAGCATTGTTCTTGCTGTTGCGTTCACATCTTGTTTCATACCAGTATTTAGCCCTGATAAATAGCGAATACCATGTTAGTGTCTTTTGATATCAAGTTTATCAGGCGAGACCAGAAACAGCGTAGGAATGGCGAGGCTTGCCGAGCCCTTCCGACGTGTTTGTGGCCGAGCCTGATAAACTTGATTTCAAAAGACACTTACATAGTTTTCTATTTATCACGCATCATTAGAAGCTTTTTACGGCGTAAAGAGCGGCAAACAAATGATAAGCAAACACAGTTTTGTTCGAACTTGCTGACGTCGCGAATGCGTTATGGTGTAAGTCGCTGACGTAAATTAACCAATCGAACATTGATATCACGGCCAACATCAGTATGTAGCCAATCTTAGTTCGCTTCTAATGGCATCGCCTGGTAACATTGGCGCAGGCGCAGTTTTAAAGTGACATGATATCACATCATGTATCATACCCCAGATATCAGATGCTACAGATGCATGTTATGCATGTTTTCGGAGTCTTGTGTAATTGTGGCATATCAGGTCCTCATGCTTTTAAATATCCACTGATGTTTGAGCAAACGTTTAAAAGTTGCATTGTTTGATATGAATATAACCGAGTGCAATTCTTTGAAGTAGATCATCTTTGATTAAAAATAAATAATGCTGATACCGAATGTAAATGAATTAGAGTATCTTATTACCCGGTACATAAATTTAGAGCTTTTTGTTCGTTTTAGGAAGATCAACGTAACTTTAGATCTTGTTCTTGAAAAACATGGCATGTAAGACTGGACTGCTCGTGGTCGATATTTTAGCGATACGACGTTTTATTGCTTAAGCGATTGAAGATTAACATGATTAAGTGGATGGATTAAGTACCAGCGCTCAAACATCCAAGCATATATTGCATATAATGTTTTATTATCTACAATAAATAAACAGATAAATAATTGTTTCGTTTACTGAGTCTTTGCTGTACACTTTGATCAAATGAAGGGACGTGTATATGGCACCAAATTAGAGAAAAAGTTTTGTAATCTTAGTCAGTTAGATAAAATAATTTTAGAGGAAGCAGGGACACCAAACCCATAAAGTTGGCCAGTGTAATGTGGGTATTACACGTTCCTATGCAATAGATATAATGTATGTGAGAAATGTGAGAAAATTACAAAGAAACGGTAACTACAAAAATTGAAATATGATTTATTGCTAGATGGGTATCCAAGTGCCTTTTCAGCGTTGGCAAAATCCTTTTAAAAGGATTTTGCCAACGCTGTAAAGGCTCTTGGATACCCATCTAGCTTAACGATTTTGCAAACGCTGAAAAGGCACTTGGATACCCATCTAGCTTAAGGATTTTGCAAACGCTGAAAAGGCACTTGGATACCCATCTAGCTTAAGGATTTTGCCAACGCTGAAAAGGCACTTGGGTACCCATCTAGCTTAAGGATTTTGCAAACGCTGAAAAGGCACTTGGATACCCATCTAGCTTAAGGATTTTGCCAACGCTGAAAAGGCACTTGGATACCCATCTACCAATTAATCATATTTCGATTTTAGTTTTTATTGTTGCACACATTGTCTAATCCGTTTCTGACGAGAATATCCATGATATCGAAGGAGTCCAAAAGGCGGAATATAATATATGTGCGTGTATATGGCAATTACGAAGGTGTCACTACAGTCTGGGTTATTGTAGGCTGGAAGGTTACGGCAAAACGAAAACAAACACAAATACGAAGACTGTCAACGTTTATTTAAATATATGTACGCGGACGCCACAAAATGCACCCGCATAGTTGCTATAGCAGCATTTAGGCTATCCAACACACCAACAGGGCTGGGCCCGATCAAAGACGAATATTTGATCTTGATACAAATTATATCATAACCTTTTCTCAAAGACGTTGTGCAATTCCCTGTGATATCGCCAGGCATTTTAAGACAGCGGACAGGTCATATATATATTACAGTGATCAAAATATTTCTTTTAGACTAAACTAGGTTGAAATTTTTTAAGAGTTTCACCGACTGGATATTAAATGCTATTTTCCATGTAAAACGTAACCATTCCATAAGGTTATTGGTATTTTGGGGAACAGAACAGAACATCCACTAACATTTGCCCCTCATAAACCTCATACATTCAAATGTTTGTCCTATTGTCAGAGGTGAAAGAATATCAATTTCTCTTGTATATTCAAAGACCTTTATAACAATAAATCATATTAGCGACCTCTTTCTGTCATTGTTTATCTTATTTCCCTACCAATGAATATAATAATTCAATTGTCTATATAACAAATTTCTTAAGGCCAATATAAGGACGTTTTATCAGACAGATTGAGAGTAACAATAAATCACGCGAGTCGCTGATTCCACCAGGGCCACCAAAAGGGTCTGATAAGCAAATGAGCCAGGGTTAGTAAAACGAGCATCATGACATGTTTGTATAACGATTGCCTGCACCCTTACCATTGGTTTAGAGGGACTATATTCTTAAATGTAGAATTTGACTTGTATCCTACCAGCTAAATCTTTTGCTTGTGTATACTTCTGTGGAGTCTGAATGAATCGTTTTATGCACAGAAAGTCAAATGAAGACTAGTCAAAGTCAGTGTGGCTTACTGTAGTGTCAAACGACATCATTCAACGTTGTTGTGTCCACTTCGTTCATAATCTACTGTTTGCTACCCGGACAAGTCCCAAGATCCGCAAATTATGTTTATGGCGACCAAAAATGGGTGGTCTCTGCAGGCTTTTCTGTATATGCTATATTTGCAGATTAAGGCACCGTCTGCTTTTTCAACATCCAACACTCTGCAGTGTTGTTTTCTGTGTGTCTGACTATGAAACATGAAGCAAAACTGTCCTCGAGTAGCAGTTTGTAGTGGATATGGTACTTAAGAGTTACACAAAAATTTAATATATTTTAAGAGCTCCCTTGATCCTCTTGAGAACATCGTTCTAAAGGTTCTGCTAACCAGAAATACATATATGAGCCGCGACACGACAAAACCAACAATGTGGTTTTGCGGCCAGCGCAGACTCAGATCAGTCTGAACATCCACCCAGGCAGATCAGACTCTTCGGTAAGCGCTTAAAGGGTAGCTAAGGGTCCAAGCAACCTTCACGCGGACAGCAAAGACTCTGATCAGACTGGGCGGATGCCCAGGCTGATCTGTCTGTACTGGGCGCACAGCCACATTGTTGGTTTTGTCGTGTCGCGGCTCAATTATATGCAGAGCTTTTGAACTTGCAGATTTACAACTGAAACTAATTCCTTGGTAATCACTCAAAGTTACTTCAACATCTGAATTCACAACATATGTGTCTGATTGAAAAATGTTCATCAGTTGCGAACTCTTTCCACCTGCTTCACCAGAAATTTCGGTTACCGTAAAACTTTAAATATTGGGACACATAAAATAATTACCGTAATTGTCCTGAGATGTAACAATTTTGTTTTAAAATCCAGAAATGCGTTGAAAAGATGAAGATGGAGTGGCAAACTGTGTAGACCCTTATCTGACTGCTCCACTGTTCCGGGCCTACACCTTTTATCCCGACCAACCTGTTCCGATACGTAAAATATCTACGATAAGGTGATTCTTCCCCCCCATCCCCCTCCCTAATATTTCGCTTTTCTCGTCTTCCTAGAGATTCCTATTGTTGTTTCTTTTCTTTTGTTCTTATACATTCCGAACAGTAGCCATTGTCCCGAGATACGAAGCATGCCATGGGGCTATACAATTTTCGTCGTGATGTCCTTCCATCCGGTCGTCCGCCCATAGTTGTCCGTTAACATTTTGGGCCAGGTTATTTTCAACTTGAGTAACTTTGAAGTCACTCATTATATGAAGCTTAAACTTGGAATATAACGGCAATGGCACCATACACAAGGAGCCAGCCCCAGGACGTAGAAATAGGCACAGTATTACGGGGCAATTAAAATGTTCTGAACTTGGGTAGCTTTGACATCTCTCATCATACGACGCCCAAACTAGGACTAGGAGATAACTTTCGTAGGTTGTTTGCTTTGGCACCAAACATCAGTACTTATACAGGACTATCCCTTGAGTGGTTCTAATTATCAATTTCATTGAATAATGTGCACGACATCCAAGGTCTATCATTCGTTTATTTCGATGAAGCCATGGTTGGAGGTTGTTAGAGACCATCTTGCTGCTGGGCAAAGATCAAACTCACAAACTATTGGTTATATAATAGTGATAAAATTATGAAATGGCTGTATTCTTTTGCAAAAATTTCCAACTTTAAAGATTGGATATTTGATAAAGGTGATAAGATAGTCGACATCACCCGGATGCAGTTGGTTTAAACAAAATTATATTAGATTTTGACATATTATATACATTCAGAACACAATTTTATTTTATGAAACGACTTTTTGTGGAAAGCTCAGATCAAAGTAGCCAAGTTTGAAATGCATTATGGGTATGAAGTGATAAATGCAGTTCATATGTGACTGGACCTTCTACTAGGAATAACACTGATCTTCCGTCCGTCTGTCCAACCGTCTGTACATTTTCTAACATTTGTGTTAAGGTTTTTGTTAAGTTTGGGCTCGTTAGGCGGTACTTGTATGCAATAGGACATCCAAACAATTACCTTAAACAGTAAGCATACACATGCAGTTGAAACAACTCTGCAACTTTCTTCTTACTTCCTTAGGAGCAAATTTTTGCCTTTATAAGAGTACTACCCATTTTCAAATAGCTACGTCGAAAGAGTAGCTAACAGAAAGTCACAATTGTTGCCCTATTAGAGGCTGTTTTATACACGAATAATTTGTTGATAGAACGGCGAAGAGTGCAGACCATGATCAGTTAGACTGAGTGTATACTGTTTACCGGAATATGTCTATCATAAGAAAATTAGTCAAGCCTCAGGCTTAGTCTGTCCTAAGTCATTTATTGCATTGAAAACAACTTAAACGACGGCCTAAGAAAGCCTGCCTCAAGTAAATATGAAGTGTGCATTCCATGACCATTGTATGCGAAATCATTCCGTTAAACAAATCTAAACCTTGTGAATTGCATTAGTGAAAAATAGGCATGACCCTACGAGACCGTTTATGTGCGCAGCACACTAGTGTAGCTGACCGCAGTTTGGAAATACTTAAGGTTCGTTTTCTCACAACAAATTCAAATTGTCGTGTGTGTAATTTCTCCTTTCCTCAAATTGTTCACAAGAAGAACACCCAAGGGGCTGCTGCAAAACTGACAGGGCTCACTGAAAGGTCCTTATGATATATTTGACAAGCGATGATATAGAGCAGCCTGGGCGCAGGCTGCTCTACATCATCGCTGGTCGAATATATCGTCTAGTTGAATTCAGCAATTAAACAGAGATTGAATATGCAAAATTGCAGGCTTTGATGTGACAACGTTAATGATGGGTCTGCTCGGAATCTTCACTGGCTGCTTTTATCCAGAAGCAGAGTTTTCTTGTAACTGGCCTAAATTTGAAGAATGGCGGAGACAAACCGTTAAAGCGCATGTCTTTACGATGTCGTGTTTGTTTTAATTTGGAACTGTGTAATGAAGACAATATATAATTAGGTTTCTGTCTGATCCTATGGGACATTTCATTTATCAACTTTTCTACAACGTTTTTACTGTCGTTACAGCGAAACTTTCAATCGAGCCTTCTACTTGATTACAAAAGCGGCGAAGACTGTGTAGATTCGTGAAAGCTATCCCAGAAGGCACACAAGGTTGAATCACGTGACGTTGAGTCAAGGTTGAATCAAGGTTGATTCAACCTTGTGTGCCCAGTGGAATAATTTCGCCTAGAAATCGAAGTTTTGCAAAACCAAAGGAAAGTGAATAGAGGAAACCCCTCAAATAAACTATCGCAAACAGCGTCTGAGATGTTTTGGTACACCTCTATGCTTATCTGCCATTTTTTCAAGGTAGGGGTGAGTGGGGGGGAGGGGCGAGGGGACTTCTCCGTTTTCCTGTTTGCTTCCCTGGATGACAACTCTCACCAAATAGGAGCAACTCTAAAGATAATGTATCCATTAATTAACTTCGATTTATAAAAATAAGCATTCTCCAGAGAAACACAGCTTTGATATGCAATTAGGTGGACTGCGACTAATTTTGGGTTTAACTTTAGTAGTACAGATCTTAAAAGGCTGCATTCTTAGTCGTTCTGTCTCTTGGTTGTTCTCATTTGCAATAGGGTGCCATTCCTCTTGACCTCCTGTAAAATTATTGAGACCCTTCAAATGTCTGCAACAATCCCTCTTAGGCTGGTCCATTTTTCAGCTACGTCGATGTGTTTATATCAAATTTATCGCCGTCTACTCTTTATTATTTTCTTACCATCTTTTCTTCTGTCTGTCCACTCTTCTATTTCATTTTACTTTACCCTGTAAGATTAATTTTACTAAGCCAGAAAACCTTGAGGTATTGCCAACCATTAGTGTAACCCGTTGTATCCCCAGTAGGTTTTTCAGCAGGCATCCTTATTGAGATGTGCTTACTGCGCAAAAATAATGGTCTCAAGTTGCAAGTGATGCACCATGTTGAACAGACTTCCCATTTTTGAGATTATAGGAAGAATCCCCATTACCTTACTAATTTCATTAATAAATCAACGACCAATTCAGTGGCATATTTTTCTGTCGCCCTTCTCTGAAATACATGTATACCTGCGCAGATAAACAAATTCAGGGCTTTTCTTCAGGAAGTTTATCTGTCTGGGTGTATGTCTATATAATATGTAAGATCTATCAGACGAAGTCAGTATACCTAATTATGTTAGCATCCGACATATATTTCTATTATTCATAACTACAAAAGATTTCAACACTCTTCTTTTTGCACTGGTAATATATATTTGCCCTATTTGGTAAAAGTGCGTTCATAGTTCCTCCCTATGGAGTACAGTTTGTGGGAAAACAGTGCTACCTTTAGATGCCAGTGTCTACCTACTCCTGGTCAACCTGGGTTCGTGGTTATAAAACTTGAGAATAATCTCAAACTCAAAATAAAGCACCCTGATTGGCTACTTCCGAGCATGTGCTCGGAAGCAGCCAATCAGTGTGCTTTATAGTTTTATAACCTCTGGGCCTGGCTTCCAAAACTTTTAAAGCTTTTCGGCAAAAGTAGGAAACAACCTCAGTATTGGTAAGTTCACTGCGATTTCGATTTTTGGATAGTTTTTACTCGAGATATGTCTTCCTCAAGCTCAAGTTTCCTCAAGGGTTTAGTGTCTTTGTAGAATTTGCAAACATATTTCTAAAACGACTTACCTGCGGCATATGCTCAGTATGTGTATAAATCTAGATGAAGTCATAAATCAATCTGTAGCATATTTGTCAAGTCAGTAAGACTGACTTAAAACTGGTGTTTGTCATGTGCAATACGCGTTTGTTTTTCATAGATCGCAGTTTGTATAGTTTGAGATACTGGGTAGTCAAACCCTAACCCTCAGTTACCTCTTTACCTTACACCACTAAGGAAACTCCAACAACCGCACAATCTAGAAATTCATATGCCCATCGTCATGGTTTGTGTTTGATATTTTTAAAAATCGGACATTTTAGCAGAATAATATACTCCGAGGCAAAAGAAAGTATACACTTAGTTTACTTATTTTTCACTGCTCAGGACTGAAATTCTGCATTATTTACTTTTACTTAAGGTGGATCAGAGTGGTATAGTAACATTACTAATTAAAACGCTTGACTAGCGGTATTATATGTACATTCCGGATTTGTATGTTTTCACGTGCAGCAAATTGGACAAAACGTTTTTGCTGTAAATCTGCATTTGAAATTTCGGTTGTTGTTCTAAACAAACCTCAACGTTTGCGTTTCATTTGCACGATGGACGGCTGTCTGTGGCGAGCAGAAACCATACACACAGAGGCAAAATAAAGAAAACATTTTTAAATGTCCATATTTTTCTTATCATTCACTGCTCAGGTCCGAAATTCTGCATGGTGTATCTTTCCCCCAAAGTACAATTATGACCTAAAAGAGATCCTTCAAGAGCACAATCGAAAGAAGGAACATAGGCCATATTTGAAGTTTCGGCTATTCAAGCCTCATCAGTGACCCTGACATAATCTGGTGTCGAAAACCACACCGAGAAAGCATGTTATTACTGTAAATTGATAAGTTTAATAAGGCAGTCTATTAAAAGACTTATTAGTATCAAAAGTGGTCAAAACGAATAAAAGCGATTATCTAGACTACGAGTCTAAATCAATCAAACAATTCTGATTTCACAGAATATATCCACTGATCTCAAAGGGCAAAAATAAAATATAATCTACGGGGAGACGTTTTAGGGCCGCCACACGGCACAACACCAGCTGCAGTGATGTCAAAATCTAAAAGAGATCCTTCGTCAGTGACCCTGACATAATCTGGTGTCGAAAACAACACTGTGGTGTACTAAGATTGCTAAATATCTTGCTTGACTAGCGACACTATACGTACATGTTGGTTTTGCCTTTTTTGCACTTGCATCATATTAAACAAAACGATTTTGCTGTGAAATCAGTAGATGAATTTCGCGATTGTTTTTCGGAACAAACCACAATGTATACGTTTCATTAACATGACGACAATGATTTTAGTGCAGTCAGAAGTCGTTACAGGCTAACCACTCAAAACGGTTCGTGGCTGGCTTAATAAAATATACTAGAGTCACGACCGACTGGCAATGAAGTGTATACTTTATTTCGGCCTCTGACTACTTTTTACTTTGTGTGTATGATTTCTGTCTGCTACAGACAGCCTTTTCATCATGTAAATGACTTGAAACGCAAACGTTGTAGTTTGTTTAGAATAACAACCGAAATTTCAAATACAGAGTTACATCAAACTCGTGTCGTCCATTTTCAGTCTGTGAACTTAGGGACTGACCATTTGATATTCGCGGGGAGGGCTTTGATATTCTGGGGGGAGAGGGGGGGGGGGGGGCTGGTATATTTTTCAAAAAAAAAATCCCTGTCTTTGGAAATGCAAGAAAAAAATAAACTGGCTCATAAGGGAATTTAAAAATAAACTGTCCTCAAAAGTAAGTGAAAAATATAACCTGACTCCACCCAACCCAAAATTTCAACAAAAAAAGTCTGCGGATAATTCCATCTGAATTGAGTTTTTATTATGTCTCTGGCTTATGGGGGGCTGCGCCCCCAGACCCCCCATATTTATAGTAATATTTTGTTATTATCTACTATTGTTTTACACGTGTGCATACATTTACAAACATTCACATACATGTATTATTGATCTGCCGCATTACGAAGTAAATGTTTCCACTGAAACTGAATTGCAAAAGAGTTACTAGCTTATGGGAGACAAAGCCATTATGGCAAAATAAACACTCTAAAAGGCAAAAGTCCTAAAAAGAAGCCCTTATTTTTTGTAACCATCCCTAGTTTTTCTCTATTGTTTCCAGTCTTAAAATTGCCATTAAATTTGGGAAATTACTTTGTCTTTATTAAGTGGCATTCATGTTTAATGTGACTCCATCAGTAAGTTTTTATCAAACTTTCTAAAGTGCGAATAAAGCATGTTTTGGCATATGATTGGGCTAGAAAAAAAACTAAAATTCCTAATATTAGCCCTAAAACTTTGCGAAAATAGCCCTTATTTTTGGCCAAAATATCCCTAATTTAAGGCCTAATTTTTTGCCAAGCTCATACAGGGATGTTTGTATCTTACCTTTGATAAAGAGAGTAACATGCTCCAGGCACTGGTTTGCAAAAGCAAGCTAAGCCGTCATCTAAACAAGACAACAATAGTTCACCACGAGAAGGAAATCATTTTTCATGTTTACTTGCATAGAAGGTGAACTGCTTTTTCAAAAGGGATTGCGGCTGCTGTAACAGGATGAAATTGCTCTCTAAAGAATTTCATTCCTTTATGAACAGCCCACATGCAAAGGAAATCAAATAAATTATATGGTAGAGTGTCAAATATTATTGTTCTCTTTCAGGTGTGAATGGAGAATGCATATTCCCAGAGTACCTGCAGAGCCCAACTGACGAATTCGGAGAACCAATGGCATGGCAGACTAAAATGTGGTGGCTTAATCTCCGGAATGATCCGAAACTACGGGAGAAACAAGATGTCTACGTACAGCGCTCTCAGATATGGAGTCAACGTCAGAACAATCGACGAACATGTGACCGGATGTCGAGACGAGTAGCCCATCGCGCCACCGCATCCTCGTTTGGGAACTGCTCGGAGCGCTACCTGTTGTACAACAGAACTTGTTTGATAGAAGAAAGCTTTGGAAGGTTTCGAGTTATACAGTATGGTCCAGGAAGGTATTGAATTTTCCTTGCAATTTTTATTTTATGCAGTCATTTTCTTTTCGCCTCCCTTCACAAAGACCCTTCTGAGAACAAGGTCTTTCTTATAGGGGTAGATCCCTTTTTGGAAAGGCTTTTTTCCTCCAAGAAACCAAGAAAGCAAACAGGAAGTTACCAAAGTAGTTTTCAGGAAAGAAAATGGGAAGCCACGAAAGTGGTTTCTTTTTGTAAAAATGGCGCCAAAAAAAAAAGATAGATGTGCACCCATAAACATGTCTCAACCTTTTTTTTTATTTCCTTTTTTATTCCTTTGTTAGCGAAGTCCTTCTTAAAGTGGCCTTCTCTTGACGGAAAGAACTTATGCTCCCCGATTAGCAATTTCTTGCCTTTCAAAGTTTACGCTCAGTGTAGCAGAGTTGCTTCCATTTTATTTATCTATTCAAAACTTTATCATACATACATACAAACAAACATACATACATACATACATACATACAGGGCTGGGGCGGATAGAGATTTTATACCCGGGTACCCGAGTACCTATTACCCGCGGGTACCCAGGTACCCGTTACCATAACAGTTTTAGCATATCCACAGTTAGAAAGTATACGTTAAGAACAAATAATAATTGAGGTATCTGTCATTTGCACACGTGTGCACGGGAAGAGAATGCAAATGTTATAATACGACCACAAAAAATGTTGGGCAATATTTAAATGCAGTTTATACAAGACAGTCACACTTCATACATACACACATACATACAGGCACGCACGCACGCACACACACTCACACAAACACACATTATAACACACATTATACTATTGGACTTTAGGCTAGTCCTATACTTGCCCATTCCTATATTTGGCATGGTATTCTACACTAACAGCATTCACAAAAACAGTAACATTTAACTTATTTATACTTATTGAAAATGTTCCATTCCCCTTAAGACCTTTTTCTCATGCCTCGACTCATATATTGATTCCTTATTCAGCTGTAGCGCTTAACAGCTTAAGTACAAATTGCCAATGATTGTTTTCAGAAAAAGACAGCAGTATACTCCCAAAAGGGTTGGCCTCGTTTGCATCTATAGCCTACCTCGTCATCTAAACAAGACAACAAATACACTTATATTCTCCCTACGGTGTATCTTGCTGTGATTTCATTCCATTATAGCCTAGTCTATTGTGTTATTATCTGCAAATCCAGCCGTAAGAAAACCTGCCTTATGACATTTGCGAATGCGCATGCTCAGACCCGACTCTGCGCATGCGCAGAGGCAATTAGAGCATGCACAATTCCCTCAGACTATATTTAGATACTTTAAAATTCTTAAAACGCACTGCACAAGCGCAAAGAAAACTGCGCATGTGCATAGTTTGTCTTGAGCATGCGCATTTGGCTTATGCCTCAGGACATGTTTCTCCACAACGAGGCTTATCTTTAACTTCAATAATTCTCAACATCATCTACGATTATGACAAACTTAGATTGTTTTGACCCTTGGCGCAATTTTCGATCACATATGAAGCGTGATTGCCACACAATAGCGATCCCATTTGTACTCGATACTGAAATTGGCGCTTCCAATGTTTTCCGATAATTGGGCCTGGAACGAATAAAGTTCTTCAGCACATAGCTCAAACCTACCTGCGCATCCGTGCATTTTGATGAGAGATTTCACTGTTTACTTGCATACTGTAGGGACTCTGTGGAAGCTTTAGGAGAGAGATGAATGTTCTTTGCATACATCACGGTTATGGACGGCGGTTTGAGTTATTTTTGTTCAGGGCCCTTGATATATGCTGGGCTTCATATTACACCATATCTGATATATAAGACTGCATGACGGCTAAATGACAGGTCTCAATATTGCCACAGACACGTAAATCATGGTAGTGAAATGGCTTTTGTGATTTGTATGCATTCAGAGCATGCATCTCTCGTCAATGCTCCTGCAATTTCATGAAGTTTTCTGTCTAATGAGTATAGTTCAGACTGGAATGAAATGTAACTAATTCTCTGCCCGTGACTATCCTTTATGTGTTTGAGGGTCGGAATGATAATGGTAACTGCAGGCCCGGATCCAGACCATCACGTACTGGTGGGGCTCTGGATAACTGGAGGGGCTGGGAGGTGCTAAAATGTATTTGTGTGGGGGAGGGGGTTTGATAATATGACATATTTATGGTTCAATTTCAAGAGAATTTTTTAATGTATTTCTTCCTTGAAATATAGGTTGTGACATCTCATTAGAATCGCCTCGAGGAGGCGATTCTAATGAGATGTCACAACATATATTTGAATATTTTGATCGAACCACATTCGATATTTTGACTCAAACTGTCATATCAGATACTTCTTATTATCTGGAAGCCTACAGATTATACATAACACAGAGGCCAAATGGCGGGGCTGCAGCCCCAAAGCCCACCCCCTGGATCCGGGGCTGTAACTTTTTTGGTCGGTAACGAGGTTTGGCTATACGAAATGAAAAAGTTAAACCTGACAAAACAATCTGACAGATTTTTTTCTCCCATACCTTTCTTAATTAAATGTACGAGATAACACATGGCTGCATATGGCTGTTGTTGTTATTTTGATTTTTTAAGGTGATGAAGCTATTTGCAAACGACGAAAAAATGCACACCGGTGTTAACAATGAAAATCATTGTCAATACCGATTGACTTCAAAATGGATTTTGATAAAGACAGCGCAAGCAAACAGTAAAAAACATAAGATATCTTGGACGAATATGGTATACCATACTAAGAATGTACCTAGGCGGGTACACGTGAGCAATGTTCTCATACTTTTCCTACTGGGTTACCAGATTAACCTTTAGCATGCTCTAGCTGACTCCAATCGCCTAAGGGGGGTGGGCTAATTGAAAAGGTCATGGTTGCCGGTAAAACCACGTGACTGCCATATTTGGAGGTCATGTGACCTAAATTACGTCTGTTAAAATGGTGGTCGATATTTTGTCTACGATGTGCGAAAAAAAATGAGCAAAGTCGGTTTCAGTGTAAGGAAATTATAGCTTCCGAGGTAAGGGTACCCCTCAAAAGAGCCAGTTGAAAAAAAAAACATCAGAATGCTAAGGGCTAATAAAGCACAAAACTATTATTATTATATCCAAATGCTTTGGCAGGCTTGTACTTCGATAGTTTATCTGTATGACAATGCTTTCACATTTACAATTTTGGATTCGTTTTATGAAAAGACAGTTTTCTCTCAAATGGCCATATTTGGAATTGTCGATATTTAACAGTCATATCTCCCTAACCCTCTTAGACATTTTATTCATTTTTTTTTTTTTTTTTTTTTAGATTTTTCTAACCTTTTCAAGTACTTTAAAATTATAGAAGACTAAAACCAAAACTATAAAGCTTCAGGCATATATCTTCAGTTTTTTGGATGCCATCTACACTTTTTCTCCAAAAAAACGTAGAAAAACTTTTGGTACAATATACCAGACACCGTTGTAATTGTAAAAACAATCTTAGGTGGTAAATAGTCAATAACATATAATAACGTGTTTGTATGCTCAAAGATCCTTCGTGCAGTTTCAAAGAGTGAGTTTTACTAATCAGTTTGCAAAGGTAATATTTTAATAATCCTGATTCACTTTTACTGCAAACTAATTCAGCTTTAAAACAAGACTTGAAATATGCATTTTGTTTACTTTTTATGTGTAATTCTCAGAAAAAAAGACTTCATTTGATGTGTGATTCCCCTTAAATTGGCACAGTTTTGTTTTTATTATTATTATTATCTTTGTTGTTATTATAATTATAATTTTACTTTTATTATTATTATTATTATTATTATTATTATTATTATTATTATTATTATTATTATTATTATTATTATTATTATCAGTATAGTTAATATATTATTGTTATTATTATTATTATAAATTATGGTTGTTATTAGTATTACTACTACTACTACTACTACAATTATTATAATACCCCACCTATGACTCTTCTTTTGTCGGTGTCAGTTTACATTGGAAACAAGAAATACACTTATCAGCATAGGTTGTTTTCGCTTGTTGCATTGCTTCAGTAAGCATTGATACGGTTTACATTTTTGCCCACTGACACAATGACAGAATGATTCCAAACTGTCTGATATCATTCAATCATGTAGCAGTATGTAAAATGTTCTAGTCAATATCGGATTGGCTTATAATTTCACGGTCTGTGAATGAAACTCTGACTCAGCTGTTGGGTTGGTAAAGATTATTGGTTTGATATTGGAAATCATTTCAGAAAGAAAAACATCATTAGCACAATTACTATAGGACATCTAATATGAATGAATGCTAAATATTGTGCAACGTAACGGAAGGAAGACCACTGCAGCGAGTTAAGTCAGAAGAGTCCCCACTCCAAAGAGGTCTACTCCTAGTGAAATAAGTTACTTTTTAAGAGCATTTTTGTCTTTAACACTTACACCACAACCACCACCATCACCAACCCACCCACCCACCCCAAATTCCATTGAGAAGGGATGCAATACAATAGCAGAAAACAGGGGAGTGAACCCAATCACCTTAAGGTTGTCACAAGGGAACAAGTGGCCCGTAGAACACGCATCTGTAACAATAGCAACCCTGCATACCCTTATGTACTTAAGGTGGTGATAATCAATGATTTGGGACGAAGACAAAAATCTGCATAAAATAATCAAAATAACACTGATCTTTCCAAAACTTAGCAGATGCCTTCTTTATGTTGTTTCTCATAATTTAGAATCCCAAAATGCAGCATTTGTTAATGTTAAAAAGTGTTTTTATAAGAGAAGATCAAAGGGTAATTTTCTGCGAATAAATCTGAAAAAATAATATCATTATTGAAAATATACATAGTGCTTAGAGTACCTTGTTGCATAATGGAGAGCGTCCAAGCATTTATTTTATCAAACACTTTCACACATTATCAGGCTGAGCAGATGAAAAAAGATGCAGTCTGTGTCCAATTTTTTTTTTTTTTTTTTTGTAAAAACACACAGGTGAGACAGGTGAGACTATTTTAACAAGGTTGAACAAGTTCATCTACACACCACTGATCATGTCAGTAATGTATTATTTATATTGTAGGTGTTAACATAGGTATGCTTGCCTACCCTATATTTAATAAATGCGTCCAGTGTACATTTACTTTGTACATGGTTGAACATTTGAGAAAAAGCTACCGTTTTCATCTGGTCTACATTACAATTTGAGAAAGAGTTGGAATAAATAATTGCTAGGACGCTCTTCATTATGTAATAATGCTCCTTCAGCACTACATAAATTTTCAATAACGATATTATTTTTTCAGATTTATTCCCAGAAAATTACCCTTTGATCTTTCCTTATAAAAACACTTTTTTAAGCAGCATGTACGTCTATTTTGTATTCTAAACTGTAAAGAACAACAAAAATAAGAAGTCTGCTAACTTTCAGGGAGATACGTTACTTTTTTATGGTTTTATGCAGATTTTTACATTTACCATAAATCACCACCTTAAATATTGAGATACTTAAAAACAATAATTTTCCATTTGGTACAAATGGAAAATTAATGGTTTTAGGTGATTCAATACTTAAGCACATTAGGGTCAGGGGCGCAGCTAGTGGTATAATACACAGTACGCACACTCATGTTTTACACTCACCGAGGGCAAGCAAACAGTTTTTATATGTTGGCAGTTGGTATTGACAAATGTCCAATTTACAAAGTTTCAGCATGCATATTCACAGGTGCGTGTTGAAATTTTGTCAAATTGACAAAATTTCAATACGCACATGCGCACTGGCGTATAGGCAGCTACGCCCTTGAGGGTGCATATGTTGATAAGAAGAGCTACATATTTCTTTACCACATTACCACTGTGTGATACCGAACGGTTTTTCCATCGGAAGCTGCTGTCACTGTACGTTGATATTCGGTTAGCTGAGTAACGAAACATTGTTTTTAAACCGCTAGATTAAGCCTATTATTTAGAGTGAAGCTTCGAGTATTTGGGAGAATAAAAGGTATATACTATTTCTCTCTATACCTGCTCTGTGTTGATACTTTGAAAAAGCAATTTCCGAGAAAAGCAGGAGCTGTCAGCTTGACAACATAGCTCGCCTGAACTAGTGCTTGCCCATCTCACAGACATTTGTTGCTATGGCTTGCACTTCACAGAACTTCATGCAAGCATGTCTGTGTGTTGTCAACATATTTATAAACAAAAGTTTTAAGATAAAATTTTTATATTAACGACCTTGCCTTCAGGGTCACCCAGTGGGGTGGGGGTAATATTTTCTGAAAACTCAAGTCATCATCTAATATTAGTTCAAGTAAAAACTAAACCCATCCCGAGCATTATGGAACAGTATGCTATCAGAATACTTTAACGAAATCCCAAATTTCTAAGTCAATGACCTTGACCTCGAGGTCACTGAGTGGGATAGGGTGGTACTCTGTGAAACTTTGGACCAATATTTAACTACAGTGCAAATATCAAAAGAATCCATTTATGACGAATGGGATATACTTAATCGTAAAAACTTAATGTGAGTGTGACCTAATTTTTGACCCCTAAGCCCCACTCCGGGGTCTGACCCTGAGGTATAGTGTTATACAATAAAAGGTAAAGCTCTGATGTGATTATGTTCCGAAAATGGAATTGTTCTTGCCGGTGTTTGCTAAGATGTGAATGTTTAAAAAACTTTGACGTAAAACTTTAAAGTGAGAGTGACCTAGTTTGTTTTACCCCTAAGACCCACCCCAGCGTCTGACCCTGGGTTATGGTGTTATGTTATAAAAGTTTATGCTGTGATATGATTATACTGCAAATATGAAAGGGTTATTGCCAGTGGTTGCTGAGATGAATGTTTAAACAACTTTGTCGTAAACCTTTAAAGTGAGTGTGACCTAATTTTTTACCCCTATGCCTCACCCAGGGGTATGGTGTTACAGAATAGAATAATATGATATGATTACATTCCAAATACCAAAGGGTTCTGGCCAGTGGTTGATGAGATTTGAAAGTTTAAAAAACTTTGTCGTAAAACTTTAAAGTGTGACGCCGACGCCAACGCCGACGTCTGGGTGACAACAGTAGCTCCTTGTACTTTCGTACAGGCGAGCTAGTGGTAAATTCATTGTTGAGTCACTGATTTGCTATCTCAGGACTACTCGATCTGACAAAGATTGATTACTGTGACCTCAAGGGTATTTGAAATGTTTTGTTTTATGCACAAAGTTAGAGCAATCAGTTTTGATGAAGTTTGTTTACTTTCAAAATACATGTATGCGCTAAGTACATTTAAGACAAGGGCGTAGCTGCCTTTACGCAAAAACGCGGGTACGTATTTGAAATTTTGTCAAAATTTCAACACTTACCTGCATATTTGCATTCTGAAATGTCGCAAAATGAGCCAGATGTCAATTCCAACTGCCAAGTGACATGACAATACGAAATATCCTGGGGGCTTCACCCTTGTATTTCATGTCAAGTCGCCTGAAGCCTGACTGCGCGTATCATGTTATCGCCTCTAGCTACGCCCCTGTAAGAGATATTTGCCTTTTTATTTTGGCCCTATCGCTCGGCCACCTGTAAAAATAGCTTTCAGCTAACAGATTATGGACGTTGTGTGACAGCAACTTGCGTTCCAAATCCTTATAGACAACAATTCAGGCTTTCGTTTCGCTGGTTGGTTTCAGAAGTAATATATTACCTGAGTGCAATGTGAGCCTTTAATTTTCCAGAATCCACCAAAATGTACTTTAGAAAGTCTCGTGACCTAATAATACCGGAAGTATTTTAAAGTCAGACGGAAGTGTGGAAGTTAATACATCTGCGAGATTTAATTGGGTAATTGTTAGGAACATGAATAGACTTAATAATATATTGGTCTATGCTGTATGTGCCCTTTTAAAGAGTAATATATTAAAAAATGACTTCTGTATCGTTATGATATAATACAACAATAATTTTACAACGTAGTTATATGCTCATAAAAAGTATCATTTCATATTTTGAGTATCTAATAATATGCAATAGCCAGGAAATGGGAATGTATACCTCTAAAAACGATTGCATATTAACTAACTTCACACTTTTTATTTCATCATTTATTAATTCCAAAGTACTGGAAAACCCTGCACTGGTACTCACATTATAACGGCTATGCTGATTTGTTTCATTTTCAGAAATCCTACATTCTTGTGTATAAAATTTATCGAGCGAAGTGACAACGTTGTTCAAGTTTACGAAGGTAAGGAGCATTACGTTTTCGACTTACATACATATGTATACATAGCAAAAAGAACACACACACACACACACACATTTTGAATTACAGTCGTCGGGAAATAAGGATTTAAATATAATTAAAAATGTAAATGTGACTATTTCCTCGTATTCTAGGCACAAAAACCGGCCATACCATGTCCATTAAAGACCAACATTAGCTGCTTTCATAAATGGTTTATGGTGCATCATGTTGATCAGGGTCTGAGGTTATAAAACTTGAGAATAATCTCAAAATCAAAATAAAGCACTCTGATTGGCTACTTCCGCGCATATGCTCAGAAGCAGCCAATCAGTGTGCTTTATTCTGAGTTTGAGAATGTACTCAAGTTTTATAACCTCCGGGCCTGATTGCAACTGCAAATCTGTCTGGCATCCCAATTAAATCAGAGTTCAAAATGAAGTTCCAGTCACGTATGTTGAAGTTCCAGTCACGTATGTTGAAGTTCCAGTCATGTATGTTAAAGTTCCAGTCATGAATGTTTTGTTAAAGTGTTCAGGTGCACCTCCATATGTTTCCGTCATTTTTACAAAAGGAAAATAATTTCTGTGACTTCCTGTTTGCTTCCCTGGATGACATAGCCTTACAAAAATGGATGGATGGATGCATGGATGGATGGATGGACGGACGGACGGACGGACGGACGGATACATATAGATAGATAGATAGATAGATAGATAGATAGATGGATAGATAGATAGAAAGATAGATAAACAGACAGACAGACAGACAGATATATAGATAGATAGATAGATGGATGGATAGATAGATAGATAGATAGATAGATAGATAGATAGATAGATAGATAGATAGATAGATAGATAGATAGATAGATAGATAGATAGATAGATAGATAGATAGATAGATAGATAGATAGATAGATAGATAGATAGATAGATAGATAGATAGATAGATAGATAGATAGATAGATAGATAGATAGATAGATAGATAGACAGACAGACAGACAGACAGACAGGTAGATAGACAGACATTTTGCCCGAACGACTTTTCAACGCAGTTGCAATGTGGTCTTTGCCCAGAAATATTTTTCATGAATACTGGAAGCTATCTGCAGATTAAATCTGATTTACACAAAAAGTTAGCTGCAATGTCACTGTCGTTATATCCTAGCCATCTCATATTACGATGTTTAATCTCAATTTAGTCTTAAATCAACTTTATCAGTAATAATAAGCTTGGAAATAAAACGGTCTACATAAAAATTGCAAATCGACGTCAACAATATTGACAACATTGCAGTAAATCAGTGAGATAACAATAATTGACGTCGTCGGGTGAAAAGGTTCATCGACTCATGTGCGGGAAACAATTTTAAATCAACCTGCCCACCTGCCCACCTGCCAAACTGGTCAGGGGTTTTCAATTTGTGACTTTCTTTAGTCCGTAGGATGGTAGGAGTCTTGGATTATTTATGCAAACTGCAGAAACTTTGCTGATACTGCTAGGATGCGCATACTTTTCCCTTTGGGCATGTAGTGAGGGTTCGTTTTTGTCAGGAATAGAATTGTGACTGTTGAGTTTCGCTGTTTTAGAACATAACATGAGAAAAGTTGAGAGGTTCATTGGCGGACTTATGTAACAGTGAGCCTCGTTGTGATTACAAGGTATAGATGAATGCATCCGTTCACAGAAGACGCCGCACATGTCCATTTGGCTTTAAGTAAGGAATTACTGAGTTTTGTATTCGAAAACTGCTGCATTCTGTCACCTACCGCCATTTTAGGCTGATTTTAGTTTTTCGATTATGTAATCCCTCCAGACGGGTTTTGTACAAAGCCAGTTACATATATGTAAAAGCTGACTGGAAAAAATAAGAATCAAGAAAAAAAAAAAAATCGGCGGCTTGCAAAAACGCTTGGTCAAGCCTAGAATCAGACCATCATTGTGCAACTTGCACTAAATGTTCAGATTTTCGGTAAGAACTTTAAGACTGCTAACAGTGCTATCTAAGTATAAGGAGCCGCGACACGAGAAAACCAGCAAAATGGTTGTGCGCCCAGCGCGGACTCAGATCAGCTTTGGCATCCGCCCAGTCTGATCAGAGTCTTCGCTGTCCGCATGGAGGTAGCTTAGATCCTTACATACCCTTTAAGCGCTTAGCGAAGAGTCTTATCAGACTGGGCGGATGCCCAGGCTGATCTGAGTCAGCGCTGGGCGCACAACCTCTTTGTTGGTTTTTCTCGTGTCGCGGCTCAAAAGTAGATGGGAAGGCAATGCTCAGGGACCAACACAATCAATTTCCACATCATGCCCAAAACACCAAATAGGCAAGAAAATATTTGCTGCGACACGAAAAAAAAACAACAAAGTGGTTGTGCACCCAAATGCAGACTCAAATCACCCTGGGTATCCGCCCAGACTGATCGGAGTCTTTGCTGAACGCTTTTAAAATGGTAGTTGAGGGTCTATGCTACCTAACTGCGGACAGCGAAGACTCTGATCAGACTGGGCGGATGCCCAGGCTTATCTGAGTCTGCGCTGGGCGCACAACCACTTTGTTGGTTTTGTCGTGTCGCGGCTCATATAACAAAAACGTAAACGAAACAAAACAAGACAAGTGAAAAGCCGAAAAGATGCTTTTCTAGCAAATTATTTGGATAACAGTATCGCAAGGGTCGGCTCTGCTTGCAGCATGTGCGGGCTGGGGTTTGTTTTGGACTTTTCAAATCCTCTTTCTCACTGAGAGACGGCTCGGTATAGGCTGAAATGCTGACAGCGAAGACTCTGATCAGACTGGGCGGATGGCCAGGCTTATCTGAGTCTGCGCTGGGCGCACAACCACTTTGTTGATTTTGTCGTGTCGCGTCTCATATAACAAAATCCGTACACAAAACAAAACAAGACAAGTGAAAAGCCGAAAAGATGCATTTCTAGCAAATTATTTGGATAACAGTATCGCAAGGGTCGGCTCTGCTTGCAGCATGTGCGAGCTGGGGTTTGTTTTGGACTTTTCTAATCCTCTTTCTCACTGGGAGACGGCTCTGTATAGGCTGAAATACTCTGACTCAAAGAGCAGTTAAAGCAAAACAATCAACCGACCATCATTAAAAACGTGGCATTTTTTTTCGTCAAATTTGATATTTTTGACTGCTATTGTAGTTTTCAAAATAAATATGTGATAAAAATGAGAAGAAGTAGAAAAGTACAGATTATAACTGCCAACACCACCACTGTAACAGACATTTTGACTGGTTCATATTGCAAAGCCCAGCAAAGAGCAACTAAAAAACTTGTAATTTTAACTATTACTATTTTGTCCGTACTGCGGAGTGTGTAATTAGTAGTACTGTAGAGAAGTGACTGAGTAAAACTATTCTGATCAGTGCTGGCATTATGTCAGTTATGTTTTGATGCATTTGCGGTTAACCAATAGAATCTCTTTTTTATTTAAGGACTCATAAAGGTGTCTGTATATTCAGCGAAATTACGGTACATGCACTGAGTACAGAAAGTACAAATTTTATACTTAAAGAACTAAAGTACAAACAATGAAGTTGCTCTTAACTCCCAACAGGTTACGGTAATATTTTTCTAAGTAAGGAGAAATTTCGCTTTAGCCTAAATGTACTGTCTTATCACAGCTGGCAATATATGTTTGTACTTTTTTCCCATTCCGCCAATTCGAGACACATCAGACTTTTTATTTGTTGGCTTTTATGATGACAACAGATTCCATAGGCATCAAGGTTTTATCATATGACGTCGCATCTGAGAGTGTAATAAAGTCATGCAATAAAAACGATAATCCACTAGTGGATTAAATATGCAAATTACGTCGTAACGTTATGTGTTGACGTACATAAAAACGTCGAGTTTTCTAATGGCGAAATCATGACGTTTTAGTGCAAAATTTGCTAATAAGATGCGATTTCAGTGTCTATGATAAATAGAATCTTGCATTCGTGCTCATGTATTATTGAATTTATTAAACTCGTTGGGGAAAACGACAAGATGCTCGGCAAAGCCTCGCATCTTATCTTTTTCCCCAACTCGTTTGATAAATCCAATAATACATGAGCACTCATGTAAGATCCTCTATGCAACAAATTGTATCTACCCTGATTCAACGCCATGACGTTGAATCAACATAGATGCAAACTCGATGAGAAAGATCGATCAGAAACCGAGTATCCTACCCTAAACACCACATGCGAAAAGAAACTATAACGGCACCTAATAAAAAGATGAGCCAAGAGGGGCTAAAATCGATTTTATGTGGCCACAAACGCACTGGAGTCTGGTCGAAGACAGTCCAACACTTAGACCCCGATGGGCGCGACTACAGACAGGTCTTGTTTCAGCCATGAGTGTCTATGGGGATCCTAGATTGGTTGTTAGTCATCTGAACTAATTGACCATTCAAAGGCCTTAGCCACATGGTTTTATACTTTATGCTCGCTGTTCCAATGTAAGGGAGAATCAAACAAGGTTTCTTTTGTCGACATGTCCGAATAACTCGAACAGATCTATATAACCAAATTTATTGGCCTCACATGAGTACATGGCTAATGGAAAGCTATTTTTCTACATCTAAAACGATCAGCCAAACAATAAATATGCTTAAAAGAATGTTTCTGCTGACATTCTGTGGCAGTTTGCGTAATAAAATATCATTTTTGACGAGACGAATAATAACGTCAATAAAAACTATGTCAAATACATTTGAAGATGACATACAAAAGTCTACAAAAGTTTAGAGTTTTTTCCTCTTCTTCGGTTTTCGTGTAATGCTTTTGCTCAGTTATGTTCTAGTGTATATAAATCTAGAAATTTCAATACTCTTTAATTGTCCTAAAAATTGTAGTTTTTTTTTCAGTGAAGTAATGCGTGTAAAAGATGAAGATGGATTTGCAAGAAGTGTCCCACTGGGCACACGACCTTGAATCAACCTAGATTCAACGTCGTTGAATCAAGCTTGATTCAAGGTTGATTCAAGGTTGTATGCCTGCTGGGGTAGAACACGATCAGCCGTCTGATGTGGGAATGCACTGTTTGCTCAAACAAACTGTCCCAATATTGAAATTTTTAATGCAAAATGATATGAAACAAACGTATCCTTCGGGCTTGTTGTAAACAGCTTTATTTTAAACTAACAAACTCGGCTGGGTTGCTGTGTAGACGAGAGATGACAGTCCATTACTTTCAGTTGCAGTTTGGCAGCAAATTATTCACATTACTGCATTTCTTAACCAAGCCTGGAATTTTAATCCAGTATGTCTCTAGAGGTATATTAGAAATATCGCTCAAGCCAATCATATTTCTTTCTTATGTTATTACTATTATTATTATTATCATTATTCTCATAATTAATATTTCTATAGTTATTATTATTATTATTATCATTATTATTATCATTATTATTATGTTCATATTATTCGAACATCGAACCAAACGTTTGGAGAGGACGCTTGTGCCCGTTATCTGTACAAGTATATGCGATTGCGAAGGCCTGAAATGAAGTTAGATGAGCCGCGACACGACAAAACCAACAATATGGATGTGCGCCCAGCGCAGACTCAGATCAGCCTGGGCATCCGCCCAGTCTGATCGGAGTCTTCGCTGTCCGCATGGAGGTAGCTTAGACCCTTAGCTACCATTTGAGCTCTTAAAGAAGAGTCTTATCAAACTGAGCAGATGCCAAGGCTGATCAGAGTTTTCGCTGGGCGCACAACCACATTGTTGAATTGTCGTGTCGCGGCTCATATATACTCTCTGACACCAAAATTCATCGTAAATGAAGTTTTATTTTTTTTTTTTTTTTTTTTTTTTTTTCAAAATACCATTTTTGACGACTTCCGAATTCGCAAATATGTAGAATAAAAAGAAATGAGTCGAATTTCAGGACTGAATTCCACAATAAAATTCGGATAGTTTCTCTAATTTATTTTATAAGGTAGAGTGTTGGACAATTGCCATTTCTCACTACGACGGGACAACTAACGAGGCAATTACATTTTGCACAATGATACTTTTTGAAATATTCATGTAAGTTATCGTTTGCTGTAGGAGGTCGGATATACCACAACAAATATTACTTGCAAACAATGTTAAAATATTCTAGTAATTTTAAAGTTTATTAAATGTATTATCAGAAGCAACTTTATATTTTAGGTCCAGCCAAAGATTACAATGACCCTGAACTTTGTGACGAGAGAAGTCTTATACTGGATGAGTGGCCATGGATAGGTACTTTTATTTGCAACTAAGAAAGGAAATAATAGATGTTGTTATTTTATGATGAAGTACCAATAATACCGAAATTTTAATACGTCAACTTGACATGTGGGATTTGATTGTATTAATTCCTGATCATTGCCCATCTTTTTACTTGACATTTTCAATTTTTTAATTTGCCTAAATATGCCAATACCTTCATTGATTTAGTTCATTAAAAAGGGCCGCTTTTATTTCTGTATTTGCTGCAGTGCACCGGATTTAAGTGTAAGTTTTGGAGTTGTAAATTTGACTTTCAGTGTTTGCATGTTTATATATTAAACTGTTTTACTTTAATGCATCAAGCCGTTTCTTGAAATGCCAGGTGACTGGCGAGATTTACAGCAGTAAAAAGGTTATTTGGAGGAGAAATAAGAACGCAAAAAATTGTAGAAAAAATAAAGAAAAACTTCCGTAATTTATTCTGAAAAGTATTTTTTATATATTTTAGCACCATGGAAGGGTGAAATATCCAACTGTCCAATCAGCGGCGGATTTAGCTTTAGAACTGTCAACAGGCTTACTAATGAGGTATGACTTGGTTTATCTGCAGTTTGCTCAACAGCTTTGTTTACCAGTATGTATACTAAGAACAACTTCTAACCGACCACTTGCTTTGTCTTGAACACTGTCGTTTGAAGATGGTATCCGGACATAATTTTCTTATATTCAGTACTCCAAATGTGTCATGTAAACGTTGTGAAATGTTTGAGCTCAATACCTTTAATATCGTTTACCTGGCAGCTTAGGATGCACATGTACCCCCATTTCGAACTTCACAAAAATTATGACTGTGGTGGAGAAGGTTTTTTAATTGTGACTAAAATTTTGAATTCTGTATTGAAATAATGCCTTATTATGAATTCTCAAGTCCTTTTAAACATTTTCCAAATATTCGCACAAATCATAAGCATACGCTGACAAGATTCCGAAATGTGGTTCTGTCCGAATCGTGAAAATCTGCTGAAATGTTGCGATTTTCGGAAACAGGGGTACCATTATCTTTCACTTATTCAATGGTACACGGATAAGATTTTTATTTCAGAGTTACTTGATTTACTTTACCAATACTACAACTTAATTAAAAATGGAAACATGTGTTCGATTGTCCTTTTTATTTAGCAGAAAACGGGTATAAATAAGTGGTCGGTTAGAAGTTGGTTCTAGTATATATGGTGGACCTGTGCATGCACGTGCGCATAGTGAACAGTAAACTGTCTGAGTACTTGGCTGTGTTGGTTAAGCAGTCTATGCTGTTCATGTCAGTTCAAAGCACTCTTTTTGCCTGTCGCGGCATACTCTGCAGGATGTCTTATGCCAATGCCTGTAAAGTTACAAACGGTTAGATAAGAAAAAACAAACATTTAAAGTAACCATGCTCATATTATATAGGTTTCGGTTCTGTGCGTATGGTGAGAAAATAAAAGACACCACAAGTTGCATTTTAAAATGTACTGCCTTATCACTTGGACAACAATCTACATTTCAATACAATCGTAGAAAAATGCTTGCATACATAAAGAAATAATATAAATAGATAATGAATTTTGGTGAATAAGAGTTCGGGATCGAATGACAGGATTTTTCGGAAATCGGGAATCCTGCCATTGGGTATTAACTATTTCCTTTTTCTACTAAAATTTATAATCAATGTAGTAAAGTATTGTAGTTTGAATTTGCAAATCATTTATTAGAGTACCTTAGATTGATACAATGGGATACAGACTTGTATAAGTCTAATGACTTCGTTCTGAATCCCATTTGTATAACATTGATAAGATTGTAATTGTTCTTACTCCTGTTTTGTAATATGTTATTTATACAGTTTAAACCAAAGAAATCCGCATGAACCTGCTGAAGTTCATGTAAGTAAATGGAAAGTGAATTACTTTGCACAGTGGAGATAGGGACTCAGTGTTGAGTTTGTTTACCCACGAACAATGCTATTTTTCATGGGCGAGCCTGGGCAACATGAAAAGTGCTATATCTATTTTATCAGACTAGCTTTAACGAATCATTTTTCTGAGCGTTTAACACAGAATACAAGTATATAAGCGCTAAATGTAGAACTATCAATAAGAACGTCAGTTTATTGTCATTTAAATAAAACGTATTTCTAGGACTTTTGTGAAGACGAGTGGCGAAGATCAAGACTTGAGATAGATTGCTCAAAAGGAGATGGACTTAATTTCATAGCGCCAAAAGGAAGTTTGTGTAACCCCTTCTCTTCGACGGACGAAGGTACGTTGTAAGGGCTGACGTATTCATATCTAGCTAAGCTGGTCTTATTAATAGAGATGGCTTATTTTCAAAATACACCCAATTGGTACTGTAAAACACTTATATTTGGCGGTTACTAAATTTTAGCGATATTGGCGGCTACCGCAAAGAGCGCTAAAATATAAGTCCGCCAATATCTGATTTTCAGTACACATATGCACAGCATAACAGAGGTTCAGATAAAAACGAGTACCTGATGCGTATTTCAGATTATTTCTAGATCGTTCCACTGGCTATGCGTTGTGGCATCCCATTGATGACACAATTTATAGTCTAATAGAAAAGTAAGAAAATGCATCAAAATCTAAAAATGTATATCATGAACGCCAATATTAATCTGCGCCAATATATGTCATCTTCGTTGACTTGCGAAATTTTGATACCGCAAATATGAAGTGTTTTACAGTATCAAGATTAATGTACTCCATGTTCATTATGCAAACAGACTACATTAGCAGTAGGGCATTGACACAGAGCATACCATAAATGATAATGTAGTTATGATAGTCTACTTATTCTAATTTTTTCAGTAAATGGATTCTTTTTTTTTAACATGATTACTCATGTCCGTTACTTTGCAAATGTGAAATGGTATCGGATATACAACATTGCATAACTTAAAATATTATTAAGGAATGAATTTCATTTTTCTGGTGTTTATCGAAGTATAAACTACATTGAGTCGCGAAGTAAGTGAACCCCAAAGGGATTCATGTAAACTTTGCAGGCGACCCACCAGAAAAATTAAGTTCATTGCTTATGCTTACATTCTTTTCTACCTATAAGCTGACTACAAATTTGCGTTAGGGGCTACAGTTGAAGCAGAAAAACATTTACATGCAGTTTTGCTAACAGCGAAACAGCGTCGTTGGCGCTGCTCCGCTTTCAGTAGAAAAACTGCGTATAAATGTTTTTTACTGCTTCAGCTGTAGCCCTAACGCAAATTTGTGGTCAATTAATAGATAGAAAATAATGAAAATAAAATATAAGCAATGAATTAATTTTTTCTGGTGTTTATCGAAGTATAAACTACATTGGGTCGCTAGCAAAGTTTTACATGAACCCCTTCGGGATTCACTTACTTTGCACGCGACCCAATGTAGTTTATACTTCGATAAACACCAAAAAAATGAAAATCATTCCTTAAATCAATCCATTATTCTGGAAAAAGATACACTAAACTGAACCACACCTGAAAGAGATTGATTATTTCTCTGTCATGTTTTAGTTTTAAAAATAAACAGTCTTAGGGCAGATTTGGGATTAAGTTTGGTTTTGAAGTAAGATTACAATAAAATTTCTGAAACTCTTCGTTGAAAGCATGGTTATGTAAAATTATTTCTTTATAAATAACAGCAACACGTTTCTACTGCTGGGCGGGCTGGAATCAGAAGCATCACACATTCCTGGTGGTTGGACCACATAAAGGGGTACCACAGTATTGTTTGGTAAGATTTCTTTCAGTTTGTCAAATGTTACTGAGGCCTTAATAAGAAATTCATTCGTTTGATTTTTATCTGCCCAGAATAGGTACTTGGTAGTCGATGGAATATTTTATTTTCCCTTTTTTCCCTCACATTATTGTACTTCGTCGTCACCAGGGCTCTTATATGAATGAATGTATCCTATACTTGAATATTATAGACAAAGTCGTGTAACAGATTTAATTTGTGAATTGTAGGAGAAAACCTGCAAATCGATATATAACTGTATGAGAAGATCCTGAAAAGAATTGGCGACTGTATTTATCTGGTAATGACATGGGATTTTCCTTGAAAACGACCAAAAAATCTGGATAGGTCAAAAATCTAAATGGAATCTATATCTTTGGGAACTTTTTGGAAGGGTGGTAATTATATCCAGTGGAAAAATAGTTTTGCTATCGAAGCGGAAATAAAATCTTTTGGATAGGGCCATAGACGTTGGATAGGTAGGTAAAGGTAAACAAATAACTTTTTTTTTAATTTAGCCATTCTAACATCATTTACCATGCTTACGCTCTCAAGCTACATAGAAAACAAACTTTGATAGAACGGGTATATAAGGAAATATACTTTATGCCTGTCTTTAAATTAGTTGAAAGTTTGTTCAGATGTCAGAATTATGTATTTCAGTAATTTTGGGATATGTTGATCTTTTCCGTGTGCTTCGGATCTCTGATCATAAAATGTCAAATGTCGCAATATATCTTCAGTTGAAGAAGATATAATTATTATTTAATAAATTAAGCATAGTTTATACTAGCAAAAGTACAGGAAATTAGCTAGTCATTTAACAACAATCAAGGATGCAAATCTAAAGAGTAACTACACTTCAGGAACTGACTGAATCAGATCCCAAACCCTATCCCCAACATCAAAGGGAAAGATTGACAAAGACATCCCAACAAACAATACATTACGTGTGATAAGCCGAGTCAGCAGCTCTTTCCCAAATAGGTGGCAACGCAGCTATCTTTATTGAACTAAATAATTTAGACCAACAGAAGGGTTACAACAGACTAAGCAAATTATACGAAAAACATTTAACAACTATTTTCACCTATTTTCAATTTTTACTATAGAAGGGTTAAAATGAGAACACAATAAATTAAACAGCACCGAACATAAAACAAATGCAACCGCAACGAAAGTACAGCCTTGGGACGGTCAGTAATAACTACTTGGGGGTTTAAACCGGGTTTTACTGGGCCCAAACCTTCACTTTCACCCTCCGTCGCGGTGCACACAATTAGTTGGTAGTTCGGTTCGTATGGAGGTCCCCTAACTCATCAGAGAGTCATCACGGTACGTTTGTTTAATTTGTTCTGATCTATCATAAATTGCTTTTGCTTACATTCACAGCGTTTTCCAAGGGACATAAACTCAGAATTCAAAGTGATAGTATACTTCAGTGTTCTCTGTCCAATAGAGCAGGATGGAATGCCACCCACAGGAATAGAATACCACGAACTCAAAATGAAAACTATTAGTAAGTTTCGGAAAAGAAATTCAGCTGGTCCTTGGCAATCATGAGTTGTTACCTATGAGGTAACCAGTTCACGACTGCCTTGGACAATTATGGTAAAGCCTCGGAAAATAAAATCAATTGTCCGAGGCTTAGAGAATACCATGTTGGTGTCTTTTGGTATCAAGTTTATCAGGCGAGACCAGAAACAGTGTAGAAATGGCGAGGCTTGCCGAGCCAGTCCGACGCGTTTCTGGTCGAGCCTGATAAACTTGATATCAAACAACACTTACATGGTTTTCTATTCATCATGCATCATTAGAATATTTTCAGGTGTAAAGAGTGTCAAACAAAAGAAAAGTCAACGCAATTTTGTTTGAACTTGTTGACGTCGCGATTGCGTTCTGACGTAATTTAACCACTCGTACGTTGTTATCACGGCCGACGTCAGTATGTAGCCAATCGTCTCCAGAGATTACTTCTCTAGGCATCGCCTGGTAACATTTGCGTAAGCGCAATTCTAAAGTGGCATGATATCACATCATATAAGCATACCCCTGTTATCAGGTGAATTTTGCAGCATATGCATGATAAATTCATTTACTGGTTACTTCGTATAATGATGCACGAGAATGTGCAATTTCACTTTTGTAATCCTTTTCCAAATTCAGTCCGCTTCTACGTTATTTTTAAGTTGACAGATAGTGTACAAACGCTGCTATATATGTATACATATACAAATAAATATCGAAAATTTTCATCTGTGATATATGTAGTACAAAGCTCAGTCCATACCAATGCTCAAACATATACACTATTTCTTCTTTGACCCATCAAGCTATATTTTTCACTGAATAACCACTTAATATTCAATAAAGTAGAATTATGCAGGATAAAAAGAATAATTCATGATACTCATTGATTCCTTATTGGCTGCTGAACTCATATTAATCTTAATCACTACGCTGTGAAAAATGCCATACTTTACACTTTTTTTGTTTCACAGATCCTGAAAAGTGTTTGGACGATGATCCGTTGCGATGTGAGCAGATTCTCAACAAAGGTGCCTGTAAGAAGGAAGATAAATATGCTATTCATTGCCCAGCCTCTTGTAAAATATGTGGTATGCCAGGTTTATTGTGTCTAGATTTTTATAAAGCAGAATCAAGGGAGAACAATGTTTTTTTTCCGGTTCCTATTGTTGTCTTTCAACGATAATACGAGGGTTGATCCAGAAGTTCGTGGACTGGACACCTTAAGTAACTTAGGAATCTGAAAAGGCTCATCTGTGAAACGTTACATGCCTATTGCCACACTATTAATAAAAACACGGGTAAATTTTGAATCAGATATCTAAAACGGGTCATATGTAACAATGCATTTTGTTCAGTTACCCTTGCTTGCAGGGCTCACGCCACAACGTCACTTTGACGTCTGGTATATGCTAGTGCTCAAAACGCGAAGCTGATAAGATCCACTAAAGAAACCACGACACTAAAATCACAGTTTCAGCATTTATATAATACGAGGAATAGAGCTTTAAGAAAATCACAAGTTTTCCATCAGCGTTTATAAAGATCAAATTCTGATATTGCGTAAACATTCCTTGGGTCAGTTTTAAAGTGTTAAGTCTATTTCATCGAATATGTGCATTATTGCCATCCTGAGGACCGAAAATATGGCTCGAAATTTATTTTTAGCTCTCTTTTACACAGAATCATGAAACGTGTATGTCTCATAACGCTTCGTGTAAAATATGATTTCTTTCCATTGGTTTATGTCTTTTTATTTCGAGCATTAGACAAACTGCTTGCGTGCAGACGTTAGAAAAATGTCATTTTCTTCTTTCATGTCAGAGGGTGGTGGTCTGTTTTGTTGTACAGAATGCCATGCCAAATGCCAGTAAGGACTATTCATGTCGTTTGAAATTGGGAAATGCTACGTTAGCTCTTAACTGAAATTTTAGATCGAAATTTTAAGGATCAAATATATATGAGCCGCGACACGACAAAACCAACAATGTGGTTGTGCGCCCTACACAGACTCAGATCAGCCTGAGCATCCGACCATTCCGATCAGACTCTTCGCTAGGCGCGAGAAAGGTAGCTAAGAGTCTAAGCTACGTCAATGCGGACAGGGAAGACTCTGATCAGACTGGGCGGATGCCCAGGCTGAACTGAGTCTGCGCTGAGCGCACAACCACATTGTTGGTTTTGTCGTGTCGCGGCTCATATTTGATTAGTTTAAAAGGAAAAGTTTGTATTTTCCTGCAAAACATCTGGAGTGCGCCGCACAGACAACCCCTGGTATATTCAAACGTAGATGCCAAACTGAACATTCATTGAATTTACCTGATATTGTGAGAAATTATTTAGTCATATACAGAGAAGCAATGATTAAGTTTTGAAACAAATAACTTATTGTAGTTGGATTTTATGGACTGTGTCCACGAATTTCTGGATCATCCCTCGTAGAGTACTTCCTTTTTCTTTTTGTATCAAAATATCTCTAACGTACATCCAGTTTTCATGTTAGTAGAGACAACTTATCCAACGCAATGCTTCTGTTTGGGTTCATCTGTGCTTTTGTATTTGTTTTTTTTTTAATAAAAGGTATAAATTTGAAAACAAAAAAAATAAAAATCGAAGCATATTTGTATAAAGTAATAAGTGTTATTGATGCATCAACCCATCCCCTCGGCATTACCGGGCGTCCCAATGTAGTGCTTCCGATTTTATTCATCTTTGTTATTTTTTTCTGTTTGTTTTGTCTGCTTCTTTGATACTCTCCGACTATTTGTGGGATGTTGACATGCCGTTCATTTAACTCTCCAAAGGCGTTGTCGTACATTTAAATGCTGCTACATGCTGTTTTTATTCTTTCGTAATTTGGAATTATGCGTAAGCTGCGGAATTGTACTAGTTCCATGTTTATTCTGATGAACCATAGCAGAGCCTAGGCATTAGCAGAGTGTAGTCGCGTCATAAGTCGGTTTAAGCCCAGTAAATTTATGAAAGAGAGTCTTATGACGGCGCTTCGATTTTGGTTTCTCTTTGACATTGTTTCGGTTTGCTTTGTTTCGCATTTCTGTTCGACTCCATTTGGTTGCCAGCTGGGCGGCCATTCGCACGGAAAAAAAACGAGCCACTTCTCTACTCGTATGTTAAGTCTGGCATGTTACGGTCTTGCGTGGGATCAGGTATTTAATTGTACCTGTTCTTGGACACATTTTGTTAGCTCTATAGTTGAGCTGCGACACGGAAAAACCAACAAAGTGGCATGTGTGACCAGCGAAGACTCAGATTAGCCTGAGCATCCGCCCAGTCTGATCAGAGTATTCGCTTTGCGTTTAAAGGGTAGCTAATGGCTTTAGTTACCTGTATTCTGACAGCAAAGACTCTGATCACACTGGGGGATGCCCAGGTTGGTTTGAGTCTTCGCTAGGCGCACATGCCACTGTTGGTTTTGTCGTGTCGCGGCTGCATTATGTTTACATGCAGCACTGCAACAGAAAGTCAACACTGTATAGAGCTGATAACTTTTACCAGACTGAGAAGATGCATTTTGCAAAACGTTACCCAACCCCTAAGAATTAATTTTATAAGTAGACAGTGTTGCATTCTAAAAATATGTATATTATCAATAGTGAATGAATAAATCAAACCATCGCACGTAGCCCTTGGGGAACATCGTCAATATTGCTCGAAGCTTAATTTGGAAACTTCTATTTCTACAACACATAGAAACGTAAATAAATGTAACTCCAAATAAGTCGTTAGGATATAATGTATATTTGTATTTGCAAAGTTTGAGGAGTTTGCGTAATTGGATGACAATCGCTGTTATTTCTTTTTTTCAGAGGAGAAGCAGGAGACAATATGTCCAATTTCTCCCAAGATCATCGGCTCTTGGCTTTTGATTGACAGATTTCATAAGGAACACGTAACAATTAACCACACTATGATCTCATTTTCTGAGTACGGCAGCTTCGTGTGCAAGGAGAGGAGTTTATTCAGCGAAAACTTATACAAGACTGTGTCATACTTTAGAAATGGATGGTAAATATTACTGCAGTTCCAACATCCAGCTGTCAACTCTCGATATCTCAAAGTCAAACTTCTTCCAAAACTACCGATATCTCAAAGTAAATTTTCTGGAACCAGAAAATTTACTTTGAGATATCAGTAGTTTGAGATATCTGGAACTGAAATTTGAATAGAAATATGAAATGTGTCCAAACTATATTTTCGATATAAGACAGTACTTTGAACAGTCAGTGTTCGAGAAATCGAGAGTTGACGGTACTTATTTTTTTTTCGATTTGAGACGATGCCAGTAAAAGTTAAATGTTCTATATGATGAGAAACTAGTAGACACATTCCACTCCTTCCAACTTCACCCCAAACCCACCTCAATCTCTAGGTGAGCATATTCAAATTTTTAGTAATGTGCGACAAGTTTCAAAAACGTTCTCTTTCGACTCTGGTTTAATAGTTCATGTGTATTGTTAAGCTGAAAATGAAAAAACATCTTTTTCTTATTATGGCATTCTAAAATTGAAAAGCGATATGATAATCAATATTCTATTATTTCGATTTTAAGTCTGGTATATTTTAAAAGCTGATTTCACTGCAACCACAACGAACTGTTAATCTATGCTGATATTAGAGTTGTAGAAATTTCCAACATGTGTTATTGCTAGTATCTAAGACAATAAGTCCCACCTTATGCGGCTTGACTTAGCATCAGCATTAAGACATTTTACACACATGCTTTACTTAATCCGGGAAATCTTATCATTGTTCACTTTCCGCTTGATCTACTAGAGCTCGACGTATGCTTTGGGGAAATAATGATGATAACAAAATTATTTAAGGTGAAATGATTTACCTTCAGGTTTATTCGCCATTTGCCAAAGGTACACACATTTGAGCCGCGACACGGTAAAACCAACAAACTGGTTGTGCGCCCAGCGCAGACTCAGATAAGCTTGGGCATCCTCTCAGTCTGATCAGAGTCTTAGCTGTCCGCGTGGAGGTAGCTGAGACCCTGAGCTACCCTTTAAGCGCTTTGCAAAGAGTCTGATCATACTGGGTGGATTCCCAGACTGATCTGAGTCAACGCTGGGCGCACAACCACTTTGTTGGTTTTCTCGTGTCGCGGCTCATTTTATGACTTCATGTTTGCTTCCTTGGACGGCGAAGCCTGTCCAAAATAAGATTAAAGTGCAACCATTTACCTTGAACTTAAAACTCTGCTGAGACCTGTGCAGGTGACTAAGAGAAGTGGCATCATTATATATTATTCGATGAAAAGACGATATAAAATTGAATCTACTATTCGGTTGTCGTTATGTGTGTGTGTGTGTGTGTGTGTGTGTGTGTGTGTGTGTGTGTGTGTTCCCGAAAATCTAACCTTTCAAGATCTACTTTAGTTAGTCGAGTTGTATATCTGCACATGCACTGAATATTGGTGATGTTTCATTATTTTTGCAGTGCAAGGCGGTACACATGTTTCGAGTTTGTACGACGAAATAACAATATTCTACAATTCAGAGTTGGTATGTCAATCCCCCCTCTCTCTCTCTCTCTCTCTCTCTCTCTCTCTCTCTCTCTCTCTCTCTCTCTGTGTGTGTCTCTGTCTCTCTGATTTCCTTTCGAATTGGTAATGGGTAAATAGGTATAAACATTAAACATACATTCTTTATTTGACAAAAGTATGAAATTACCAGGGCTGTGCCTTGAGCTCAACAGTCTCAATCTCATACTTATGATCATTACTGTCTTTGTAGACATCTAAATAAGACATTTCTTTCTTCATTAATGTATCGCAACATGTTTTCAGACGTTATTTTCATTAAAGAGGTGATCATTCTAATTTACACTGTTCACAAAAAGAAAGGGATATCAAGGTCATGAAAATGCAGCATTCAGAAAAATGACGAAATCCATCTGAAACGGCAAGTATGGATGATAAATCTTGTCACGTGATACGTGATCTGTATACAATTTATGTTAGGATAGGGCAAAGGGCAAGAACCAAGCTTTTACGTCGTTCAAAGTCATTTGTAATTCTCTGGCCAATTTAAGTTTTAATGTACTTTCATGTTTTGCCTGCATCACATGTTTTTTCTTCTTTTTTTGTGTGTGTTCTTTAAAATTGCCAATTTGAGCAGTTAAGCATAATGGCATGAGCAGCCACCGAACATTTAGACATTTTTGGCTTGTGTGCCTTAATTTGATAAAACAGTGTGTAATTCAAAGTTTCAGTTTGCAAAAAATTGTGACGACTAATTCTGCATATATTTTACCATTTGGATGATCTATCGCAATACCAGATTCGTGTGATATTTGGAAAACGACCCCCTTTCTAAATGATCGTGTATGGAGATCACGTGATATGTTGTTTATGCAGACTGTCTGGAAATATTTGTCTTATTGACAATTACCGTTTCAAACAGATTTCATACTTTTTCTAAATGCTACGATCTTTTATTGCTTAATATCCCCTACATTTTTAGTTTATGTCAAATGGATTGATAACAACTTCGGATAGTATCTGTATATTTAAGAAATAAATTTCATTGCTCCGATGTTCATGGAAGTATGAACACAATGGGTCACGTGCCGAGCAAGTGACGCCCGAAGGGCGCTCCTATTAACTTGGCACGGGACCATTTGTGTTCATATTTCAATGGACTTCGGAAAAATGAAATTTATCTCATAATTACATTTAATTTTAAAATTATTTTGGGCATCATTTTCGAATCTTAAGAGTAACATTTGTAAAATATACGACTTAGAACTGTCACTAACCAACAGGTAAGCCGCTTACGTTTAACGGCCGTGGCCATGACGTGACGTCCAAAAGAATGTTACAACGGCCAATGTCGTTTTTTGTTTAGATGTGACGTTGCGTACCAACGACGTCGCGTGACTGTTTTAACACTGTTTCTCCGAAATAGGTTTATCTAAGGAAAATCAAAGGGAATATAATTATTATGTTACACGTATGACCTTTTACAACATACCCTTTCAAGTAGATAAACGAAATATTATCATCACACCAGACGGATATATATGGGCTTTGATTGTAATTTAGTTCCTGTTCATTGTCTATTCTTTTACTTGTAGGTAAGAGCCACAGGTCGGACACAACTCTAGATACCATGTGTAAGTTTGAAGAAGACGACTTACCTGTGAAGGGAAAACACAGAAGTAAAACTATGAAATACCTTATACGTAAGTGTTCATATATTACGTACTCATGAAGGTAGACGAAGTGATGATAATCCCTTACACTTTGTTTGATTGGCGTAAAGGTTACAGTAAGTTACATAAACAGGAACATTCCCTTCTGCAGGCCAATAAGGGTCATATAAACTCAAATAATTTAGAAAACGATAAAATACTGCACAGTTCCGGTACTTTTTTTCTTTCTCATGTGTAAAGTTTTGATAAAAGAAATTGCATTTAGCTATGCATTCGCTTGCGGTCGTTTATTTACTAACTAACTTTGAGTCCCTGCATTTATAACAATTTAACAACTTTTAGTCTTTTGCATCTAAAAAGGCATAAGGTTAAACGTGTATTCGCCACTCGTTGCTACTGGTTTGCTAAAGTTAAAGAGTTAATTGAGAAGAGTATAGGTTTTTTCGCCGATTAAACTTGGCGGGATTCATACATATATACAATATAAGGCAAATCCAGTTTACAGAATAGGAATAGAGAAGAGCATAGGAAAGCAGCAATACATTCACCAAACAATATCAAAATTGCAACCAGTCAGTTGCATATATGTGTTAACATTTAAGCAGTTTCAAGTTTCAGTGTTACCATAGATATATATTTGTTAGTTTTTCCAATACCCATGTTTGAGTTTACTTCTTAAAATCAATATTTGTTGAGTAGGCCAGTTACGAAGACGTTCATTAGTATGTTTATGTTATTTAAATTTTGATACGGTATTGAAACGTGCATGATTTTCATTTGCTCACGATAATCTAAAGTTCTGAATATGTAATTGTATCTTTTTTTAAGTTGACGGTCGCCTTTGGGACGAGTTCTGTGGATTGTCAAGTTCTATCCCGTTTAACGGCACCATCTATGGCGAGCCGTGTAGCGGAACAGTATCAGACTGGGATGATGATGGGTGTGTCATCCGAGGAAATCTGGCATTAAGGTCCAATTCTTGTAGAAATCTACAGCCTCCAATGGGTAAACAGAAATACTATTAAAAGAGAAGAAAATTATTCAAGAATGAATTATAGATTTGTGAAAATCACACTTTTCCAGTGTATGAAATTCAGGTAGCATCTCACTTATAATTCGAGAGGAGCATGGCAAGCACTGTATGCAATGCTCCTCTCAAATTATAAGTGAGATGACGCCATAGATCTGTTACCATAGCAACTATGGAATTACTAACTGTTATGCATTGTACCTCGTCTGAATGTCTAGGTGACGTCACTTTGACATCAATATAAACTGTTAGTTGCCTAGGTAACATATATATGACGTCATTGGTCTAGGTGCATGGCAGACAGTGTATGCTATGTTCCGCCAACTTTTCAATGACATTACAAACTAAAATTCTTTCGAAAGAAACCTCAGATTTTCTCAAACAAATAATTGTTCTGAAGTCATATAATTCTGTGTTTATCATGCATGGCGTAAAAATGAAAAATGGGACACCTTAAATAATTACCATACGTGTCCGTTAATTAAACAGTTTGGTTTTACAACGTAGAAATGAGGCCAAAAGCTGCTGACGGAAAGACAAGCAGTGTAGACCAAGATAGGCTGATTCTTAAGGAGCCGTTTGATCTTGGTCTCCACTGTTTGCTCAAACCTATCGTCGCAATCCTTAGAATTTCTACGATTCATGAACAGATGTATTTAGCTTCGACAGTTTCCACTAAACTTCTATACTAACATAAAGTAAAATAAGATAGTTTTAAACCAATTTAGTTTCCTTTGGTTGGTATAATCATTGAGTTGCTTTGGCATGCTTTAACAATCCAGTTTCCTGTGAACTATAGGAATTATTAATCATGTTGTGATGTATACCAAACAAAAACAGAAACGCACAGAGTAAGATTTTCCCGTTTAACTGACCTTTTATGGCATGATTAGAAAATGTCTAAAAATCCATATTCCTGATCAAATCTTGCTCAAACTTTATCATGGCGTAATCGAGTATCTTTACATTCCATTTGCATGAAAAGTACGCATTAATGAAATCGTTGACAATGGCCCCTTATTGAAAACTGTGACATTGAAAACTGATCCCTGCCTTGTTCAGAGATGCGTCACAAAGTACTGAATTGACACAATTGAATGAAATTTTCGGGTTGAACTGTCCAATTGTCTACCTCTAAAACTGTGTAAGTTATTTTTTAAATTGTTTTTAATTTCCAAGAAAATGCCAAAATATTATTGTGTGCGTTTCTTTTTTGTTTGGTATATTTTGTTTTTCAAATCCCTTTTTAAACTTGCATTTCACTCTGTTATGTAAAATATAAGTCTAAAAGAGTTCCTGCAAGTGCAGAGAACACATTCAGAAGAAGGAACGTGTGCCGTATTTGAAGTTTCGGCTATTCAAGCCCCATCAGTGTCCTTGACAATATCTGGTAACGATAACAAGAAAAAAAAGCTACTGTCATTTCTTATTTTAATTAGGCAGTCAATTCAAAGACTGATTACTATCAAAAAGGGTCCAAACTGATTAAAAAGAGATGATCTAGAATAAAAGTCTAAACCAATCAAATGGTTCTGATTTCTCAGAATATATCCTCTGATCTCAAGGGCAAAATTAAGGTATAATCTGCACTATGGATGATGTACGGGCAGACGTTTTACCGCCGGCACACGGTACAACACCAGCTGCAGTCTTTGAAGTAAAATTAAAACTTTCTCTTTTACGTGATTTACCGTATATAACTTAATAACTTAGGATATCCATCACTTTTAAAGAACCAAAGCCTATCCCTCTACTAGCATTAAAACAATTTGATCAAATTAAAGCAGTTGAAATCTTCGAAACTTTTTTTAAATAGAAAATATTTTATATTGCTTATTATTTTTCAGACTTTCAGTGCCTAGCATTAATATCTGATCACCCATTAGAACAGTTTCTTATAACAAAGAACAGGGAAAATGGCGAACATAATTGCTGGGTATGCATTAATACACTTTATAGTATTTTACCCTTTGACTGTGATATCAAATTGATGTTCATATTTCAGACATATTGTGCTTTCAGTGTTACGTTACGCAATTTATTTAAACTTTAAAAACATTTTATTATGACCTTTAGACATTCTTATCTAGCGACCAGAGACCGATATTTATACGCCCGTTTTGTTGTCCGTCCGTCTATCCGTAAACATTCTTGTGCGCACAATAACTCAGTAACCATTTGGGATATCTTCATGAAATTTTGTAGGCATATGTATTAGGTAAGGCGAACGTGTCGCGTACAAGAATGGTTGCTTCGCCTTCCTTAGTTTCCAAGTTATGTCCCTTTGATTTTTCCCTGCAGGTCTTGTGCGCGCCATAACTAGATAACTGTTTGGGATATCTTCTTGAAACTTCATAGCATTATCTTTGACGTCCCAACAAATGCCACGTACAAAAAAGGTTGCTTTCCCTTGCTTTGTTCCAGAATTACATCCCTTTTATTAATTCTTTTAGGCTATTTTTGTGTATACTTACCTTGTGCATACTTTAAAACGGTAACTGTTTGGAGTATCATGAAACTTATCACAAATAATAATGGTTGCTCCCTCTTTCTTAATTTTGGAGTAACCTCCATTTGATTAGTATTTTTAGGCATTTCTATTCACTCCATATCTCCTTAACCTTTTGAAATATTAGAATGAAACTTAGTAGAAATGTGTATAATAATAAGACAACGTATCCTTAGCAAGAACCACAACTCTGGCTTTCTGAATTATCTGCCCTTACATAAATTTCCTGTTTACTCTGTAACTCCTTAACCGTTTGGAATATTTTAACATAACTTTATGGTGATGTGTATATTGTCAAGGGAATGTATTTGAACCAAAATGGTATATCTAGTATATTTCGTTTATGAATTATCACCTTTATTTGACTTTGGCATTTTTCAACTTAGGAGCTACTTCACCTTGGAAGCTGATTTTTTGTTATACTAATAGTATTTGATGTGTTTAATATTCAAATAATGTTGCCATCATTAATTATAGAGTGGTTTCCCCTGTTTGTCTGCCCGTCTATCCTTTTGTAAACTATCTTGGTCATTCTGTAACTCCTTTATGGCATTAAATGGGCGTATTGTGCGCCACTTTTGAAGCGCTTGTTTAGTCTGATATAAATCTGATTCTGTGTATTTTTCTATTTCCTATGAAAACTAAAAAGTGCATTTAAGTAAGTCTGTGATGAATTCATATCTTTGCAATGAAGTAGGTCTATGATGAATTTAGTCTAGAAAAGGGTTAACCAGACCACGAAAAATGGTAACAACAGCGTATTCTTTAGCTACGTTTGCAACACTATTTGAGCCGCGACACGATAAAACCAACAAAGTGGCATGTGCGCCCAGCTAAGACTCATATCAGCCCGGGCATCCGTACAGTCTGATCAGAATCTTTGTTTTCTGCGTGGAGTTAGCTTTGACCCTTAGCTACCTCTTAAGTGCACAGCAAAGACTCTGATCAGACTGGGCGGATGCCCAGGCTGATCCGAATCTTCGCTGGGCGCACATGCCACTTTGTTTGTTTTATTGTGCCGCGGCTCATTTCGTTTTAATCTCTGATTTTCAAAGAGGTGTCAAGTCTTAAGGTATTACATGTTTTTTTAAAATGAGTGTAATCGGTTGCTACATTTAGCTGATAGTTGGTGAGTGTTTTCTTTTTCAAGTCTTTACGTTCATTTATATTAATAAAGGTTGTCACGAGTTTCCTGTGTCAGCACTGGAGCTGGCGATACCGAGCAATGTATAAATTAGACAGCCCTCAGTGCGTCAGCCTTTCAGAGTCAGCTTGTATTATAGACAACCCCCCAGAGGCATTGCTCTACCTCCATGACGGTGAGTATAATAAAATCTATAATGGGGTTGAGGCCGAGACAAGGAAATCTCAGACTAGTTTTCAGATTATTTAGTTTCATGCAAGGCTTGCCGAGCATAAGACTTTAATAATCTGAAAACGAGCCTGAGATTTCCTTGTCGAGGCCTCAACCCCATCATTAATTATTTTTCTCACCCATTTTATTTAACAGAACAGAATATTCATTGAATACCTTCACTTATTGTTGAGGCCATTCTTATTAAACTCAAGCTAGTTTTCTATTAATAGTTCTGACATGCCTGCTAATTTCACCTTGAGCATGCATTTTTCATGACTGGCAGTTAATCAGAAATCTATAGTGACATCTCATCCACATCAATGGCAGTCACTTTAACTGAACATACAGCAGGTGTGTTAGGCATTACCGGTACACTTCTTATACTTAACGTTTTTTTGTCTTTTCAGAAGAGAAAACAAAGATATGTAAACATGAGAGAACACCTAGACCAGGTTTATTTACCTCAACACCAACGTTATCAAAACTTTTACCAAGAACTACAGGGATAAATAAATGGCCCTACCACCTTCCAGAAAATTCGGGTGTTTCCGCCACAGTGTATCAGATGGACGGAACGCATGAAGACGGGTCAATGCTGGGATCTAAAAATAACTCTGAAATATACCGCATATACTCAGCTTTAAGACTTCATATTATTTTACTTATATTACATATTATTTTGTACGTCACGTGACATCGGATGTAAACTGTTATTAGTTAATAAATTCTTTGTACCAGTTAACCAGTATTAAATATAGACTAAGTCTGTGTGAATGCCTATTGTGAAAGACTTTTATATTTAGACGCCAAAATGTAAATTCAATTCACTAAAGAAAAGAAATAGCGGAGCAGCGCTGTGCATTTAAACCTGATTTAAATGGAACATTTCCTGCTTTTATTTTCTTTGTTAATTTCTATAAATTTAAGTTTCGTTCACTTTTTTTATTCCCTACAAATTTTTAATTTGGATAAGCATTGTAAAACATTATGCAATTATTTTGTCTGTATAAACATGCACAGCTTCACGGAAAATATTCTGGTTATTTTGTAAATAAAAATGTGGCTTAATCCTGCCGAAAGAAGCGATACCAATAAATGAATGATGACGTATGAATGAATGAATGAATTCTCGTCCTTAATGAATGTATATTGACTGATATTATCACTGTAAATTTTCCTTTCTGTCGGTATAAATTTTATTGCAATCTGCAAGCAAAAGGGTAACACAAGTCTGTTAAATTTTAGAATCGGTGACAAATTTTAGCATATTGCTGTACAAACATTCATGCAGATTGAAAGATTTGACAACAGAGACCGCAAAAAAGCGCACAAGTCGCGTACATGTAAATGTTTATTGGTCTGACTGGGCAGTGAAATATAAAAATATTTTTAGATTGTAGTTGGATACCTTACAAAGTGATTGTGTCTGAACGGTACCAAGTGATATCTGAATCTTGTTAAGGTGTATAAGTAAACCTGGATGTCTTTTCACCATTTTTACAAAAGGAATCAACTTCTGTGACTTTTTGTTTACCTCCCTGGGCGAAGAAACCCTTCAAAACTTGAGTCAACTCTTAAAGGTAAAGAATTTGCTCCTTTGGAAGTTATGTCTTTCCTTTAAATGTTGACTCTTCTTGAGAAGGGATGCAAAAAAGAATATAGAAAGTTGCTTCTACTGAAAGTGTACCACTTCACCTTAAATCATATAAGCTCGGCAGGTTAAATTTTGTCTGCATTGTATACTGAACAAATGTAGAATTCCTACACACATGTTTAATTAAAACTTAATTATTGCAGCTTTCTTAGTAATGCAAAAGAAATACATTTCATGCTTCTATATTAAATGAGCAGCGACACGAGGAAACCAACAAGTGGCATGTGCGCCCAGCGCAGACTAAGATCAGCCTGGACATCCGCCCAGTCTGATCAAAGTCTTCGCTTTCAGCTTAAAGGGTAGCTAAGCTAGCGCCATGTTGAGAGCGAAGACTTTGGTCAGACTGGGCGGCTGCCAAGGCTGATATGAATCTTCGCTGGGCGCACATACCGCTTTTTGGGTTTTGTCGTGTCAAGGTTCATTCATATATATTACCAACTACATGTGTGATAGAATGTTTGTGATTCCAGGAATACAACTGCATGTTTGTGATTCCAGGAATATAACTGCAGAAATTAGGTTTCTTGGATTACAGTCTGTGAAAATAACATAGTATAAATACCTGTATACACGCAATGTAGCAGTACTTCATTGGGCTGGACATACGTTATGTTTGTACGAGTATGTATTATTTTTATACAATTGTTAAATGTACATAAATTTTTTTTGCCAAAATGTGTTGTTTATTGTGAAGGAATGAAAGATGTTTATTGTGACGCTTTTGCCATCTCAGTAAGGATAGTTCACTTACTTCATAATTTCTATCATTTTTGTTATTGTTATTTAGAATTTATCCAGCGAGAACAAAGCGTTAAACATTGTTGAATTGGTCGATTTGCCATCATTTTTGTCTCTCGTCGATCATTTTCTTAAATCACAAAAGATCAGTTTGAATATGACGACAGCGTCTGTGTTGACGCCTCTTGTGTCACTGTTACTTGTGTTCATTATTATGGTGTGTTCTTCGACGTCAGATAACGATATTCAACCCGGGGAACGTCTGTTCCACATCTATTCTGGACTTTTACGAGGGTCATCCAAAAAGTTCTGTCACAGATCTCGTAACTTTTTCACAGACATACTAGTCTATCGCGGAGGACATCAATGAAAAGAGCAATCTTTTTTCTTTATAATGATACCAAATACACGGTGGATTCAAACAATATTGCTGAGTTACGCGACCATATAATGTCTTAGTCATAGACACTGGCATGTTTTCATGTGTTTGATGTCTCTGCTCGTGAGTGAATCTTGCTATATATGTCAATAACTACACATCTCAGGTAACTGAAATTTTCAGAGTTGTTGCCTGTAATATTCCGAAAGAACATATAGAGAAATGAGTGATATCAATGCATCATATGCCATACAAACGAGGGACACCTATGATGTCGCTGAGTTGACTGCAACGCGACTTTGAAGAAACCACTGTAGCGCCATTTTCGGGTAGTGATTCGAAGTAAATTTCAGTGATATACCTCAAGTAAAGTTTGTTTTGTACGTTCAAAAAGTATACATTTATCAAGATACGACCCTTGGAATATAACTTGAGTGATTTGTATAAGCCTTTGGCTGCATCTATCCTCTCATACATAGTAAAATACATCGAATGACTCTGGAATTTTTGTGTGATGTTTATCTGTACCTGTAGAATTATCGACACCGACCCACGGCAATTGACATTGTTTATGTAGAAATTGCTACACCTTTCAAACAGGCCATCTGCAAGTTATGCCAGTATAGTAAGAGTATACCTTTTGTAAAGCACATTGTAAAAAAAATTGTAAAGATAATCCAGCTATTTTTGTACAGCGATATTACAAAGGACATGTCTTGAGAACGGCATCACATTGAGGTTAAAATCTTTTTTGGTTATGAAAATATGATACCAGTGACAGAACTTTTTGGATGACCCTCGTATCTGTTTCCTGAGGATGGAGAGAGTTGCGGTTATAAACATTAACAGATAGAACATTGAATAATTTCTCCATGAGCGGAAGAAAGTCCGGCGACAGATCTAAGTGCTATAGACATTGTACGCGCGCGATATTTAGTATTACTTAATAATCTAAAAATAAACTGATTTCCATCGGTACAGAGCGTGATTAATACCTCTTGACATACTTGATGTTTAATAGCTTGGGGGTTTTCCCATGCAACAATACTTTCTAAAATTAGACGTCCTCGTTTTTTTGCAGACTTAAGTCTGCAATATCTGGCGCTGTCATTTAATCGCTATAAGTATCCGAGAACCAGTGACGTTTTTACGCCAAACTTTCATGACGTTATATGAATTGGCAATGGAGGCGGCAGCGTCCACACGCCATTTGATGCATCGTATTCTCTTCAGGCGTAATTCTATCGCCAGATACACAATAATAACAAACTGTGACTGTTGAGTCATTAGACATGATGTGATGTCAATCAGAGGTATAAATATTAACCATCGCTGTTACGTCGCGTTTCGGTCAATATTGCTATTCTCTAGTTGAAATCACATCGTGCCCAATGCCTCAATAACTGTATATTATCTATAAATAAAACTCATTTCATTGGTTCAGGGGCGGATCACTGCGGTAGACATTATTTCATGTCGCATAGTTTGTGACATACGCATTGTTGGTGACGTAATTTTGTTTCGGTGATCATTCGCATCGGTCAATATGAAGCTTACTGTTCAATGAGACTACATGTCCATCTCAACAAAAGTCAATAATTGTCTATTATTACGTGACGGCAAAGTGCAGTAAGAACAACCTTGAAGTGCATTCATTATATGTCATACAATCATGAAGATCGTTGTCGTATGATAACGCTTTCAGTCAAGTAGAAATAAAACGTTTTTGAAAAATAATCATTCCACTATGTGCACATTGACTAAGTCTTGCTCTACTTTAAAATTCAAATAAAACTGTGGAAATTTCATCGTAGTGATTTGTATTGTTTCGTAAGAAAAGTCACCAAAACTCCAAGATTTCTCTGTTTATTATCTCACTCAACAAGTGCATTAAAGGCCCCGTATCTGTATTGCTACACCAACTGGAGAGGACAAATATAGGCAGTGCCTACGTCCAATCCATTGGCTCATGTATGTACTTTTATATATATGTTGCCATGAAATTGTGAATAAACAAATAAACAAAGGCCCGTTGATTTGTCAGTTGAATAAATTCAATTATCATTTTAAAATCATAGGTTATCATTGCAAGTTTTTTTACTACACGTTTTTCTCCTTCCGCTGATTCAAGAAGGGCAGTTGTCATGACCGTCCGACATGACCATAGCTGTTTACCGTGGACGTAAAGCAACAATCAATCAATCAATCAATCACTATACTTTTATCGCAGTATATAACCGTGATTGGCCAGCTAGTATCCGCGATTTTGCCGTAATAATGTATCAAAATTATTTGTGTCAATTTTGTTATCGTAAACACGAATATTATGGTAAAAACACAATGTAATGGCCAAGGTTCCCTTTCATTTCTCAGTTTCTTTATTTTATTTTTTTTTTTCTTAAATTTTCGTTGTTCAACGAAAACCAGAAGAAAATCGCTATGTAATGAAGAGATTTCACAATATTCAAAAACCTGTAATGCTCTCACTACTTTTGGCACAATGTATGTTTGTCAACCATATTGTCATTATAAGTGAATGCATGGCCTCTGTTTACAAAAATGTATACTTAAGGAAAAAAGTTCTGCACAGATGTTAATTTAACATCAGTGCAGAACTTTTGTCTTTAAGTATATGTTCAGATGCTGTCACCACATGTCAGACTATGACACTTTAACAACACCCGAACGCAAATAAAACAACTTCTGAGTTTGGCTGTTTTTATTATGGAGGAAAAAATAAGATGAGTAGAGTTGCTTCCCATAAAAATTTACCAATTGACCTAAAAATTGAATTTCTGTATTATTCTAGTATATGATTACATGTATTTTGGTTCATGCATTTATTTGTTTGTTTCTGTTTAAGTTGTTACATGTATGTAAAAGGAAATAAATATGAATAAATGGATGATGTCTGTCAAATTTTCATCTGGTACCTATAGTTGCACATTTACACGTTCCTAACGCCTGGGTTTATACGGCGACATTATGTCCATGACACATGTTTTGCATGACACATTTTAACATCTCAAAACATGTGTTGCATGACACAAATCCATGTGTCATGCAACATGTGTCGCCATGTAAACCCACCTTAACTCTTTTGTCTACCACAATGAAAAAAAAAAAAATAGCGCAATCGGTAGGGCGCCTGACTTATAAGCCAGAGGTCCTGGGTTCGATAACCGGTCCGGCCACTTACTTTCATTTCTCCTTCGACTGATTCAAGAAGATCAGTTGTCAGTTACTGGTGAAAGTAAGTGCACTTAGTACTGGTCAACAGCTGCCTGCCCAGGAATAGTGTGGTTAGGTTAACTGTTAACTGACCGTCCCGACATGACCAAAGCTGTTTACCGTGGACGTTAAACAATAACACAACAATCATAAGACACAGATCAAATAGTAGAATTACAAACTAGACTACTCATTGAGCTGTCCGAGGAATGACGTAATCCTTGACGTAACGTCAGATGTTGGTGACAATTAGCGTAACGTCCGAAAACGTCAGATTTTGAGCTCTGTTGCCAGTTCACTGCAACGGCCACAGCGCATTTCTTCAAATATTTTCCTATATTAATATAGTCAAACCTGCTTATGTGGTCACCTCAATTGAGGTGCCACCTGCCTTTAGTAGCCACTTTTCAGGATCCCTAGAACCAGAATACAGTGCAAATGAACCGGTATTAAGGGGTCACCTGTCTTAAGCAGCCATTTTTGTGTCACTTGGGTTACCCCTTAAAACAGGCTTGCCTCTACTTATTAAGTGTGAATTTAATTGCAAACTGCAACTGCTAGCATAATATATTCGGAAGATATAAATTTTCGGGACGTCTGACGATTTTTTTCTTGATTTCAATAGAACGTAATCAACGTAAAAATACAGTTGCGGACAAAACCGCTAGATTTGCTTAATTGTATTTTACATCGGCTCTCTGAAATAAATTCCAGAAGCATTCCTAGGAAAGAACTATTCGGACTGGGTATTTCATGCCCGCCTAATTTATATTTACTTTATATTCAAGTTTGATATGATTGTTATGCCCAGAAAATACCACACAGTATGCAAAATAAAGAAATCTGGCGTTGCGGACAAAATTGCTAGATTTGGGAAATTTGGTATTTCTTTAAAGCGGAATACACACGTCGAAGTCTGATTTCACAATTCAAAAATGCAGAATAGGTATTGCATGCCAGTAAATTTTCTACTCACTTCTGCTTCGTATTGTTCTTTAATGGTCCCTTGATTTTTCGTAGGGTGCCACTTTTTAGTGCAAAAATCTGAAGTTTACCCTTTTCTCGAATCGCTAAATCTTAAGTTTTCTTCCAGACGGAAAGGCTTAACTTGTTGGCATTCCAATGTGAGTTTACGTTACGCCAATCGCATTGATGGTGAAAATTTTGGCTGTTTCTGAGCTCTGGTTTCCAATTTAAGCTAAAATAACTAGGTTGCACTGCGAGTGTGTTGCAACGTCTTACCGCGTAAGACGTGACGTTGTTTGGCATTCAAAACGGCGTATTTATTTTTATGTCTCATTAATGAAAATTTTTCTTTTTATCATCCAAATGTTCAATAAATAACCTTTTAAATAGTATAAAATTTATTACGTTTGCTCGTCCGTTAGAAATACTGTATGAGGGGAAAGTTATAATGATGGTTTGAAAATAAAATTGTCACCAACATCTGACATTTCGGCATTATAGTGCTCCTGATAGGATGGAGAAACAGAGATACTTTATGGAAATTTTTCCTTATTTCTCCATAAAACATATGTTGTGACCACTCTTTAGAACCGTCTCGCCGAGACGGTTCTAATGAAGGGTCACAACTTATATTTTCCTTATTTCTCCATAAAACATATGGTGTGACCACCCTTTATGAGGGGTCACAACATACAATTTCGTAGAGATATGAGAAAATAATTTTCTTATTTCTCCAGCAAAACAATGTACATGTATGTTATGACCATTCTAGATCTTTAGAACCATCTCGCCGAGACGGTTGTAATAGGGGCCACAACATGTGTTTTCGTTGAGATATATAAGAAAATTTAGCTGAGAATTATCCTCAAAGATGGACGGACGCTCGGCGCCCCGTTACTGCGGCTATGGATTCGTTCCGCTGAGGTGCGGGGGCAACGTCGATATGAGAATTGAAATACTACTACTACTACTTATCCTCAAAGCCCAACCTTATCTGGGGTTCTGATTTCATGCTAGAATATACACTTCAGTTTTGGAATGAAAATTTGTTTAGATAATAAAAACATTATGGGACGGACCGGGCCGCGCGGCGCATGACTTGTAAGCCAGAGATCCTGGGTTCGATACCCGGTCCGGCCACTTACTGTCATTCCCCTTCCGCTGATTCAAGAAGGGCAGTTGTCAGTTATGAATGATGGTAAGTGCACTTAGTACTGGTTAAACGCTTAGGAGGTCTAAGTCTGTCCTAGGTTAACTGACCGTCCCAACATGACCATAGTTGTTTATCGTGGACGTTAGCAACAACAACAAATACTATGGGACGGACATGTATGGCATGTATGACAAGCGTTGCAGAACCAGGTCAAACTGCTGTTATAGGAAACTCTGATCCGGGTCTGCAGAATTTAGTAATCCACAAGCAGTAATTTTCACATAGAATGATGTACAATTTTACGGCCCTGTCAACAATATTTCAGCCATATCAAGCCGATGGAAGGCTGATATTGAAAGCCTGTGTGCAATGGAACCGTGTTTACGGTTAGAAAGAATTTACCTCCAGTCGGATTCGAACTCGGGCCGCTAGCGTAGCAGGCCAGGCATAGCAGGCAAGCGCTTATCCGACTGTGCTATCGAGGTTCCTACATAGCCGGATAATGTTAGTTATAGCTGAAGCGACTAAATATTCGGCTAATTACGGTTAGATATGAAGATCTGTGGATATGCCTCCCTGTTTTCCGCCACTTTTACAAAGGGGAATAACTTTCATGGCTTCCTGTTTGCTTCCCTGGATAACAAGTCTGTAAAAAGGGGGTCTTCTCTTGAAGGAAATAATTTGCTCCTAAGGGAGCAAATTCTTTCCTTTAAGAGTTGACAAGGTGAGAAATTCGGCTGTGTAATACTGTGGGATGACACCTAATTTTACGAGATCTGTCCAATCAGCCCAAATAAAGCTACAGCGGCATTCCCAGCGGGCACATAATGTTGAAATGACGTCATATTGAAGTCGATGCGACGTGATGACGTCGCATCGACGTCAATACGACGTCACTTCGACGTCATGTGCCTGCTGGGTTATATCTCCACTCGTGTCCAAGAATGTGGTGGGTATAGAACATGAAATAATATAGGAATCAAATTAGTTTGATCTCAGTGTTTTCTCGGTAATACTAGGCTTGAATATTCGCATAAATGAGGTCCCTCACAACTCATTTATTCTGTATTAATAACTTTATTATTATGAAAAACTGACTCCCAGTCAAGATGCAGTAAAAATATGCATTCTAATTTTATTTATTTATTTATTTTTAATCGTATTTTGTTCTTTTTAAGTCCACTTCTGTAGGACCACATTTCCCCCATTTAATGAAAATCGAGACAAAACCGGAGGTATTTGAAATATTGTAGTACTGACGGGCCGTGTTTATGTTGTCATGATAAGTTGTACCTAAGTTTACCAACTCGGCATGCTGCTTGCTTTCTTAGCCCCCTTTGCCAGACACCAGAATCTCCACACCAGATCCTGACCCCCGCAAACTCCTGTTGGTTCCAGTCCTGTGTAATTAGAAACGATAATTAATATTTACATACATTATCAGGAGTGTTATCTTCCAACTGGATCGGCATGATAGGTATACAGTGAGTCGGGTCTCTTACGCCGCGCATCCTCCAAATGTCTGTGCAGGCTTAGATGACAGAGAACGCTTAAACAATATCACAAGCACAGTATCCGAACGCACTGTACCCTCTCCTCCGGTTTTCATAGCGTTGAATCGAGAGTACAAAATTCGCTTATAACCAGTAGCCGGAAATCATTATGTTTTGAGTTTTTATTCGGAATCTACTGCGTCATTTATAGTTATTCAGCTTCGAAAATGTAAAGAGGTAAGTTTAATATAATTTTCTCTTCGGTCTTTTACTTTATTGCCCTGTACAATGAAAAACTCCTTGCCGTCGCAGATTTTTTTTCCGAACAGCTTAATTTAACACGAGATTGTGTCGTGCAAAACTTAGCTATCATTCTTTTATCAAAACTAACAAACTGTAGATTGATAACGCCTTCCGTTTATTCTCAAGATTTTTATAAAACATGTAAGAAAATGCTCAAAATGGTTTAAGAATCATGCCAAGGGCGATTTGAATACTGTACTAATTACTACCCACCCATACACAACATTGTACAAGGTAATAAAGTAAAAGACCAAAGAGCAAATTATATTAAACTTACCTCTTTACATGAATAGCTGAATAGCTATAAATGACGCAGCAGATTCCGGATAAAATCTCAAAACATAATGATTTCCGACTACTGGTTATAAGCGAATGTTTGTACTCTCGATTCAACGCTATGAAAACCGGAAGAGATTGTACATGTAGTTCGGATACTGTGACAAGGCCATGTGCCTGCTGAGATTTATATTTGATTGATATTTCGTTTTCCTACACAACTTATTTATATATATAGCTTATAGTATTTCAGTTCTCAAAGAATAACCTTTAAATGATAAGTCCAACATCGGATACGTATTTTTTTTTCTTTTCTTTTTTCATGTTTTATTCCCTTAAAACAAATAAGTTGCGGGTCCTAATTAGAACAGACTGCTAACTATTCTGCCAGCATTGTTTTTTTTTTCTTGTTTGTTTGTTTGTTTTCTCTCTCAAACATTCTGTATGGTACAATTATAAATTGTCAATATTTGCAGCAGTGTTCACAAACGTATTTTGAGCCGCAACACGACAAAAGCAACAAAGTGGTATGCGCGACCGGCGAAAGTTCAGATCAGCTTTGGCATCTGCCCGGTCTAATCAGAGTCTTCAGGAGTTAAGTGTCTCTCATCAGAGTCTTCGCTCAGGTCCGCATAGAGGTAACTTAGAACTTTCATTGTACGCTTATAGGTAGTTAAGAGTCTCTGATCAGCGTCTTTGTTGTCTGCATAGAGAAACCTTAGAGCCCTAGCTACCTTAAGCGCTTAGCGAAGACTCTGATCAGACTTGAAGGATACACAGGCTAATCTGAGTCTTCACTGGGTGCACATGCCACTTTGACGGTTTTTGTCACGTCGCGGATCATTTGTTGTTCTTTTCGTTCTAGTTGCCGAAATTTGTCGCTCTATTTCAAGTATCTGGCACAACTTGCAGGACTTCATCGACAGTTAGCGAAGGCACATATGATACTTGCTTACTATTATAAGGACGATTCAACTTTGGTTTAAACAGTATTTCATTCATCAAAATTTTAAACAAGGTACAGAGACAATAGATCAGGATTTGATCGAAAGCCCAAGGCTTGTGAGGACCATCTCCTGTTTCAGCTTTGTGGCCCTAACAAAGGTCACTACGTGTATTACTTTTCTTCACTTTCTGGACATAAACGAAGGGCACTTCGTGTATTATTTTTCTTAGCAATTAAAAATGTAGTATGGTAGCATCTAAATGTACATGTATCGATGCACTTCTCTGACTTACAATTGATAGGGCATTATTCGTTTTATTTTAATTCTATTTATTTATTCATTTATTTATTATTTTTCATTTATTTATTTATTTATTTATCTATTTATTTATTTATTCTTATTCTCAGGACGGTAATCAAGTTCTCTGCTTTCCGCTTATCAGTTATGAATAAACGGCGACTGTGGCAATTGAACTGAATTGTGATATTTCACAAAACCGGAAAGAAACTTAAAAAATATTAGAAAAAAAACAACAACAGTTATTATAATAGGTCAGGTTGTGGAAATCAGAAGCTTCCAAAAAATTATTGGTTAAGACATGTCTTAATCATTTTTGTTAAGTATTACTATTAATAGACTTTGCAAAAATCCGATTATAAATTAAATGTCGTTAAAAATAGCATTTCAAGTGTTAAAACATAAGTAGCCATTCAACAATATAAGTGTTTTTCCGGATTTCACTAATGTAATTTCACACATTTTTCTTGTCACGCGCTTAATATCGATTAATCGCGGAAACAATGACGTATCCCTGAATTTCCAGTTGCAAGGCGAAAGCTCTATATATCGATCGCTTATCTTTCCGATAATCACACAAGGTTGCATTCATCTGGTGGCTTTAGCGAATGTGGAAAAATTCTGATATTGTGAATATTTTGTAAAATTGGACACAAAATGAGTTTCTTGTCGTGTATTGGTAAAAAATCAAGAAAGAAGAAAGAGAAACGGAATGAACCATTAGACAGAGATGTGAAAGACAATATTGTGGAATTAGACCAAGATGTTGTAAGTAAAGAAATAGATCAATAGATTTATATAGAAATACCGTAAATATCTTATTTTAAATATTGGGACACATAGGTTTAAGCAAACAGTGCAGAACCGCATCAGACTGCTCCTGGTTCTACACTGCTTGCCATTTAATGTTCATATTTTGGATGCATTACTACTTTCAAAAGTACTTTATAAAACCAAACCGTTCCATTTTATTACAATTACGATAATTTTTTAGGTGTCCCAAATTTTAATTTTTACGGTTCTCCTCAAACAAGATCATGTAGCACTTTAAGAATACCAAAATACTTTTCTACAGTGCTGTAAAATCGGTTCAAACCGTTTAAAATATTTGTTTTTTAGGAATATTTTATGCGTCATTAATATCTTTATTATTATTATTACTTTTGGTGGCCTTTTGTATTCTCATTTCTAAAGAATCCTTAGTATTGCGAGGCTTGCGAGTTGCACTTAAAGATATTAAGATTACTTCATACTGTATATAAATCATATGTTAGCTGATTATTTTAATCTATCGGCAGTGTTCGTATATTAAAGTATTGGCATAAGGAATCGTCGTGTACACTGATATAACTGGATAATTTTCTCAACTTCTGTCTCACGTAGTTGCTTAAGTTATCATGGGGGAATAAAAGCTATCGATCAGTTGCAATATTTGTTGACAAATGTTGCACATGAGTCCTTGACCCTGCACAATGGGTTTTTTGAGTGGCTATTGTACTCCGTCACATTACCGATTTTTCCCATCGAAGCTCCGCAATTTAGTTTCAGTTGTTTAAGAGTTTCAGTAGTTTGATTCATCAAAATTAGTGCACCAGTAGCCAATGGCAAATATTGAGTCTCAGTTTAATTCATCAATGTCACGTATTTAATCAAAATTGAATCGTTCTAGCAAATACGAGCTGGGAAGACTCAGCGCAGCCTCGGCATCCATGCAGTCTGATCAGCGTCTTCGGAAAAGTTCTCCTTTTGCATGACCATGTCTATAAATTTTCAGGAATTATTGACAAATAATTCTGCGCAAGTGATCGGGGAACACATCCATGTTTTTCCGCCATTTTACAAAGGGAAGCAGCTTTCGTGACTTCTTGTTTGCCTCCCCTGTCGACGAACCCCTTCCAAAAGGGGTCTCCTTTTCAAGGAAAACTTTGATGCTTCTGAGAAAGCCCCTTCTTTCCTGTAAGAGAAGACCCCAAGTGAGGAAACCAGGGTTCGAGGTTATAAAACTTGAGAATAATCTCAAACTCAAAATAAAGCGCATTGATTGGCTGCTTCCGAGCATGTGCTCGGAAGTAGCCAATCAGTGTGCTTTATTTTGAGTTTGAGAATGTACTCAAGTTTTATAACCTCTGGGCCTGAAAATGGCAGTTTCTGTTCACAATCACCAGGGGAAGTAACTATGCCATTCTCTTTCTTTCTTTATTTATTTTTCCCTCCAATCTGATGAGGGTAAGTTCTTATATAAAAGTATTTGTTTCTTTAGGAGCAAATACTTTTTTTAGGATAAATCTCCTTTTGGGCGAGTTTTCGTCATCCGTGGATTTCAGCAGGCACAAAAGCTGTGGCCCTTTATCAAACTAGAGGAAAACCATAGAGGTGTGCCCTAACGCCTTAGGCATTTCTGTGTCACAGGGCCTTTATTCTGTACATTGTAACTGAGCCGCGACGCGAGAAAAACAACAAAGTGGTTGTGCGCCCAGCGCAGACTCAGATCAGCCTGTACATCGACCCAGTCCGATCAGACTCTTCGCTAAGCGCTTAAAGGGTAGCAAAGGGTCTAAGCTATTTCCATGCGGACAGAGCGGGCAGCGTAGACTCTGATCAGACTGGGCGGAAGCCCAGGCTGGTCTGAGTCTGCATTGGGCGCACAGCCACTTTGTTGGTTTTCTTGTGTCGCTGCGCAATTATTCGATGAAAACCACTCCAGCTGATGTCCGCACTCTGAACGACGGCGCTCATTATTTATTCATAGTCGGCAATTTGTCACTGAAACGACTCTTATCGGCGGCATTTGCTGACACTAGGGGCTTGAATTTCTCCCATTAAACTTATGCTAAAGGGGTTACAAGACAGCCAGCTGAAGCCGTGAATAAAATATTGGCAAAATGCATAAGGATCTGGATAGTACACCTAAGACAATACTTAGAAAACAAGCAATCCCCAGCTTGACAGTGGTTGTCTCTCGGGGTCGTCTCACTGAAAAGGGACTAACATTTCGATCGACGCATAAATATCATTTGGCTCAACCCCAAATCAGTGTCTAAACTGCGACGGAAAATGACAGATTCCATAAACTTTATAAATTCAGCATCTGATACTTAACGTATTTATCCTTTTAAGATGGTCATGATCATATATTTTGCACATGGTTTACTGAGCGGGCAATTGTGTTAAAAGGGCTGGTGGAATTGCAATCAGTGTAGACCCTGATCAGACTGCTCCTTAGGAGCAGTCTGATCTTGATCTGCACTGTTTGCAAGGGCACGTCTGTTCAAATATTTCGGTCATCAACGGTAGCCAAGAACAGATCGATATACGTTTTTCTTGGCTAAAGAAGGAAGTGTGGTTTCTGTAGTCTGACGGGAAATCAATAACAGAAATTTACATGATACGTGATTTATTCTCGTCTCTGCAACGTGACTCACAGTCTTTAATCATACTTTTAACATAATCCACGGGGTTCCAGTTATTTCAAAACAATTCCATAGACAGCGGTCGTAACACAGCAAGTAATATCATTGGCTCTGAATTTCAAAACTGAATAAAAACAAACGCATAGCAGTTGTAAACAGAATGTTAGCTCAGATATCATATTGCTACTATTATCATTATCATAAATGTTTCCTCAGTTTGTCAGGTGGGTTACAGAGCCTACGGTACATGTTAGGCCGGCAGCCCGACCGTAGGTAACCTCGCGAGAGGGTCATACTAATCACCGAAGAGAATGGAACACCCGAACGGTTCCGCGGTTAGGTACATGTATGCTTGGGTAGCAAGGTAGGTGTTCGTCACAACCATAACGCATTAATCTAATGAAAAACCAGTCACACCATATGTAGCTACCAACCAGGCCAGCTAGTTATGCAAATGTCCTTTTCCCGCAGTCAACAATAAAGCCGATTACAGATGTATTGATAATCATAATTACTGATACGCCCACCAGAATCATAATTAATATGTTATTGATCAAAGTATCACCATGGAAAAGCCGTCGAGCTGAGTCACAGGAAATAGATTCTTTTAAGCGAATAGAGATGAGTCTGATCAGAGTCTTCTCAATCCGACCATGACGCATCTGTCCTGCCCTTGCAATAGTTAGGCTATAGCTCCATTATACTTTGGAACAGTTTGATAAAAACTGTACTGATATACTCGTGTTGATTAGATGAAATGTCATTCATGAAACAGACAACAGAGTTATTTGCCCTTAATTGCCAAGATATCTTATCCAGGCTCCAGAAAATGTTAATGAACTTCTAGAGACCCATTCGCCATGATAATGTCATGAATGAAAAAGACAACTCTTGACTTTCAATTAATGATCTGCCCTTGACATGACTGTTTCTGTTGCAGCGGAGGACTCGGACCACTCTAGACTTGTTTAAGTAAAGTTTAAAATTTGATTATTTTATTCGTGAGATCGACCGTCGTCGTTTTCCGATTTAAAACTGACCGTGTCTCCTGTCATGTAACAGAATTCTATAAGCCACAGAAACAAAGGTATTGGAATTTTCTTTTATGGCGCCTAGAGGGATCACTCAGTAAACCAGATCGATAGTGTCACATCGCATTATACAGGCCCCCATCTATGACTGAAGGCCCATAAAAGAAACATAATCAAACAGAGTGAAACCAGTTTGTGGCGTCTGATCAGGGTCAACACTGTTTGCCTTTAATATTGGATTTTTAAGATACAACACACCTGACACCCCTTACACTTGAAATGGACCTGTTCAAAACGCCAGATAGAAGAATCGTAAGAAAACTGAATGAAAATATATCATATGTCACCTGTGTGTGATCTGACTTGTTTACCTACATGAATAAAGTTTTGTGCTGTTCTGTTTTGTATTGGCACATGTGTGCACGTTTAAATATCTTTCCAAGAAGATAAAAATGTCCCCTGAATGAAGTACATTGTATAAAGTGGTACATGAGCAATTACTCCAATAATATGAGATATCGGGTATTCTGACGTCCATATTTTATGTTTTTATGCTGATATTAACAGAATACCCAATCTCTCATCTACCATTGAGGTTTTGCATTAGCGGTCTTAACCATCAGTTGATGTCGTGGAAAAAATCGCCTTCAACAAGCCAAACAGACCTGCTTGTGTTTAGTACATGTTGAAATTGTTTCCAAAATATTATTAAAGCAATTATCAACTTACCATGAACTGTTAACTTGAAAATTGTGAGAAAAAAAAACCGATTAAAATCATTAGAAATGAGATTTCCCGTAACTGGCAATGGCCTGTAATCCAAACAAATCCCACAATGCAACAGATTCCTAAAGCAAGAATTTTTTTCTTTGGCGAAATAAAATTAATATAGATTTGATTAGAATATTTCTTCCCATTGAATATATGTGTGTAAAACAACTACATCTCACATATTTAATGTTTCTTTCCGCAAAGATACATATTCGTAGAACATATTACATTATTAGGTGTTTCTACAGACTGTTTTTATTGTATTTGTTAATTCCGTTCAAAGTTATCATTTTTGTATTTACCGATTTTTGTCAAACAAAATGGATGCCAATGGAAAGTGAAAAACCCTAACAAAAGAATCCAGATCAATCTGGCAAAGTGGACTCTTCAAATCATTGAAGTTTAATGATAATTAACAGCTTATAAATTGATCTGTATTATTCAGCTGTTATTTTCTCCAGACTTGATCAAAAGTGTTTGCTCCGGTTTCAAGTAGATGGTAGATAAAACGTCACTGCCAAGAAATGAAAATGAAAGTAGAAATGAAAATGTCAGAATAAAAATAGGAATAATAAAATGAAATATTAAATAAGAGAGTGGTAAGTTTTATGTTATAGAACTAATGAGCAATGAAAGAACCATTATACTTCTTAACGGTCCAGTGAAAATGCGACAAGCTCAGGTCGAACTAATGTCTGTCTCTCATCTAACGTCAATTTCTTATGAGTCATCTTTCCACAGTCTCAAACCTTTCACGTTGGGTAATGGCACAAATTCTGTCCAACATATATTCCGTTGAACCTTTCAGAGCTTTTTTTTTTTTTTTTTTTTTTTTTTTCGTTTATTTTAGTTTCTTTGAATTGAAGGTGAAACTAAAACTGAAAGTAATAATAACCGCATTGATATAAGGATTGGTCATAATTTTACAGGCAATAAATGTTTTAAAGGAAAGGATGCAGGTAGGTAGGCCCTGATGTTATTTTCTAGTTTAGCTTAATGTTTCCTGAGTGACATGCCTAGATCTGTATCTTCATTCTTATGTTTAGGACAGATATTTCTGGCTGCTCATAAAAGGTGCACCCAGCAGGCACACAAGGTTGAATCAACCTTGGTTCAACGTCATGACGTTGAATCAAGGTTGTTGGTTGGTTGATTTGATGCTTAACGTCCACGGTAAACAACTAAGGTCATGTCGGGACGGTCAGTTAACCTAACCACACTATTCCTGGACAGGCTTAGACCTCCTAAGCGGTTAACCAGTACTAAGTGCACATACTTTCGCCAGTAACTGACAACTGCCCTTCTTGAATCAGCGGAAGGAGAAACGAAAGTATGTGGCCAGACCGGGATTCGAACCCAGGACCTCTGACTTACGAGTCAGGTGCCCTACCCGGCCCGTCCCGGCCCGTCAAGGTTGTTTCAAGGTTGATTCAACCATGTGTGCCCTGTGGGACAGTCTTATCTATCAGCGAGGTGGTTCAGAGAAGGAATTGCCACTTTCTATCCTTGAAATATACGTTGTGGTCACATCAGAACCGCCCATATAAGGATCACATTAAATATTCCAGCGGGAACACATTGTCGGAATTAATCTTTATCAAAGTCAGTGCAACCTGGACACACGGCGTCATATCAGTGTGACATCGACGTCATGAGGTCGCATCTATGTTGATACGACGTCATTTTGAAATATGCCTGTTGGTTATGGAGATTGAATAGAGGTCCCCGATACAACCCCTGACATAGGCTTACAAACTTACCGGACCTGGATCTCTATTTATGACAGGTCACAGATGGAAAGGAGACGAAAGATGACAAGGACAAAATCTCCAACTCGTCCAAAGTTTCCATTAGTTCTAAGAAGTCAACTAAGTCAGATGGTAATGACGCCGCGTTACGGGAGCTCAGATCTGAAAATGAGAAACTTCAAGCCGAAATTGACAAAGTCAAGGTAAGACACACCGATAAAAAAAATCCATTTTATTACAGTTCTGTGTCTCCGTAGCAAGATGCAAAACTGATTTTAATACGTCTACTCCCACTTTACAAGACTGTATCTGTCATTCTTCGCCACCGAAAGGACTCGTTTGAAAGTGTTTGCATTATTTCGACACTTATGTCCGGTTTTATAGGGGAGAGTCGGATAACTTCGGACAGCGGGTAAATTCGGACAGTGACATTGTTTCCTTTATATGTCAGTTGTTTGGAACTAAAACCAAAATAACTGGAAACAGTGAAAATCCTGATGAGACGGCTCATTATGAGCCGTCTCATCTGGAATTTCACTGTTAGATTAAATTAAACTTATTTTATTGCCTTTATATACAATGGGGTTGGGCTACAAGTTCTCACAACATTAGTTACAGCCCTCCCCCTACAATATCAAACACAGCAATACATTTTGCAATGGTATGTCCGAATTTACCCCCTGTCCGAAATTACCCGACTCTACCCTAAGCCTTAAGGTAATCTCTATTTAAATAATGACGTCAAAGTCATTTGAAAAGTAACGAAAGTAACAGTTGTGACGTGGCAAAGATCCGCAACAGGCATGATTTTTTTCTCATAGAGTCTGTAATTTCAAGGATATTTGATTTTCATATAAACATTTTTGAGGTTTACATTCAAATGAAATAAAGGTCCAAAGAAAAGTTACACACTCGGAATTGCCTTCTGAAATGTTATCTACATCTGACATGATTTCAAAAAGAAACCAAATATAATATGTATAATGCATCATAAAACCCTCAGATTGAAACTTTTCCCTCGAGTAAAGTAGCCACCTCCCTACTAGCCACCTCCCTACTGGACTAAAACGTTGGACGGACACACGGCGCCAAGTGTGTGCAACTATGGTTACGTACCGTTGAGCCACCTGGGTAACGTCGATAAGAGAATTGAACTGAACTGGACTAAAACGTTGTTCATGTTCCCTTTTAGAGTTAATTTAAACAAAATGGACTGAAAATGCGAAATTAAAGTGAAATGAAATATTTCTCTAATTAGTATTGGGGATTGATGTAAATTTTCGATTAAAAGAAAGACTAATTGTTCAGTGTTTGTGATTTAAATGATTGATTGCTTGCTTGCTTGCTTGCTTGATTGCTTGATTGATTGATTGATTGATTGATTGATTGATTAATTGATTGATTTAACTGTCAGACAAATTGATTGACTGGCTGGCAGATTTATTGATTGATTAATTGATTGATAGGTAAATTAACTGATTGATTGAATGAATGATTGATTGATAGATTGATTGGTTGGTTGGTTGGTAAATTAACTGACTGGATAATTGATTGATTCATTAATTGGTTGATTGATTTATTGATATGGAAGATCAGTCGTGCGATCGGTCGTCGGAGTTAATTTATCGACCTACCGATTGATTGATTGATTGATTGATTGATTGATTTATTTTTTAATAGAAAGAGAAGATTCTTATGGATGAAGAGTCGAAGAAAGCGGATGACGCCATGAAGTCGTATATAGCAGATATTCACAGACTGGAGGCATCTAATATGGAACTGAAGTCTAAGCTCAACAGAGCCGAGGCTGAGGCCGCTAAATTTACACTAGAAAATCAGAAACTCATGCAGGTAAGTGGACGTAAACCTAACAAGTCCCCTTTCTGCCTAAACTGAATAACGAAAATGGCTGCAGCCATTGTGAAAGATGAATGGATGACTTGCGATTTTACGTTCTTTTTAACAGTATTTCAGTCATATCAGGACGATGGGTGGGTGATAATGAAAGGGTCTGTGCAATGGAACCCCGTTTACGATTGAAAAGATTCCCGGCTACCGCGGGGCTCAAACCTGAGACCGCTAGATCAGCAGGCATGTGCTTAACCTACTGAGCTACCGGGACTCCTCGGTGTTAAAGGGTTAAAGGTGTGTGGGTACATCGGCGTGTGAGCTACGATATGACAAAACCAACAAAGTGGCATGGGCATCTGCCCATTCTGACCAGAGTCTTCGCTGTCGGCATGACGGTAGCTTAGATCCTTGGCTACCCTTTAAGCTCTCAGCAAAAACCCTGAACAGACTGAGCGGATCTGAGTCTTTGCGTGGCGCACATGCCACTTCGTCGATTTTATCGCGTCGCTACAAAGGGGAATTAGTTTTGTCTTTTCCTATTTGCTTCCCTGGATGACAAGCCCTTCCAAAAGGGAGACCACTCTTTAAAAGGAAATAATCTTGTTCAAGAGAAATTCTTTATTATAGGAGTTGATGACCCCCATGCATAGAGAAGGGAGGTAAAACTGAAAATGGAAGAGTTCCTGCCCTTTAAAGTGTATCCATTGACCTTAAATGCATTAGCACAATAAATAGAGGATCTTACATGAGTGCTCATGTATTATTGAATATATTAAACGAGTTGGAGAAAAAGATAAGATGCGAGGCTATGCCGAGCATCTTTATTGAACGAGTTGGAGAAAAAGATAAGATGCGAGGCTATGCCGAGCATCTTATCATTTTTCCCCAACGAGTGTAATAAATTCAATAATACAGGAGCACGAATGCAGGATTCTATTTAGAAATGCGACGTATTTATGTACGTCAACGCATAACGTTACGATGTAATTTGCATATTTAATCCACTAGTTGACTATCGATTTTAATGCATGGCTTTATTACACTCTCAGATGCGACGTCATATGATAAATCATATTCAACCGTGATAAATGCAAAAAGAAAAAGAGTTCCATTAAAATTGATTCTGTAATCGTGTTCAGTAACCCGCAATATGAGTAGATATTGTCCACGGATATAAGCATTGATCAAAGTAGACCATTTTTATAGCGACGGCATTATTCCCAATCATTTTGACGTTAAACTCTGAATTTACTATTATGAAGAATGCATATTTTGAACAATAATGACATTCCGTCCTTATCAAAATGACTTTATAAAGAATATTGCTGTTTTAATGAGTGCCGTTATAAATAGGACTGGCTGAAAAGACAGAATGGCTTCTTATAAGGAATGTAAGACTCTTTAATGGCTCCGTACAGATAAATCCTTTACGACCGTAACATACACTAGACCGTGTAAGACGAAATATTCCAGCTTTGCTCAGCAACACTAAATGCAGAGTGGCTCTTTTTTCATTCCCAGTTTGATATCAGTTGTTGCTTGTTATTGTATAGTTGATGTTTATGTGCCATTTTGGAAAATGCTGTTTAAATCAAGAAACCTGTACAAAACTACAAGAGACACCTACATTACAAAAATGTTACAAAAAGATATCAGTTAAGGATTAATCAAACAAATTTAAGCCGTGACACGACAAAAAGATCAAAGTGGCATGTGCGCCCAGCGGAGACTCGGGCTCCCGGTCTGATTATAGTCTTCGCTGTCTGCATGGAGCTAGCTTGAATACTTATCTACCATTTAAGCACATAGAAAGACTCTGATCAGACTGGGCGGATGCCCAGGCTGGTCTGAATCTTCTCGTGGCGAACATGCCACATTGTTGGTTTCGCGTATCCAGCTCAAATATTTCATGTATTCCAGAGAATAGTTGGTATGGAAGAAAAGCAGGCAATGATGAGTCGTGCGGAGCTGCAGAGTATGATTGCTCAGTTAGAGGAAGTGGAAAAGAAAAGTAGTGCCAAGACAACGGAGCTATCAGGCATCCGCACTAATCCGGCGGAAGGACATCCGCGCAAGAAATTATCACAGGAAGAAAAACAAATGTCTTTTAGGTAAAATTAATAGTGAACATTTATAACGTCACAGTGTCAGACACCCTAAAATTACCCTTATTAATATAATCATTCATAATCCCTGAAATTCTGCTGCGAAGTAGACGTTTAATGTTTATGTCTCAAACAGTATGATAACGAGTGTTTTGCACATCTAAAAATCAATTATAATATATATTAAAAATTTGGCTATTACAAGAATATAATCAACAAACTAGCCATTTTATTCTCTGACAAAACCCTCTGGCCCCTAATGATGTAATGGACTAGGAAATCCTAAGAAAACTAGTGCAAGCACTACCACAGGGTATAATCGATTCCGCCAATTTTCGCTTCCTGCAGAGACAGTCCGTCATATTTGGCTTCCGCCGAGACTGTCCGCGAACTCTTGCTTCCTGCAGAGACTACTATCCTCGAAAAATGGCTTCCTGCCGAGACTGTCCGCGTGACTCTGCTTCCTGCCGAGAGGCTCGGCAGGAAGCAGAATCACGCGGACAGTCTCTGCAGGAAGCCATTTATCATGTACAGAAGTCTCGTCAGGAAGCAAGAGTTCGCGGACAGTCTCGGCGGAAGCCAAATATTATGTACAGTCTCTGCACGAAGCGAAAATTAGCGGAATCGATTATACCCTGTGACTACCTCACCACATTTTTTTTTTTTCATTTGCGCGCAGATGAAATTTCACATATATAGTTTTATCAATTATATTGTACTCCAGACTCACTAAAGCTGAAGCTCGTCTTAGCCAGTCAGAGGATGAAAACAAACGTCTTCGCGAAGACTTGAAGGAAATGCTCGCTACACACACGGAACTTCAAATGCAGCTCTTGCTGGACCAGAAGGAAATAGCCGATAGCGTAAGTTATAGTCTATCAAACACACGGGACGTCGCATAAGAAAGAGCGTCATCTAGACCTACACTTATTAACTAATCAACACTTGACAATTTTAAAGGTCATTGTTAGATTGTTAGAATCACTTTTAATGTGCTTCCAATAAAACACTAAATGATAAAACACTAAGTGACCTTTAAAATTAGAAGAATTATATTATGCCAGGGTATTTTATTGCTTGAAATTATGCGGTGCCACTTAGTCAGTCTACAAAGAGTTTGAGAGTAGGGAAATAAGCATTAGTTAGACGGCGGGGTCGTTTATTAGAATTAGTATGGTCGTTAACGATGGTTTAGATCAACTGTTATTATTTACCATGTTTACTGTATCACTGATGTGTGTCTGTACAGGCAGCTGTAAAACTGTTCAATATAACTGAAATTGAAACAAGCTTTTAACTCCCAGCTGAACAGTCTTTCTGTATGTTCTATAAGGACATACAGAAAGACTGTTCAGCTTGAAAAGGCTGATGGCTTAACTCAGTGTCAAGACTTGGTCCTGTCTTAAACTGTTCTACGTGACTTAACTGATTTACGCGAACTGAGCAATGCCTTAAAACATGCGTCAAATTATGTTTTGACCGGTTTAAACGTATTTGTAGTCTTCAGGGTTAAACTAGTAGCCGTCACCAATTTTCTTTCAGGAAACATGTCTGCCGATGAACTGCATCGGAACCGGCTGTTGTTCCAGTGACAGTCCAGAACATCGCCAGTCTCTCAACTTCGACCACGCCGAGAAATTATACACCAGGTTTAAGAACGCAGAAGCAGGCCAGAAGAAACTTGCAGAAGATTACAATGCGCTTCAAGCATCGTACAACGAGTTGGAAAAGCGCTTGCGAAATGCGGAATGTGAAGCATCCGACAGGGAGGAACTTCAGGAGCGTCTGGAAGACTTGGAAAGAGAAAACAAACAGTTACGAGAATCAGTCATTGATCCTGAAGAAATTAAAAAGCGTTTAAATGATCAAGAAACTGAACAGAATAAGCTTAAGAATGAAATGAAAACTTTAGAAAGTGTGTGTACAATGATTAACTCAAGACTGGACAAAGTGAATGCGGAGTATAATCAATTCAAAACCAAACACGAAAATCTGTTGAAACAAACAAGAAATCAGAGAAATGAAATTGAAAAGTTACAGAACGAAATAGTCAACTTGAAAGACGAAAATAAAAGGTGAGTCAGTTTATTCAGTGAGTTTTTGGTTTCTATACGAAATTTTCAGACAAAGGAAATGAAGAGGATGCGTTAGACGTCTGTATGTCAGCTACATGTAAAACGGAATAACGGGTTTGACATAAGGACTGACACGTTATCTGTTTGGTGACTTATGAAAAAATTCCTTGAACTACCCCTTAAGTCCATCCTAAAATGGAGTTCTAATAAGAATGTGAGCACAATACAACCGGTATCATAGCCCAAATTCAATTAACCAACTGAGTAAGCATATGTCCTAAGGAGGTTTTTTTTGTTGTTGTTTATCTTGGGTACTTGCATAAGACAGGTTAGACTGTATCATAATGATTTGATACGTTTTCTATTCACTTTGTAGCGTTTGTGTTTAAAAATAAGTTTATTTGACATTACTTTTGTATAGATTATCTGATGAAAACAAGAAGCTATCTAACCAGTTACAGAAGCACAAAGATATAACCAACGGCCACGAAAACGCTGCAAATTTACAGAAGGAACTGTCTGATTTACGGACACAGCATGAGGAGACACTAAATCGGTAATGTTTTAGAAAATCTAAATCCTAGCATGTAAAGACAAGTTTCAGCCTATAGGAGAGGAAGGGTGGTCCTTCATTATCACTGCCTATAAACATCATGTTAACTTTTAAGTCGATGAAATCCCATTTCAATAGAATGTTACACTTGTGCTCATGTCACATGAAATTTATGAAAGTCGCCAAAGGCTTATTTCATAAATTTCATCAGAAATAACCACTCGTTTAAAATCCATGGAGACACCATGACCTCGTTGATTCCTACAGTGTAGCCGTTTCTTAACTTATTTCAAATTTGATGGTTACAGCCGAAATATGAGCCGCGACACGACAAAACCAACAAAGTGATTGTGCGCCCAGCGCAGACTCAGATCACTCTGGGTATCCGCCCAGTCTGATCAGAATCTTCGCTAAGTGCTTAAATGGTAGCTAAGGGACTAAGCTACCTTCATGCGGACAGTGAAGACTCTGATCAGACTGGGCGGATGCCCAGGCTGATCCGAGTCTGCGCTGGGCGCACAACCACATTGTTGGTTTTCTCGTGTCGCGGCTCATATTATATTAAAGCTTTCAGTTACTGGATTTTATTTTTCACTGACTATTTCCACTGATACATAGATGTGGTGGGTGTATTATAATAGGCAGGTGAAGCCAACTGCTCGCGAGCACCTCATCACACCTCTATCTGTGTATCTAAATATTTCGGATTTGTCAATTTTCTTGTAGGTTACGAATTCGGACTTACCATTTTGAGGGTACTTTGACCACTTTCACATATATGTTTGTTAAAACAACGTGCAGAAATCTGCAGTATGTGTTTAAGTTTCCTTTACATTTCCTGTTTTTAACAGCCTCAGCGAAGTTACGTCACAAACATTCCTACATCAAAACAAACAGATAAAAACCTTAGATGTAACCACCGTAACCCCGGTAACGCTGGCAGACCGGTTCAGAAATGACCTCTACGCCAATGCGTGGTCTAATGCCTATGTTCTGATGACAGAAAAAATGAGAAAAGATGAGAAACGAACATTACAGATTTTATTAGAACTTTGCACGGTGAGTACAAATACAGTTATTCTTTAGAAACGTTACATTAGTTCATGTATATTTATCATTATGCTTTTTTCGTATTTACGATGAAATTTAATAGAGTAATTTATGATTGAAAGTATTATTGTACAGCAGAGTTTCTAGTTTAAACCATAATATACTCCACTTAAATATCATCATAAAATGAAGAAGAGCAATGAACTACAAAAAAAATCTTAAAAAGAATTTTCTTTATTTTAAAAACACCTCTTCGACTGGATAATGGTTTTCCATTCATTAAAGGGTCCCAATGTCCTATATAATAAATAAGAGTGTTACATATATCAAAGGTGTTACATATATCAAATACTTGTAGCTCGTTATTGACGATGATTTCTAACAGGATACAAAATTAAGCTTTTAGATGTATTTTCTTTTTATTCAGGAATCATTCCTGTACTGTAAGCGTGCTGCTCGTCTACAGATGGAAACAATTGCCTCATCCCTGACCTCCCCAACAGCCAGTCACTATAGAAGTGGTCAATTCTCTAAGAGAAACCAGCAGGCGGTAAGTTGTTCTCCTCTGCATCATTATAGTTTAGCAACCCCATGTCACGTGATGGCACGCCATGCAACGCACCACTTGGTCACACCACGCCGCCATCAAGTGATAGACTGTGCCTTACAACCAGCAAGGACTCAGTCTGATTAGATTCTTCCCTGTTCGAATTAACAATATCTGTATCATAAAGAATCTGAAGCATTATCAGTATCCACAGATATACACATGAAGTCGTAATGACATCGTACTGACGTCGATGCGAAGTAATGATGCGACATGATTACGTCGCATCGACGTCGGTACGGCGTCATTTCGACGTCATTTGACCGCTGGGTAATCTCTTAATACCAAACCGATTCAGGCTTCTGTTGGGCTTAATTTACTAACTCCGCTTTACAGACAAAACGACGTGCATAAAATGCCATATACTTAGCGTAAACTTCGAAACGAGAGTAGTAAGGACAGACACTCTGGCCACGGATTTTCCCATGTATTTTTACATAGACTTTTGGCCTGAAAAAAACTAAGTCCGCAGGGTCGCCTAGTGTAAAAATACATGGCCGTGTCCAGAGATGTCAATCCATGAGTTAACTTCCTCAGGCTAGTAAGTCTGTGTTAGGCCCTTTTAAAGCCGTAAAAGTCATGTTCCTAGGCTCTCAGAGCCGTTCTTAGGACGATTCAGCGCCATTTTCCCACAAGAAATAGCCGTGGGATCATACACGCAACTTTGCGGGACGTTGTAGGAAGTTTGTAGGATCTGTAGGAGCACACAAGAAAACTTGCGGGATCACGCGACGTCTTTGGCCAGTTGTGACGTTATGTTATAGGAAGTCTGTAGGAACTGTAGGATCCCACAAGAATTCTTTGCGGGATCACGCGACGTCTTTGGCCAGTTGTGACGTTATGTTTGCACGTTTATGACGTCAGTTATTTCTAGCCGAAGTGTACAAGACGTTGGCCTTCATAGAAGCTGCGCTTATCATATTTTTAAGGGAAAATAGCCACATCCACACGTCCACACTGAAATTATGGAGTTATTGTGGATGATGTGGATTTGATGTGGATGTTTTGTGGCTGATGTGGATCCACAATGTGGAGTTTCCACACGTCCACATCTACACATTTGACAGTGTGGATGATGTGGATTTGATGTGGATGATGTGGATGTTGTGTGGAGATTATGTGGATGATGTGGATGTTTTGTGGCTGATGTGGATCCACAATGTGGATGTTTCCACACGTCCACATCTACACATTCGACAAATTCGCTTAGTCTCTGCTGTCCCTTGTTCTAGCTTATTTCTCAAGTATGCTGACAGACGTCTGGAAATCTCAGTGAGAAACAGTGACCCAACGGCTTTCTCATTATGCCCAACACAGTAGCATGCCCCTCAGAGGCAAGGACATGCAGTGTTCTTATACTGTACAGTAACAGGTGAATATAAAGAAGCCTGTCTACAGGGTTCCTAAATATTTGTATAAATAGCAGGTCTTTGATAGGATCGTGTATAATTATTCAGAACTTGACTGAGATTCTTGAGAGACAGTGAATTAATTAATTAAGTATGAAGGACTTCTATCTGACTCTTCTTAGTGACAGTTCGATGAATACTTTTCCAAAGAACACACAGAGTTCTTTTACTGTCAGACTAGATCATCCCATCAAGATGGATAAGGACAACTGGGAAGTTGCTTTAGTGGAAATGATCACGCCATCTGAAGTCATGAACATTTCAGAGAATTTTTCTTTTTGACATTTCTAGACCAGGCGACAGTTAATAATCTGGGAATACAGAGCGCGAATGAACTGTGTGCTGGCGGAGAAGGATGTTATGAATATAAATTGTTTATCCCAGAAGGAAATTATAGATCTCCTCAGCATTTGGTGGATGAGATCCAGTCTGTAATAGATACACAGCATGGACCTTTATTGACAAAAATAAATGCTTCTATTCGAATTACTTATGTAAAAAGCAGCAATCGTCTCAAAGTCATTGCGCAGAATTCAAAGCAGGTCAGGGTTCGTTTTCCAGCTTCTCTTGGGGAAGCTCTTGGAGTAAATCCGAGCATGTCAGAAAGACCTATTGCGAACGAAAGCCATGCTTTCAAATATCAAGTAGACTTGAATATGATGCACAGTCGGTTGTACGTGTACTCTGATGTTGCCAGTTACACCTACGTAGGAGACGTGACTGCGCCTATTTTGAGAGTCGTACCATTCGAAACGTCAAAAGCCTCACAACAGTCACACAAAGAATTCGTCAATATGCATTACGTTCCTGTAGCCAAATCCTTCATCGATCAAGTTCATATCAGTATCAGAGGTGATACGGGAAAAGATATTCGTTTCAGCCATGGAAAGACTTTGATTAAGTTACATTTCAGACAGAGGGTTGTTTAATTTCTGACTAAATATCGGTATGAATTTCGAAATAAGTATAAATACAAGATGATGCTACAAAATTCATCATTTTAAGTAAAGCTTGATAGAAGACAAAATGAATTGTTCAAAGCAGACGAAAGAAGATTTAAAGAAGCTATCAGATGCATCAGGTGTGCCTGTCATCCAGAAAAGAAGCTACCAGGCGAGCTACGGACAGATTCGATACCTCATGAAAAGACTTGCAACTGCTTTAGACAAAAGACTCAGAGAGGGTAGGCCATCGAAGTACTGTCGACTCTGCAAAGCTGAAATTCACTCCTTCTTACGTGAGGAGGAAGAAAAGCAACATAGACGCAAGCTTAAAGAACAAAAGGAGGGTCGAGATATTAGACGTTCACGCAGGTCTTTGACGAAAGCTAGAACTAAGAAAGGTCGTGCAGATAACAGTTCCGATGAATCTAAAGACTTCCGTAAACTAGTAGGATGCAAGCGAGAGAAATAAAATGTAAGTTACTGCTTTCAAGTAATTGATAAAAGGTCAGAAGATAATGTAACTTTTTATCATAACTGTTGGTGTAAGTGATAAATCATTTTATTCTCATATCTATATATTAAAACTCGCACGTTTAAAATAACATTTTTTTGAGAATTCTGTTTCTAATCTTGACATATGCACGTATGTTTACAAAAGTGACATATCACATGAACCCATTTATTCTATCTTTTTCAGGCAAAAACCTATAAAAGGAGCACTTCATATGACACTTGTTCATTCTTCAAGCAACATTCGATGGGTCGATATCAGTGCCAGACGTGTTTTCGTGAATTTGCTCGATCGGACAGCTTAAGAGGACATATATCCAGTGGCGTTTGTAAAGGGAAGTCTACAATGTCTTACAGTGAAGAAAGTATCGTATCAGAGTCGTCTGACATACATACTGAGAATAAACATATGCAGGGTATGAAAGGACATGATATCTTTGGAAAATATAATTATACTAAACCTTCACGAGACTCCGATACAGACGCAGCAGAGATGGACACGGACAATGAGTCTCCCGGCGATGAGGAGATGGGTAAAATCAAACCCAGAAAAACGTCAAAGAAAAGTCCTTGGGATAGACTCTTAAGACGAACCTACGAAGCCGTTCAAGATCAGTTTAACGACACGGTGGAAAGTACGTTGCAGGAAGAACCCGATGTGGACATAGAAGAAGCAGAAGAGATGGCATATGAAGAACTCAAACCAACATATAGATCATGCTTTATTTCTAAATATCAAGATCTTGTGAGACTCGGCTCTGCTTTGAGAAAAGATCCTATTCACAAGAAAGTATTATCTACTGCCCACAAATTAAAAGAAGATGAAGATTACGATGATGAAGAAGCAATGCAATATGCAGTTAAAAAACGTCGCTATCTGCTTGAGCGGAAACTTGACGAATATCAAAGACCAACTGCTACTGTAGAAGAGGAACGTCAACATACACTGATACCTGTTAGATCGCAAACATTACAGATAAAAACTAATATGTCAAAGAAATGAGACTTTTGTAGCACAGTACTTGAATCAGTAGTAGAACACTACAGAACTTCCTGTTTTCTTCGTTTATTTTATTGTATTGACATGAATGTTGTAAACGAGTGCAGAGGGACGGTCCTAATCCTCTGTTCATCGTCTTCAGTTAGCGGGACAAATAAAGTTGTGTTGAATTAAACAATTCGTCTGTTCTTTTTTCGAAATGTAGTAGTAAGTTAACGAGGGCTAGTTGTCGGGCACTGTAAAGTCACGCCTCTGCTTGGGCAAGAGTCATAAACAGAGGCCTGTTGCTATACAGGGCCATATTAGGATGCTGTAGAGTCACGTCTCTGTCACGGTGAGGCCATATGAGGCCGAGAGTCTGCTAACAGACACCTGCTACTGTACAGTATAAGAACACTGCATGTCCTTGCCTCTGAGGGGCATGCTACTGTGTAGGGCATAATGAGAAAGCCGTTGGGTCACTGTTTCTCACTGAGATTTCCAGACGTCTGTCAGCATACTTGAGAAATAAGCTAGAACAAGGGACAGCAGAGACTAAGCGAATTTGTCGAATGTGTAGATGTGGACGTGTGGAAACATCCACATTGTGGATCCACATCAGCCACAAAACATCCACATCATCCACATAATCTCCACACAACATCCACATCATCCACATCAAATCCACATCATCCACACTGTCAAATGTGTAGATGTGGACGTGTGGAAACTCCACATTGTGGATCCACATCAGCCACAAAACATCCACATCAAATCCACATCATCCACAATAACTCCATAATTTCAGTGTGGACGTGTGGATGTGGCTATTTTCCCTTAAAAATATGATAAGCGCAGCTTCTATGAAGGCCAACGTCTTGTACACTTCGGCTAGAAATAACTGACGTCATAAACGTGCAAACATAACGTCACAACTGGCCAAAGACGTCGCGTGATCCCGCAAAGAATTCTTGTGGGATCCTACAGTTCCTACAGACTTCCTATAACATAACGTCACAACTGGCCAAAGACGTCGCGTGATCCCGCAAGTTTTCTTGTGTGCTCCTACAGATCCTACAAACTTCCTACAACGTCCCGCAAAGTTGCGTGTATGATCCCACGGCTATTTCTTGTGGGAAAATGGCGCTGAATCGTCCTAAGAACGGCTCTGAGAGCCTAGGAACATGACTTTTACGGCTTTAAAAGGGCCTAACACAGACTTACTAGCCTGAGGAAGTTAACTCATGGATTGACATCTCTGGACACGGCCATGTATTTTTACACTAGGCGACCCTGCGGACTTAGTTTTTTTCAGGCCAAAAGTCTATGTAAAAATACATGGGAAAATCCGTGGCCAGAGTGTCTGTCCTTACTACTAACGAGACAGCTCCTACAAAGAACAGAAACATTAGATCAGCCTTTCAGTAATCATATTAATCATATCACGTCGCATATGAGAGTGTAGTAAAGCCATGCATTAAAAACGATAATCAACTAGTGGGTTTAATATGCAAATCACGTCGTAACGTTATATGCGTTGACGTCCATAAAACGTCGCGTTTTCCAATGGCGAAATCGTGACGTTTTAGTGCAAAATTTGCTAATAAAATGTTAGTTTAGTGTCATATGATAAATAGAATCTTGCATTCGTGCTCCTGTATTATTGAATTTATTAGACTCGTTGTGAAAATGCGATAAGATGCCCGGCATAGCTTCGCATCTTATCTTTTTCACCAACTCGTTTAATAAATTCAATAATACATGAGCACTGATGTAAGATCATCTGTTTTTGTTTTTTCAGAAATCCGCCCTTGATCAGGTACCGGAAGAGCTGAGACGTCGTCTGGCTCACTTCCGCTCACATCCTTCCAAGGAAATGATTCATACCTCAGTTAAAGTAAGATTTTATATGTTTAATAATGTGTCTGACAATTTTCCTCATTTCTAATATGTTCTTTTTCATATTCCGAAGCTCACTTGCTGACTAAAATATTTCATAATAGTCTGCAGAAACAAGAAAGAAAAAAATCAGTTGGACACTTACAGACGGCTGAAATGTATGATGTTCCACAGAACATTATTTGTTTAATACCACTGTCTGATGGGAGGGTGATAATGAAAGGCTGTGTGCAATGGAGACTCGTTATGGTGAAAAAGATTTCTGTCGCCAGCAGGAATCGAACTAGGGACAGCTACATCAGCAGGCCAGCGTTTAACCTACTTCTAAAAGTATTGTACTGGTTAAAGATTCGGTTGAAGTAATACTTCAAGATTTTTCTGTTTGCCTACTTTCTCCTCTGGGATATATCCTTAAAGGAAAAATTTTGCTACTAGAGGAGCAAAATACTTTGCTCCTAGAGCAGCAAAGTCTTTAAGAGTATACCCATTTTGTAGGGGCTTTGCCATTCAAGATAGCAAACATGGAGTCACTGTAGTTGTTTCCCTTTTTCTAAAAGTGGCCGGAAAACATGGAAGTATATCCATACATTACATGTACAAACACAGGATTAAGAATATGTTGTTGAATTTTAGCAGGTTAGACAGAGGATAAATACTGATGTTTTTTTTTTGTATAGAGGATATTTGACTTTTTCAGTGTAAGATCGATTTTTATTTCACCGAATGAACACCAAAAGCAGTATTTTCACCAGTGGCGCTTTAAGTGACGTCATTAACGTCGTAATAACGTTTTTGTCAAGCCAGATAAGATTTAGCCAATTAATCAACAAAACACTTGAGGCTATTTCACAAACATCCTATTTCTGAAACAGTGAATTCGAAAGTGATAATTTCACTGTTTGAAACAGTGAGGTTATCAGTTTCGATTTCACCGAGAAATCTCTATAATTCTTTGCAAAGTGTAAAAGAAATTTATATTCTTTCAGGATTTTTTGAACCAGATTGACTACGAGCGGACACGTTTTCTGAGACAAATCAGTGAACGAGAAATGAATGAGATTTTACCATACATCCGTGAATGTTTTGAACTTTGCTGGTGCATGACAGTACAAGAACCTCCTATGTACCTCTTGTTCAAAGCCAAACATGGCGTCGACATTGAAAAAGACAAATTTGATAAGTATACTGTTCGAGGTCGGAGACTGGATTTTGTCGTCTGGCCGGCCGTGTTTCAAGATGAAGTTGGGCCTTGTTTACAGAGGGGTGTAGTTCAAGCACTTCCGGAGAGGTCATAATCAGCAGCGTGACAGAGGTATTCCGGATACTTCATTTTGTCCAAGTCGAGAGAAGATGGGGAGTTTGGACAGCATCCAAAAATAGTGTTCAGCCTATCATTGCCATATTGTAGGCTCATACCATTTCGTCATTTTCGCTCATTGATATTTGAGCCGCGACGCGACAAAACCAACAATGTGGTTGTGCGCCCAGCGCAGACTCAGATCAGCCTGGGCATCCGCCCAGTCTGATCAGAGTCTTCGCTGTCCGCATGGAGGTAGCTTAAACCCTTGGCTACCCTTTGAGCCCTTTACGAAGAGTCTGATCAAACTGGGCAGATGCCCAGGCTGATCTGAGTCTGCGCTGGACGCACAACCACATTGTTGGTTTTGTCGTGTCGCGGCTCATTTATCGGTGGCCATTGCATTGCCATTCATTCAAATGCTCATAAATCAGCCAGAAGTACGCAGTACTAGTATTCATTGAAATATATGAGCCGCGACACAACAAAACCAACAAAGTGGTATGTGCGGCCAGCGAAGACTCTGATCAGCCTGGGCATCCACCAAGTTTGATCAGACTCTTCAATAGTGCTCAAAGGGTAGCTAAGGGTCTAAGCTACCTCCATGCGGACAGCAAAGACTCTGATCAGACTGGGCGGATGCCCAGGCTGATCTGAGTCTTCGCTGGCCACACATACCACTTTGTTGGTTTTGTTGTGTCGCAACTCAATTATCTATGTTTCAACATCATCTCTAACACCATCAACTGACCCACGACACTCTCAAGGGGTAGTTGCTCATATACAGTCATTACCCTTCGTTCAAATGCTCATGAATTAGCCAGGGGTACGCTGTGCCTTTGTTCGTCGCCTGTTAGGATCAATTCTTAGGCTCATACCATTTCGCCAATTTCGCTCATTAACTTTTATCAGTAGTTGCTCATATACAGCCATTGTCATTCATTCAAATACTCATAATTCAACCAGAAGTTCTGTTCTGTTCTGTTCAATTCTCGTATCGACGTTACCCAAGTGGCTCAACGGTACGTAACCATAGTACGCAGTACTAGTGTTCATTTAAGGAATGAATTTCATTTTTCTGAGGTTTATCGAAGTGTAAATTACATTGGATCGCGTGCAAGGTGAACGAACCCCGAAGGGGTTCATTTAAACTTTGCTAGTGTCCCAGTGTAGTTTACTCTTCAATAAACATCAGAAAAATTAAGTTAATTGCTTATATTTACTTTCATTTCAATGAAAACCTTCACGAAAAATCTTATATAAGCGCTTAAATTGAAGCAGTAAAACAGTTGCACGCAGTCATGACGTCACCGACGTCTAATCAGATTGTAGAGAGTCGTAATTTATATTTACGTCATTTAAAGTCATGTGACGTCACATAACTCAATGTAATTATTGAAATGTAAACCACATTACATTCCAATGGTTTACCATAGGGTTTTTCAGTAACTACACCAGGAATGTAAATAGTGACTTATCTGTGTGTGAACATCATCTCTAAAACCATCAACTGAACCACAACACTTAAAGGGTTCCACCGGCACATCTGCAAATATTTTTTTTGTAGAATGCCAAGCCCTTACAGTGACTGAAATCAATTTCAACCGCCTTCACTATATTGTATTGTGTTTCCGCATATGTCATGTTATGTCTTGAGGGAATAAAGTTTTGTCTATCTGTCTGTTCAAAAGCGGATCTGCGAACAGCGAAGACTCAGACCTGTCTTTCCAAATGTGCACTGTGCAGTATATCTAGCATCTTTGTTTCACTTTTTATGTCCTCAGAATCCAACCAGTATGTGTGCAAACAGAAAATGAGCCGCGACACGACAAAACTAACAGTGTGGTTGTGCGCCCAGCGAACACTCAGAGCGACCTTGGCAGCCGCCAGGTTTTACCAGACTCTTTGTTAAGTGCTCAATGGGTAGCTAAGAGTCTAAGCTACCTCCATGCGGATAGCGGAGACTCTGATCAGACTGGGCGGATGCCCAGGCTGATCTGAGTTTGCGCTTGGCGCACAACCACATTGTTGGTTTTGTCATGTCGCGGCTCAAATACTCAAACCAGACTGGTCTAAGTATCAGCTGAATACATAGGAACTAAGCATTCTTCCCATCAGACACGCAACGTCAAAATGACGGTGTATCAACGTTGGTGTGATTTCTAAGTTTTGTGTAGCTCATCATTATTTATTAATGTCGAAAGTAAATCATATAGATATTAAGACCAACCGAAATTGGTGCTTATAATGCAAGCAGCTACTTCATTTAAGCTTGCATATCACCGTTTTTACTTTTTGTCTTATTAGGCCTAGTCATTGCAGATGTCTATGTACATATCAAGCGATATTGACTGTCATATATTTTGTGTGTGTTTTATTTGATATAGTACCTTGTGACTTTGTTTTCTTTTATTATTATTATTATTATTATCATTATCATTATCATCATTCTTTGTTAAACTGTGTGCTAGTCTTTTAGTTGACATATAGACTTAAACATGATGTGTTCCCAATGCTCCAGATAGAAAGGGATAACAGGAATAATTAAGGGATAATTTTCCATATTTCTCCGTAGAAACATCCGTTGTGACCCCTCATTAGAACCGTCTTGCCGAGACGGTTCTAATGAAGGGGCACAACGTATGTTTTGTTGAGAAATAAGCCTGAAAAATTATGTCTGAATTATTCTCATCCCCCCACCCCCTCCACCTTATTTGGAGCTCTAGTTTCTTTACTTGACTTGCAGGTTATTCAAGCATAATGTTTATCATACATTTTACATAGGGCTATTAGCATGTTTCATAATTTTATTTATGGTGGCTATAAGCACAATCGAAGTACATGGCTATAAGCATAAAGATTTCATACATTTGTTTCATGTTTGTTTTGTATAGAGTTGTGAAAACTAGCTTAGGACAGTTTAAGTATTTGTTCTTCAGCGATTTGACATTATGTTACTTCCTTAAAGCATATGGGTAAGGCCGCGTTTACACGAGCAAAGTTTCTGTGACAAGGTAGGTTTGCCACAGAAAAATTTGCTCGTGTAAATGCCAAAATATGACAATGTTTCTTTGACAAATATATATAGTAGAGTTATTTCGATAAATTAAATTTGTCCGTGTAAACGGGGAACATGTATCAAAGAACTTTGCTATAAGCGTGGAAAATGTGACGAAGATTTTGTTTCATTGCTGCAGGTAACTTTGACGATTGATATTTGGTCGTGTGAACACTGCAGCAAATATTTCATTGCCAAAGTTTATGTGACAAAGATTCTATGACACATTTTATTAACAAATAATTTGCTCCGTGTAAACGCAAAATGTTTGTCATACTTTCTTTGTTAAAGTTTCTGTGACATAGAAAATTTGCTCGTGTAAACGCGGCCTAAACGTTCATATTTATCCTAATTTTACTAAGGCAGACAACTTTTGTGACTTTCTGTTTGCTTCCCTGGAAAACGATGCGAAAACGAAAATGGTTTATTTTCAAAGGAAAGAATTTGCTTCTGTCTTGCTTTCAACCTTGAGTGAGTATAACTAGTTAAGTGGCTTTGCAATTGAAGCATTGTAATGTGTTTCGACTATTACACGTTTAATAGTTTAATAGTTCTTTGTCATTTAAAGTCATTTCAGTTGTTTTGACTGTATTTACATTTTATCTGAAGTTGTTATTGTTTTTTTTTTTTGTGTGATTTCATTTAAATGTTTTCTGTTAACCATTATTGGACCGTTGCGTGTACATGTATGTTCCTTTGTGTATCTACAGTTGTAAAAAATTACGTCGTTGAATAAACATGGTCATGTGTAATGTGTTCGAGTTTATAACAAGTCCTCCGTTGCTCTTATGTTGCAATCTTGCTATCCTATCATAGAAATAAGAACTGACTACAGTAGTTGTTGCTGAATTAGACAGTTCTGTCCCCTGAGTGCGGTCGAAAGATCGGGAAGACGTTTTCAATTTAGGGATATTTCTAAATATTCCAACTGTACTATTTTCCCCATTTGAATCGCCTCGGTGAGAATAAACAAAAATTATCTCCGAGTTCTTATCAACACCTTCACCACCATCCGGAGGTCTGAAAACCGAGCTGGTATAATAAACCAATTTATATCCCCGTACACATGGACCGATTTGCTCACGTAAGTATTTATTTGCGTATATGTAAATTTGCTTACGTAGGCAAATTGGCGCATGTGTGCGTATGTGTACGCTTCTTGACAAATGTACTCACATGAGTAAAATTTACTCCATACGCCATTATTTTCCTTTTGCACTTGGTGCAAATTTTACTCATGTGCAAATCTGATCATGTATACGCTAATCGAATTTGCTTATGTGAGTAATTTTGTAATTAGGTCATTGATTTGACGTTTTTTCGAAATGGATTTCTTTGAAAGCTTATAGTAACTGACCTGTCCTTATACCCTATGTTAAAATATACTGAACAAAAAAAAAAACGTTACATCTACTTTCAATGCACCTTTACTTTGACCTGAATCGAGATTTCGTCAATTTTAGTTTATGTCAAACTGATAAAAAGTATTTGAAGTTCGGAAAATGAATATCATAGCAAAAACTGCCCGATTAATGTCTCCAGATCAGTTTGAGTAAACTAGGGGTCAAATTTGGAAAGTGCAATTTTGCGATGTTTTTTGAAGACCCGTGTTTCACTCAAGTTGTCAGCCAAAGTGGACAAATTATTTCTGAGACTTTTATCAGGCACTAGTTGTAATGGAAATGGTCCATTCGCCGCTTCTAAAGGATTGATCAGTGAAGTACAAGGCTTGGAATATCGCTTTTCAGGACACTTGACTCTCACTTTCATGATATGCACTGAAACTCCCATAGACAATGCTAGGTGTTATACCGCGGTTAATTAACCCGTTTGGCCAATTTTATTCATCATGAACCATTGTCCTGAGAAGCCTGAATAAAAGTCCCAAATGAAACTTGAAAATTTTATTGATACGTACTGGTTAATCAGGGTAAATGATTTGCTATACTTTTAATAGCAAGGGAGACAATTTCAAAGACACAAAATCTTTAACATCTTGTTTCTTTGAACTGTTGGTTAAATGTAAGAGGGCTTATCGAGATTCTTATTAGCAGTTACAAGGAAAATCCAATAGTGTAAAAATTAAAGCGCTTGCGCATGCGCATTCAGCGATTCACATTGTTCATGGAATTTTCATTCAAAGTGGCATAACTGTGCAACAGTTGATGCAAATCAAAGACAGATTAGATCAAAATGTTGTCTGTTGTCTGTTATGTGAGAGAATATTGCAGCAATATTTGGAAATATTGTTCTTTAGCTTAAATTTCACGATAAATCTCTGTAACGTTTCTTTTTTTGTTCAGTATAGTTGGCATTTTGTTTTATTTTCACGTAGTTTAATTAAGTCTTTTCAGCCCCGTACACATGGAAAAATTCGCATATACATGTACTCACAAATACTCACAAATCCTCTTCTGGTAGACGGCACTGCTGTACCTGTTTGACCAGCTCTATTTCTTCTTTAATGTTTATATTTATATTTGGGTCATGTCCGGTGGGTTCTATAGCCTCTCTATAGTTGTATACTGGTTGGTCTTTCCATAATCGATCTAATCTTCTCTCGAATGCGTTGACTGAATTTGCTTCCACTACACTTGATGGTAAATTATTCCTTAGTGTTTGCCCCAGATAATAAACCAATCAGATCACCCGAATTTTCTATAGATTTATTGGTGTAGACTCATCACTTATCCATGAAGAGAGTCTTCACCAATAAACCTACTGAAGACTTGAAAATTCAAGTGATCAGAAATGTACAGTCTTCTGTGGCTAAATGTCAAGTCTAAAAATAGCTTCAACATGACAGGTCAAATTGATTTAGAAGTCAATGTAGATTTCTCGAATGAGGTTTTTTTCTCATTACAGAGGGACAGACGAAGGGAGTATTTGGCAGTATTCTCCATAAAAATGTATTTTATGGTTACTCCTTAGAACCACCTCGACGGGGCGGTTCTATGGCAATCCATAACATTATTTTTAAATAAACACATAATATTGTAAAACATGTGTATACTTATTAGAATCGCCTCGACGAGGCAGTTCTATAGGTACCCACAGCATTGTTTTAAAGCATGTTGTACATATTTGTTAGAGCTGCCTCGAAAAGGCAGTTCTAATGAATATCCACAACATACGTTTTTTATGGAGCAATAAAAATAATCCCAAATTATCACAAAATACTCCTCTTATATGTTCCTCTGTAATAACATGCATCTCGTAACACAAGTCAAATAACTATCACAGTATCCGAACGCTCTGTACCAGCTCTTTCGGTTTTCATAGCGTCGTATCGAGAGTACAAACATTCGCTTATAACCAGTAGTCGGAAATCATTATGTTTTGAGATTTTATCCGGAATTTGCTGCGTCATTTATAGTTATTCAGTTTAAAAAATGTAAAGAGGTAAGTTTAATATAATTTGCTCTTCGGTCTTTTACTTTATTGCCCTGTACAATGTCGTGTATGGGTGGATGTAAACGGTACAGTATTCAAATTGCCCTTGGCATGATTCTACGACCTTTTTGAGCCTTTTCTTACATGTTTTATAAAAAAAATCTTTAAAATAAACGGAAGGCGTTATCAATCTACAGTTTGTTAGTTTTGGTAATAGGATGATAGCTAGGTTTTGCACGACACAAACTCTTGTTAACTTAAGCTGTTCGGAATAAAATTTCTGTGACAGCCATGAGGTTTTCATTGTACAGGGTAACAAAGTAAAAGACCAAAGAGCAAATTATATTAAACTTACCTCTTTTCATTTTCCAAGCTGAATATCTATAAATGACGCAGCAGATTCCGGATAAAATCACAAAACATAACGATTTCCGGCTACTGGTTATAAGCGAACTTTGTACTCTCGATTCAACGCTATGAAAACCGGAAGAGATGGTACAGTGCGTTCGGATACTGTGACTATGGTTTGTGTAAAAAGAAGAAAATACTCCTCATTCAACAAAGGAAAATCAAAGTGACCAGCCATGTTTGAGCTCCAAAAACTGAATGAATGGGAATGTGCAAAGTCATCTGAATACAAATCATAAATGACAGCATGACACTCACTCTAGAAGCAGTATTTTAATTATGCTCCTCCTCTCCAAGCTAAATGACAGCATGACAAAAACTTTAAAAGCAGTATTCTAATTAAGCCCCTCCTCTCCAAGCTGTTTTGGGACTGTCATGATATTGCATCATGTTTTGACGTTGCATCATTACTATAATCAAAGTACATTGCAGAGTGGTCATTTTGGGATATTTTTTATTTATCATGTTTTTTTCTTTATTTTTTTTTTTAAACACAAAATATCTCTCAAAAAAAAAAGATTATCTGAATGATGTCGGAAAACAGGGCAGCCCAGGATCAGTTTATTATCTGGGGCAAACACTAAGCCGGTTAGAGGCTATGAAGAGAAATCTTCGCAATTAAGAACCTTCCGCTCGCTACGCTCGCTTCAGGTTCTTAATTGTGAAGATTTCTCTTCATAGCCTCTAACCTATACATAAGTCCATCACTCTCATACAGAAGGAATACTTTCGTACATTTAATCTCGGTCTACTTTTGAAAATTTTATATTGATGTCCTCTTGTATATGAATTTTCTCTTAGTTTAATGAAATTACTGACTTCCGGATCGTATTTTCCAGTGAGTATTTTATATGTTTCAATCATGTCTCCTCGTGATCTTCGATATGCGAGTGTTGGAAGACCTATTTTACGTAGACGCTCCTCGTAGGTGAAACTTGATAATCCAGGTATTAACTTTGTCGCACGACGCTGTACATTTTCCAACATATCAATGTGTTTTTTCAGGTAAGGGTTCCAAACTTGATTTGCATATTCAGTATGTGGTCTTACTAATGTTGTATAAAGTATTCTAAATGTCTTAATATCCAAGAATTCAAAAGTCCTTCTAATAACTCCCATTACTGATTTTGCTTTATTTACTTTCTCATTCATATGGTTTTCAGTTTATTATCGATCACGACTCCAATGTCTTTCTCAGCACTTGTAAATTCCATACCCTTATTATTTTCCTTCAGTTTATAAGTAAACAATTCAACATCTGAATTACCAATTCTCATGCACTTGCATTTATCGGGGTGGAAACAGAGTAACCATTTTTCTGACCATAACTGCATGGCCGTAATATCCTGCTGGAGGTCCTCACAGTCCTGCGCACAGTTTATACTATGATATATCTTTGTATCGTCGGCCAATAAATATGGAATACTCCCATGTGTAATTACTTCTGGTAGGTCGTTAATATACAAAACAAAGAGAATTTGCCCTAGGACTCATTCCTGAGGAATTCCTGAAGTGACGTCTCTTGCATCTGAAGATACTCCATTTACAATCACCTTTTGTTTTCGATTGTCCAAGAACGACTCTATCCATTTTGAATATAATGGTCCTATGCCATATAACTTCAGTTTATGCACTAATCTCTTATGGCAAACCTTGTCAAAGGCCTTCATAAAGTCACAATATGCAACATCAACACATCCACCTTCATCCAAAATTTCCGCCCATTTGTCTATAACCTGTATCAATTGCAAGACTGTTGATCTACCAGAGATGAATCCAAATTGCTTATTGCTAAAGAGTTTATTAGATCTCATGTGTTCGACTATGTTCTCTCTGATTATAGATTCTAACACTTTACAGATGACGCTTGTGAGGCTCACAGGGCGATAATTACCCGAGTATTTCTTATCACCTTTCTTGTAGAGAGCTGTAATGTTCGCGCACTTCCATTCATCTGCTAAACACCCAGAATATACTGACTTATAAAAAAGTATTGACAAAGGATAAGATAAAACTTCACTTAGTTCCTTTAACAGTCTTGGATGTAATGAATCTGGGCCGGGAGATTTATTGATTTTCAACTTCTCAAGTTTTTCCTGTATCACTGGCGGGTTTATAACTATGTCATTCAGCTCAGGTACATTCTTAGTGTCTATATTTGGCATTTCACTGCCCGGATCCTTGGTGAATACAGATGTGAAAAAGTCTGCCAACACATCAGCCTTTGCTTTATCAGATTCTGTCACTTCCTCTTTACTCTCATCTTTATATAAATCTGGTATCGAGCTCTTAGTCTTCGACTTTGACTGAGCATAATTCCAAAATTTCTTTGGATTATCCTTTACACTATTTACAATATTTTTTTTCATGATTCTTAATTGTCTGTCGAGTTATTCTACGAACTTGATTTCGTATTCTGTTGTACTCTTTTTTATATTTCTCGTCTCCTGTTTGTTGGTAATTATTCCACAGCCTTTGCATACGCTTTATCTTTGACTTGGTTTTTATACTAATTGGTAAATTATGTCTCTTATTAGATTTAATGTCTTTATTTATAGTCACTTTCGGGATATATTTCTCACTAGCTTCCTGAAGTTTATTTCGTAAAGCTGACCACTGTGAATTTATGTCTTTATCAGATAAGAACCCATCCCAGTTTATATTTAAAACTTCCCTCATGCCTACATAATCACCCTTATCATATTTATAACGTGTCTTTGGGGTATCATTACCAGTAACATAAGAGTTGAATGTAAATACAATCACAGAAGGATCACTTTTGCCTAATGACGAGTCTAAGTTAACATCACTTATCATACCTTCTTCATTGGTAAACACTAAGTCTATACATGATGGCGTATTACTTCCCCTGCCTCTTGTTGGCTCCTGAATATGTTGATAAAAATAACAGTCCCTAATTGTTTCTATGAACTCATATTGTGAATCACCTGGGCCTGATTCTGTTGACCAATTTGCCCCATTAATACCTGGGTAATTAAAGTCTCCCATGACGAGAACGTGAGAATAGTGTTTATTTGCAATCTCTTTAAATAAATTATTTAGGTTTATATTCTCTTCCTGAGATGAACCTGGGCTTCTATAAATTGAAGTAATTAACAACTTATCACATTTGTTTACAATCAACTCGATTGATAGTGACTCACAAAAGTTACTCTTCATATTTACTGGAGAATACTTCACTCCTAACTGTACATACATTAACATGCCCCTTCCAGAGTCTTGTTTACCCATATTTATTGGAAGCATGTCATACCCATCCAAATTATATTCTGCTATGACTCTGTCATATCTGAAGTTTTTCGGTTTTGTTTCACTTAAAGCTATAACTATTGGTTTTCTGTCCATGGAATCAATTCGTACACGAAGCTCTTAAATTTTTTCAAACGATAACGTATCTACATTAGAAAACAAGATGTTAAAACTATTAACATTATATACATGTTCATCTTTCTAGTCATTGCCTTTCTGGTTTATCGGGCTTCCCATAGGGGGTCTCCCTCTGAACTGCCTTTTCTTTTCTTTTTTATAATCCGCCTTTCCCACGGAAGGCCCCTGACCAGGTACAGAAAATCTTCACCTTCTATCTGATTTTCCTGTAGGTTTTTGGCTTCTTTCTTTAATTCTAAGTCCCTACTTCTTTCCTCTCTTGTCATATCATGTTTCAAGCCCACCTTTCTGAAATAGTCATCCTCTGAGTTTACAAGTTTATAAGCATTTTTCACAATCCTTATTTTCATGGACTCAGTAAATGTTACTATGAGAATTCTCGGAACCTCGATTTCTACACCATGTACTTTACGTTTCTGATTTTTCTTACCAACCCTTTTAATGTTCAGAATGTCTTCTTCATGAATGCGAAACTCCATTTCTGCACATATTTCCACTGTTGACTCTTTGTCCTGTCTAATTAAGTGTGCTTTCAAATTACCTGCGGGCTCTTTTACATTATAAAATGCTATATTGTCATTTCGTGCTAGCCTGGCTTGCATTTCTGTGGTTGCTTTTTTTACAATCGAGTCTGTTGACACTTTTTCACTACTTACAGAAGATGGCACCATGTTACTAGCATTTAAAGAACCAAGATTTTCAGTATTACCCATATTGTCTTTCAATAACGAACCTTTTACCTCTTGTACAATATCGTCTTTCAATGTTGCAATGTCAGATCTCATAGATTTTACATCACCTTCTATTCTATTCATTCTTTCATCAACTTGACGCTGGAATTCTGAAATGAATTCTTTACATTTGTCTGCAATGGTTTTTGTTTGTCTTAGACTTTCTAGGGATTTGACGACACAATTACTGCAAAACCATGGTAGATCTGGCCTACCGCTTATACCACGATACACTGTTTTATTGATACCTAAACATTGTATGCATCTATAACTGCCACAGTATTCACAGCTCAACAACTGATCATCTTTATTTCCAAAAGTTTTCTTACAAGCATCACATTCCCATTTATCTTCTAATGAAGTGGGGTCTTTATTTGACCTTTCTATACTGTTTTCTCTAGAATTAGCTCTACTATTTGCAGCACTATTGATGATTTTCTTAGTTCTTGATCCCTTTGTTTCCATTCCACGGGCGCCGCCATTTGCAAAATGGCCGCCGCTTTGTTTTTCTGTCAATATCGGACTTTCCTTCTCATTTCCTGACATTGTCAGAGGTAGATTACTCGTCTTACCAATATTCTTTGATAAAAGGATACTAGTTCTACCAAATTATTTCAGCTTTAAGGTGAACAAACGGGTATATCCCGGTTAAATTCTGTAAATTTTCTTCTTGAAGTGAGGCGACCCAACCGGATGTCACGTGACCCTTTTTCCAATCCATATGTGAGTAAGTTTGCTTATATGCAAATCTTGCTTACCGTGTGCAAAATTAGTTTTGGTCAGCGTACAGATGATCAAAAATCTCCTAAAAAGAACCAGGAGTATTTATGCCAAAAACGATGAAAACTGTAATTCGGAAATATACCCTAAGTTTTCTAAAATTTTGCTTTGTTTTTACCTAGAGATTTCGGCAAAACAATGTAGAGTAAACTTCCTCTTACTGATATGCAAGTTTAAAATGTTTTGAGATTTAGAACGCTTGAAGTTAGAAAAATAAAAGCTTCAGAATGGAAAAATCGGACGTTTTATGGTGAAGAAGTTGTTATTTAAAGACAATTCAGTCATAAAACATTTGTAATCTTGTATGAACTTTGTTATACCTACAGTTTAGAAGCTTGTAAGTGTCTACAATGCATTTTACTGTACCATAATGTGCTCAAAAGAGTTACACACTTATATATTCAATTTGTTGCATGGTAAGTTTTCTAAAATGCATCATATCACCACCCTAGCACGTCACATCCTAATGCAAGACACAGAAACATGCAAAATTGTTTAACCAAAGTCTTGACGTACAAAATAACTTTTCAGAATGCTACCCGCAATACTTGTATCCTTGTTTTGACGGAAAGTTTGTATCATTGTCCCAAATAAAAAGAAGCCAGAAAGGGTATAGGTGCTGATAAAAGTTCTGAACATTCTTAAAATGTAATCAAAAGTAAATTTAAATCAATCAGGAATTAAAGAAAGATTAAAACAATGTCAGATTGCCGTATAGTAAGTATAAAAGGTAAATACTTACGCAAGCAAACTTAAAGACTGAATTAAACTAAGTTCAGATTAAGAATGCCAACTATTTCAACATAGGGTATCAGGACAGGTCGGTTGCTGTACTAAAGCCTAACAAACATCCATGTCGAAACAACATCAAGTCATTGTAAATATGACCTAATTACAAAAATATTCACATAAGCAAATTCGATTAAGCGTACACATGACCAGATTTGCACTTGAGTAAAATTAGCATATATGTAATTCGAGATTTGCACTTGGTGTCCATAGTAAAATAATTGCGTATGGAGTAATTTACTTACGTGAGTAATTTAAGCGTACACATGCGCAAATATGCTTACGTAAGCTTTGCGTACACGCAAATAAATACTCACGTGAGTAAATCGTTCTATGTGTACGGGGCTTAAGTTTGCTAACATAAGTATTTACCCTCTATACTTACTACACGACAATCTGACACTTTTTCAATGTGTCTTTTACTCCTGATTGACTTAGATTCACTTTTATTACACATCATGAATGTTCAGAACTTTTATCAGCACTTCTAGCCTTTCTGGCTTCTTTGCATGAGAGTAATCATACAATGATACAAATTTCTATCAAAAATGGTACAAGTTTTGCGGGCAGCATTTTGAAAAGTTATTTTGTACCTCAGAATTTTAGTTAAACAATGTTGCATCCTTAGAAGTGAGTTTCTGTGTCCGGAATTTGGATGGGGTGAGCTAGGGTAGTGATTTAATGAGTTTAAGTAAACTTACAAATATGAAAGTAACAAATTTATACAAGTAAGTGTAAGACTCTTTTTAGCACATGTTGGGATTGTGAAATGCATTTTAGACACTTATCAGCTTCTAAACTGTAGATATAACGAAGTTCATACTCTTTTGGGCACACTATGGCATTGTGAAATTCATTGTAGACACTTATCAGCTTCTAAACTGTAGTTATAACAAACTTCATACAAGATTTCAAATGTTTTATGAATGAATTGTCTATAAATGAATACTTCTGCACCATAAAACGCCGGATTTTACATTCAGAAGCTTGTTCATTTCTAACTTCATGCGTTCTAAATCTCAAAACATTTTAGACTTGTATATCAGTAAGAGGAAGTTGACTCTACATTGTTTTGTCGAATTCTCTGGGCGAAACCAAAGCAGTGTTTTAGAAAACATAAAGAAGGGTATGTTTTAGAATGACAATTTTCATCGTTTTCGGCATAAATACTACTGGGTGTTTTATGGAGATTTTTGATCATGTGTACGCTTAGCAAATATACTTTTGCACACCGTAAGCAAACTGAATATAAGCAAACTTACTCACATATGCAAAGTTGGGCATGTGTACGGGGCTTATATCTAGCGTCACATAACAAGGACATATATAGGCAAACAGTGCAGGCCCACATCAGACACCGCAGAAAGCGGTGCCTGGTCAGGGTCTACACTGTTTGCCTTAAATTTGCAGCAATTCCTATTAAAATGATAAAATATTTAAACCACACACCCATAAAATGATGTCTAGATCACCCAGTTTATATGGATAGAAGAGTACAAATGGGTTAATATAATGTAGGGATGTCAAAAAAGAATATAAAGCATCTTCAAGGTAACACATGAACTTTTATTCGTATATCAAAAATGTAATTATATTACGATGAGTATGAATTAACTTAGACTTAATATTTTGTAACTATGTAAATGAAGATACAAGATACCGGGCGGGCAATGCCGCAGTGTCCTAATACAACCCACCCAAAACACCGAAAGATGAGTGATATTGAAACGGCAAAATGAAATAGTTCAACTTCGAGATAACAAACACTGTTTACAAATCTAACTCTCAACAAGTTATAAATGTCAATAAATTCATGACTTCTTTATCGTTACAAAGAACATACAGTATAACTGTAACAGTCGAACAATGTACAACTGTCAAATATTTTAGAATAATAGTTCAGTCAAAGAAGTTACAACTGTATAAGACATTCTACATGTACTGAGCCTGAAACAAGTACCAAATATTTTACGATGGTAACTTATGATGGTCCAGATGTAAACATAATTGAGCCGCGACGTGACAAAACCAGCAATGTGGTTGTGCGCCCAGCGCAGACTCAGATCAGCCTGGGCATCCACCCAGTCTGATCAGAGTCTTCGCTATCCGCATGGAGGTAGCTTAAACCCTTAGCTTCCCTTTAAGCGCTAAGCTAAGAGTCTGTCCAGACTAGGCGGATGCCCAGGCTGATCTGAGTCTGCGCTGGGCGCGCAACCACATTGTTGGTTTTGTCATGTCGCGGCTCAATTGTTTTCCAATCGAAATTTGGTCATGTAGTTGTCAAGATAATCAAGTTTGAGTTTTAACTCATTTACGTAAATTTCCATAAATGATGTTGAAACTGAAAACAGCGCTCAAATTTTAACTATAATTCTTCAGCTTTCATGCGTGTAAATCAAAATGTGGAAACTATGGCAATAAAAACAGTTTGAATAAAATAATTGCAGGTATATGCAAATTATCTGAAAAAATTATTTTTTGTTCATAACCATAGTCCAATACCATTCGTTCTGAACATAATCAGGAGCGGCTGTAACGTAGTGGATAACACTCCGGACTACCAAGCCAGGGGTCGCAAGATCGATCCCCCGCTTCTCCGGTCTTTCGGATGAGACTTTAAACCGAGGTCCCGTCTCCATATGACCTCGTTGTTGGTGGGACGTTAAACCCGAGTTCACTCACTCACTCACTGAACATAATCGATATCAGCATCATCCTTATCAAAAGCCCAGTTCGTACATGTCTTAAGAAAGGTTTCACACGAGACGACTTATAAATATGCTGCATTCCATTAGTCAGAACTCTGAAATGAGTTCCACTGACTAGTTAAAGAACTGCCATATCCTTCGTTTCTTAATGTCTGTTGTAAAATCGTTTGTCTCTTCATGCAAATTGTCAAATCCTTTGTCTCTTCATGTAACATACTCTGGATCCAAAGGCTGGTCATGGCCGTTTTGGGAGCCACAACAAACACTTATCGGAGAAGCAACCATTTTAACAATGACTACGACGTGGTTCATGGAACTTTGCTTGAGCAAACCATGACACATTTACGGAGAAAGTCGTCACTGACGATGTCAGCAACTCTCGAATGTTTCAGTTTTCTCTGTACAGCCTGAAAATCATAAAACTTTTATTTATATTTGCTATGAACAATTAAGCCTGGAAGATAGACTTATAAACAAACTGTTCCTATGGAGCAATGTTCTGGGAGCATTTGTTACATGATGCGAATTGAAGACGCACTAGATAGTCGTAAATTTTAAATAAAAAATGTTTTGGTATGAAAGTACCTTGATTTAATTTATGTGAGGTATGAAATCTGAATTCATTCTGTATTTTGATTTACTTTGTGTGAACGCACAAAAGGGAAGGTCGAAATGCAGTAGGCCTATAAATACAAATACAATTTGAAAGATTAAAATAATTAAAAACAAAACTGCAGGTTGACTGAGTCCTCTCTGTTGTATAAACGTCTCATTATATATTATTATGAACAATGTTTGCACCTTCTCTTTTTATGTTCAATAATAAAGATACAATGTATCATATCATGGCAAAATTGTCGAGTGAAAAGAACTTACCGTCGCTTTCTCGCCTACTGGTTTGTTCATTCTATACGGCTTCTCTGCCTCGTAACGTTGCAGGGTACAATATATCTCCTGTAAAAACAATATACAGCGAGTTGTGAACGATTGAATTTAATGCAAACACTAATCGTCGTTTACGGCAAGGCTCGCAAAGACACATGAAAGCATGACTTAACGCGTTTAATTAATAAAATATGAAATGAGCGTTTGCATTGTGTGGATTTGCTACGACAATGCGGCCTGTACAAAGACTTCCTAGGTTCGAGGTTATAAAACTTGAGAATAATCTCAAACTCAAAATAAAGCACACTGATTGGCTGCTTCCGAGCATGTGCTCGGAAGCAGTCAGTCAGTCAGTGTGCTTTATTTTGAGTTTGAGAATGTACTCAAGTTTTATAACCTGTGGGCCTGATTCTTTGACAAAGTTTATTACTTTCACAGAATATACTGAGGATGCAAGAATCGAAATTTCAGTACAACAAGAGTCTTCCGTAGTGACTAAATCTAAGCTTTGTAAGTATGGAAGTCAAGTTTTTCCAAACCAATGAACATGCGCATTGGGCGTCATTAATAGTATATATTTACACTTGCCACTGACTTCCCATAGGTGAACCATTTAGAGCATCTAGCTTCATTCACCGATGAAGGACAGCTGATCATGTGACGCTGTCGTCAAGCGACGTCTTATGTAAACAAACGTCTCGAGTGGTTCTTGTAACGTTCGATTGACGCCACGTCAGGGCGACGGCTGTTTAACGTAATGGCCGAACACGTAGTTACTAACTTTTCTTCGACCCATGATTTTGTCTATTTTACACCAAGTTACCACGAAAACGGCAAAGAAAGGTTCACAAATAAAGTGTAAATATAAGAATGAAAATTTGATTTTTCAGCGTTCATCGTGTGAAGAAGCTAGTGGTCGTCGCTAAAATTCTACAAGAAGCGCTTTGCGCTTCATGGAATTTTAGCTCCGCCCACTGGCTTCATCACACGATGAACGCTGAAAAATCAAATTTTAATTTTAATTCACGTTGGATGATCTCGCCCAATACAGTTTCCATGACATTTATTTATGGTGTTACTGTAATAAGCAGCATCATAGCATGCAGTCATAAACCTAGCGGGGGCATTACTACGTCGTTACACTTTCTAATATTTCAACAAACATCAAGAAGGAAAACACTTATTACGGGTTGTGCTTGTGTTCTAAATAAACTGCAACGTCATAAGATATTCATACACAACGCTCAAACAAGGTCCTGCGATCGTTGGTGCAACGTCCTGTGCCTCGGTGTGACTTTTCATCAACTACAGGAGCTTAAATCATATTTGGTTTAGGTAAAGAAAAAAAGATTATATATGGTCCATATTTATTCTACGTTCATGTTTTCACTTTACACAATATGATCCTCAATCCCCTGTGTATCGTATAATAGCGCTGAACGACTGCCATGCCCTTTTGTAAACGTCGTATAACAGTCGAACAGTGCTGTATGCCTGCCATGATAAGATTGCTATACCTGCACTGTGTCCCTGAGGACAGATTCTACTTTCTCCACTGTCATTTCATTGGATTCCTTTAAGAGCCCTTTCTTAGCTTTCGCCCACTCCATCGTTGTTTTCATGGTCTTGATGTAGGAGTTGCACATATCATCCTCAGAACGCTCTGAACTCAGTGATCTGTTGAAACAGAGAAGTATATACCGACCTGTGTCAGGAATTCTGATTTAGTCATTTTACCATGAGGTTAAGTTTATTGCAAATGATGTAATCCAAGCACACTTGAACCAGTGAAAAGAAAGTGTAATAGTCTCAAAAGCATTAAAACCTAATACAGTCAACTCTCGGTATGTCGAAGCCGAACTTCAACCAAAACTACTTATATCTCAAAGTAAATTTTCTGTTACCAGAAAATTTACTTTGAGATATCAGTAGTTTGAGATAAAAGGAGTTGAAATCTAAATAAAATCAGGAACTATATTCTTTGATATAAAAATATATTTTGAGATACCAATGCTCGTGATATCGGGAGTTGATTGTAGTCCCAAAACCTAATAATCAGATTCAGGGACTGATGATAATTAAAGAGAGTCGTGCAATGATTTTCTTTAATACACCTTTTGAGAGATTATCTGACAGACAATCTCATTATATAATACGTTTTTAGCGATGAAGAAAAATACTAAGGAGTAATCGTAGAAAAAATGTGTTTACTGTGGCAATGGACATTGGAGGCAACTTAATTAGGATCTGGCAATATGGTATGTTGCTAATTTCTTTTATTTTATGTAACATCAGTACATGATGATGCAACGTTGAGGTAGTCCCTCACAACTATTTTTGTCGTTTTGCGCTGGTCATCAAAAAGGATATGGGACATGCTACTGAACAACTGAACGTTACTGCGCAGCTTTTACAGAGGTCTCATGCCTTTATCATGGTCTGGCAATTCCATACATAATCCACTCTGAATAAATTAGCAGTCCCTAAATCTAACTTATATCAACCTACTAGAATTTTACATAGCTTGCTGCCAAAGACTGGAAACCAAGGGCGTAGCTACCTTTACGCAAATACGCAGGTGCCTATTGAAATTTGTCTATTAAATTTCAATACGCACCTGCGTACTTGCTTGCTGAAAGTTGTAAATTGGACAAGATATGTATCATGTAATTGCCTCTAGCTACGCCCCTGGAAACTGTTTCAAAAAATGAGCCATTACCGTTTTTCTTCTTTCGATGGTTCATACAGATTTACAGGCTCACTTTTTCTTTTAAACATAAAAATTGGGTCCATCTTCGACTCGTCTATCTCAGCATAGCAATGACCAGTATGTGGCCTGTTCTGAAACAGAGAAATAAAGGTATCAACCAAAACTCAAAAATGGGGGGAAATGTAGGATCTCTTAAATTCTCCTCTGCAAGGCATTTCCAACGAGATCCCATTAAACAAAATACACAGTCTATAAAATCATAAGGTAATAATATGTTTTTCTTTCATGGTTTTTATAGAACAATTACCATAACGCCACCTTACGGATATACTCCCATGTTTTGGCTGTCAATTCAAAAAGAAGACAGCTTTCACAGAATCATAATGAGATCAAGTTTCCGCTGTGTGTCACTGTGGATCGCTACTCTCTCTCTCTCTCTCTCTCTCTCTCTCTCTCTCTCTCTCTCTCTCTCTCTCTCTCAGCAAAGTGAGAGTTTATCCTGTAAGGGAGACACATACAAATACATCCATTTCTTTAAAAGTTCGTCAATATTAAGCTGAATGGGTACACTTTAAGGGGAAGTGATTCTGATTTTTTCAGTTTTGCCTCCAGTCTCACTGACTAGATGTCGACTGTCGACTCTTGAGAAACTTGGCCTAGTTGCCCTCTCCCCCCCCCCCACCCCCCTCCTCCCCCACGCCTTTTATACAAATTGTAGATAAACATGACAGTGTACCAAAATACCTTACATTGAGTAAAGATTGTAGCTATTAGATTTTATTATCTTCAAGGCCATCAAGTGATGGAAATTTTCGCCAAAGTACGCTCATGAGTACTATAGATCTATAAGTTATAATTTTCGAAGAATAAAGTTTAAACATATCACAAATCCGGAATAAAATAATTTTACCTCATTAAAATGATGATTTGATTTCGCTACACTGACTTTAAATGCATTTGCACTTAAAGGTTTTAATTCATGCATGGTATTGGACCTGATATATATCCAACTTGTAATCGGTGATGGATGGTATGTCGATATTGTAACTTTCTTCAATGTAAAATCTCAGGTCTGACGTTTTTCTAGAATGTGAAATGTTGTGTGCTAAGAGGAATTCCATTTCTAAAAACAGTCATCAACATGCCATCGGATGCCATAGTATTTCCATGCATTACTTGACATTACACTACTTATTTACTCTGCATTTGGCATCGTAAGAATGTAAACAACTGTAACATCGATTTAAACCTGAGCCACGACGATGAAGTCAGATTACAAAAGCATGATGACGTCATATAGGCATACTTAGGTAGCGCACCACCAAATTTTGTAATTCGACCGAAACGGGAGAGACAAAATTGCATGACGGATTTTTAGTGGCCCGGCACAAGCATGATGAAAGTTCTGTCATCGTGTTTCAACAGCGCGTGAAAACCTTTGTTGAAACACGGCTTTTCGCCGATTGATGCACGGCTGTTAATACCTCTCGACACTGCTTTTTATGCAATAACATGTGATAGATAGAACATGGTTTGTCTGCCTATACGAAGAGATTATCCACGAGTTTTAATAGCCTAAAACAGCCCCTCAAAGTTATGACTTGAGATGCTCGATTTCAATAGCAAACTATTCAGAAGGAGCAGCCAGAGCTGGCCCCGAGGTTATAAAACTGTTTTCATTCTCAGCTCAGCTAAGCATGAAATTTTCTGTGCTGATAAACAGCAAAATTACTGATAATTACAGTTGTTTTCTTGCTCAGTTTAGCTGAGTATGAAAATTTCTCTGCTTATGAATATGAAAATTAGTTGGCATTTTTATATTTATCAGCAGAGAAAATTTCATGCTCAGCTGAGCTGAGCTTGAAAAATGTTTCATATCCTTGGGGCCTTGCTCAAGTCTGTTCATTTAAACGCTGAAGTGTTCGGGTGTATTGGTACAACTTTTGTGATTTCCTGTGTGCTTCCCTGGGTGGCCATACCCTTCAAACAAGGATCCACCCTTAATTATTTCCTTTCAGAATTGACCCCCCATTGAAACGATGACCAACATGCAAATAGCAGAGTTGTTCTGCTGAAAGTGTATCCAATCACCTTAATGATCTGGGGTCGTATTTATAAAACCACTTAAGCCTTGCTATGCTGTTGCTAATACTAAATTTCTATGAAGGAGATTCCATACAACTATGAAATTTGCTCTGGAGGAACAGTCTTTTTCAGACTGTTCCTCCAGAGCGAATTTCATAGTTGTAGGGAATCTCCTTCATAGAAATTTAGCCTTAGTAACAGCATAGCAACCACTTAAGCCATTTTATAAATACGCCCCCTGGCCAAAATTCAAATACCTTGTGCAGATGCCTTGATCTTCCTGCCATCTGATCTTCTTTAGGTTTTTCATCTGTTGTGCAAATGTCTTTCTCACTTTCTACAGTTCTAAAATTTGAAATTATGAACTAGAAAACGTGATCAATAAGGTTAAACAGAAGCAATAAATATATGTATTCCCCAATCAAATTACTTATTTTAAAGGCCTAAATACATGTATTCAGAGTTTGGCCCTTTTCTATAATGCACTCTTCAGTCTTAGAATTGGCGAACAGTGTATACCCTGGTCAGTGTGTTTTATGTTTGTCCACTTCGTGTGCCCATGCCATCAGAGCTCACACCTTTTTCCGAATTGTTTGATTAAATAAATCAGACCTATATTATATCAAATTTAGCAGAATTATCAAGGTCTTTGTGAATAAAGGTTGACTGGTACACTTTCAGGGGATGCAACTATGCCATTCTCAGTTTTGCCGCCCTCTTCAACAGCGGTCTACTCTTGAAAAAAGAATATGCTCCTAAGGGTCAAATTCTTTCCTTTAAGACCCATACTGGAATGACTTAGTCACCCAAGAAAGCAAATAGGACGTCACAAAAGTTGTCCCGATTTAGAAATACATGTAGCAGAAAAAAACATGGAAGTGTACCCCGTCACCTAAAACAGTGATTTTAGCAGTAACTATTTGAGCCGCGCCACGAAAAAAAAACCAACAAAGTGGTCGTGCGCTGAGTGCAGACTCAGATCAGCTTGGGCATCCAACAAGTTTGATCAGACTCTTCGATAGGCACTTAAAGGGTAGCTAAGGGTCTAAGCTACCTCCATGCTGATAGCGAAGACTCTGATCAGACTGGGCGGATGCCCAGGCTGATCTGAGTCTGCGCTGGCCGCACAACCACTTTGTTGGTTTTCTCCCGTCGCGGCTCATTTCCACACTCACCTGTCTACAGACCGGATACCATCTACAGAGTCAGAACCACTCAGAGTCCTATATTGCGACTGCTGGATTTTCAGATTTACCGACAACCAAGTTCCATGGATTTCTTCTTGCGCTATCTGTCGTACCTGTGGTTGTTCAAGAACTAAATATCCATCCTTGTCAATTTCTGGAGAATCCGAGGAACCACCAGAACTGTTTGAAATACTGTGTGGCGCGGGTGGATACAATGACGATTTAGACTCACGTGGAACTTGTGCACTATTTTTATCCAAAGTTATGTCGTCTGCACCTGAACTTTTCACATCCGGTTTTATGTCTCCATCATTTGTGATCTTAACATAAGGAATCTCATTATTTGTTGCCACATTTGTGGTTGGACAAACCAATTTACCGTCATTTGCGGCTAAAACGTATCCATCCCAACTTTGTAGTTTTGATTCGTCCGTTTGATTACAAGCATCATTGACATCAAATAATACTTCTGGAGGCACCGGCGATCCCCCAGTCTCTCCAGAAGCACTGCTTGATACAAAAATATCTCTACTATTTTCACTAGTTGGCTGATTTTCAGAAAAACCATCAACCGTGTCAAGAGACAAAGGCGGTGTCTTGGAACTACTTTCTGTAGACGGTATGCTTTCACATCCGGAGGAACTACTTTGTGTGCTATAACTTCCGGATGAGGACGAGTGGTCTGTTCCTCCAAATGGATTTGTCAAGATGGTGGGACAAGATGAGTATTTTACAGGCCTACACCTGAGATTGCACGTCATTTCAAATGTTGTAACTGGCTGACAGAACTCTTGAGGCTCTGATGTGCCAGTTTCTTGTTTGGGAATACTTTCAGGGGTTCCTTTGTTTCTGAGTAAAAGGTTTTCTCTGCGGAGCTGATCTAGTTCCCTCTGCTGTCTCTTGAACTTAGTTTCATATTCTGAGAGCAACCTGTTAGTATGAAAAGGAAAATGAAGGAAATATAAAAAGGCGTGTACGTCATAATGCTTCTACAACTCACTGAGTAAAACGAAGGGCAAAGAGTAAATCAGGGCCATACAGGGACACTCTGTTCTTGTCTGTGCGCTCAGCACTAGCATAAACCATCAAAGCTCAATTGCAGATACTGTTTAACTATGAAATATATCCAGACAAGAACAAAAGGAGAAGTTCTGCAACTGCAAGTTTTTACTTAAACAAATCGTAATCGATGATGCATCAAAAAGTAATGAACAGTGGAAATTTTCCGGGAAGAACTTAAACGAAATTACGAGAAATACATTAAATCAGCTAACCTGATGAATAGGTACTTTATCACATGTGCAGGCAGAGAACACTTAGACCAGCTTGTGCATCCGCACAGACTGAGCATAGTCTTCTTGATGTTATATATTCCCAAGGACCATAGATCGTTCATATACGAGCAGGGAAGATTCTGATCTGTCTATGTTGGCTGACAAGAGTTTTTATTACTCGCACATGGTAAAAAGTCCATTTTCGTAAGACAACGCTAAAACACTGTCAGTATAATATAGGTGTACTTTTCAACGGTGATTTTAAATCCATAGTCAATTGAACACTCCAAATCTGCTCCAGGGTTAACTAAAACCGCAATGTCTAGGTCATCTATTAAAAATGTTGGTTTGCTGATAAAAAGCAGATCGTTCAAGAAGGAGTGCAGCAAACAAATTTTTGGTAAGGATGCTCTATTGTATGTGCAAACCAGAGAGAGATCAGCGCAAGTATGCAGTCTGAACAGACTTTTCTATGAACAAATGAACAATTGATGGAGCATGAAGATTGTTGAATGTGAGATGACTGATCTGAATCTTAGCTGCTCACACCGGCCCTAACTGCTTTTCTCGTGAAGCGATTCAGTTTATGTTATTGTGGGTTTTCCTGAATTCAGTCAGACATTTCAATGAAAAATTAAGGTGTATGGCTACAGCGCAGATGGCACCCAGAGGGAGATCAAGGTAAAAGGGCAGAAGCTGGGTACCGTAGGCAGCTTCAAATACCTTGGAGCAGTTGTCTCAGATGATGGCTCAAAAACAGGAAGTTCTCTCAAGGATAGCACGAGCCATTTCAGCTCTTACCAAGCTGAAACCAATTTGGAGAGATAACAACATATCTTTTGGATCAAAGGTGAAACTTATGCGCTCCCTTGTCAGTTCCATATTTCTGTATGCCTGTGAATCGTGGCAAAGTTAGAGAAAAGAACGCAGGCCTTTGAGATCAGATGCTACCAAAGGTTACTGAACATTTCGTACAAGGACCATATAACCAATGAGGAGGTTCGCAGGAAGATCCAAGCAGCCATTGGAGAATATGATGAGCTGCTGATGCTGGTCAAGAAACGGAAACTAAGGTGGCTTGGCCACGTCTCAAGGTCTTCTGGTTTAGCAAAGACATTTCTTCAGGGCACAGTGAAAGGAAAAAGAAGAAGAGGTAGACAGAAGAAGAGGTGGGAAGACAATATCAAGGAGTGGACAGGAATGGATTTTGCCAGCTCAACTAGGGCAGCTGAAGACAGAACAAGGTGGGAAGGGATTGTTTTGAAGTCATCTGTGGTTCCCCAACGACCTAGTAAGGTTATGGGATAGAATAGAAAAGAGTACATTTTCATGTTATTGTTTTTTCTGCCATTATTTCAAAAGGGTGTACAACTTTTGTTACTTCTTGTTTGCTTCCCGGGACTAAGAAGCCCTTCCGAAATTGAATTTTCTCATAAAGGAGAGAATTTGGTCATGTGTGAGTTGACCCCCATTGGGAAGGGCGACAACAATCAATGTGTATCCATACATCTTGAAAAAAAATTTTGCTCCGGGGATAATTTAGGGATAATTTTTCATATTTCTTGATAAAACAAAACAAACATGTTATGATATCTCATTTGAACCGTCTCGATGAGACGGTTCTGATGAGGGGTCACAACATATGTTTTCATTGAGAAATAAGAAAATTGTTCTCAGAATTATTCCCCAAATCTCACTTTATCTGGAACATTGAAGAACGTGCATTCTGAAGTAAACAATGTAGACTCAGATCAGACTGCTCCCCTGCATTGTTTGCGCTGATTGCGATGATAATGCTAGCAATTTTGTCACGTCGCCTTCCGGTACCGCATTTATAAAACGACTTAAGTGGTTGCTATGTTGTTGCTAAGGCTAAATTTCTATAAAGGAGATTCCCTACAACTATGAAATTAGTCTGAAAGAGACTGTTCCTCCAGAGCAAATTTCATAGTTGTAGGGACCCTCCTTCATAGAAATTTAGCCTTAGCAACAGCATAGCAACGACTTAAGTCGTTTTATAAATACGACCGCCGGGTTCATTTGAGCCGCGTCACGTAAAAGAGGGCCTAACGTATCTGCGAACAGTGAGGCTTCAAACCAGTCTGTGATCCGATGTAGTCTATCTAAAGTTTTCATATTTTGTGCCTGTAGGTTCCTTAGGATCCATACCTAATGTGCACAAATATCAAATACCCTGATCAGGCTGTGTTCATAACATCTACAGACTCTAACAAATCTACAGGCTCAAGATAAAGGTTCTAACTACGCACAGATTTGCAGGCTCGTTTGAATATTCACTGTAAACAGACACGGTAACCAACTGTTTTGTGTGCAAATACAGGCCCAGATCCAGATCACCACGTACTGGTGGGCCTCTGCGAGGTGCCATAATGTGTATGTGTAGTTTAGTTATGTGTGGGTGGGGGGGGCGGGGTTGAAAATATATATCAATTAGGGATTAATTTGATGAGAATATTTGATAATTACTGTTTGCCTTGAAATATATTTTAATCTTATCACATGGGTAAATTATCTCAAACTGTCATCAGATACTCCTTTTATCTAGGGGCCTACAGATTATACATAACACAGAGACCTAGGTGGCGGGGATGAAGCCTCAAAGCCCAACCCCTGGATCCGGGGCTGAAATAAACAAAGACACTTACTTCTCCTGTAGCGTGATTCTCTTACTCATCTCGCTCAGTTGAAGTATGAGGACTGACATTTCGTCCGCCTTAGCGTCCAGCTGATATACCAACTTTTTCTTTTCATTCACAGTCAACAGATTGTCGCTGCAGCTGTAGGGCAGGGAACCGAGATCATGTTGTACACCAGAACAGTTTGACTGGATACTCTGGATCCGCCCACTCTCATCTAATCGGCCCCAAATTTTAAACTCCATTCTGAATAAAGAAAACATACACATCATAGAAATACTATATGAGCCGCGACACGACAAAACCAAAAAAATGTGGCTGTGCGCCCAGCGCAGACTCAGATCAGCCTGGGCATCCGCCCAGTCTGATCAGAGTCTTCGCTGTCCGCATGGCGATAGCTTAGACCTATAGCTACCCTTTAAGTCTCATATCAAATATGTGAAAACATCTACAACCAACCAACAAAATTGATCATAATGAAGAATATGTAGGTAGGCAATATCCACTGTTCCAAATCGGATGTAAATATAACATGCTGTTTTATGCGTATGATCATTCCTCACCCCACACAATTTTTCTCTTCTCTTTACTCCCTATCGCCTACACCCCCAATGGAGCACTGTTGGTATAGTTCAGTTGGTGGAGGGGCCTCTCATGATGATAATGAGTCTGGGCGGGACGCTTAAACTACGAGGATACATGTAATTCAATAAATCCTGCCTACATGTAGCAATGTGAATGGTAAAATAGGCTGTGTCCCTGTTGATAGAGACTTATCTCAAACGCTGGCTTTTGCAGGGCCTATTATATTCGACGACCCTCTTACCGGGCATGGAAAAAGGACAGTTTAATCTAGAAATAATGTAAGGTCAGCTGAAGCGTTGTCGTGATCTACTTTCACAAGTATGGTGCAAACCCATTAAAAAGTGTGGAAGCTCTAAGGCAAACCCCATGTGACATGAAATATAGGCCACGGTGAACTACAAATATACTTAGGGACAAAAGTTCTGCACGGATGTTAATTTAACATCCGTGCAAAACTTTTGTCCTTAAGTATATTATACGTAGATGGTCATCTGCAGACACTGACTGAATATCATGCATATCTATCAAATAGTGTTGATATATGCGGAAAAAATTAAATGACCATGAAATACAGGTCACAGTGACTTTCTGGCCTCATGCAGGAGTAGCTAAATATCATCACCAACCTAGCCCTTACAGACCTAAATGCAATAACCGAGGCTTATCAGTATGCGCAATCGCACGGGCATAGAGTTTATAGCTTAAGCTCTCGTTTAGGCTAAAACCGGCTTTTTTCCAAACAATGACCTCATTTCCCGTTGAGAAGACTCGGATATGATTTCTTGAAACTGTAAACATAATAATAATAATAAAGTCTTTATTCCAAGAGGATGACATACTTAGCAAAACATATTAATCCCTCGTATGGTCCTGACAAAACATAAATACAAATTAAACACTCATATTTACATCATAAAATCTCTTTACCGCATTTCCTGACAAACGTATGAGGACAGAAAAATATAATAGAGCAAGTTGTGTGCGACCATGTCGATAAAGGAACAATATGAGCTGCCCCACGACAAAACCAACAAAGTTGCATGTGCGCCTAGCGAAGACTAAGATCAGCCTGTGCATCTGCACATTCTGATCAGAGTCTTTGCTGTTCTCATGGAAATAACTTAGACCCATAGCTACCCTTTAAGCGCACAGCGAAGACTCTGATGCCCGGGCTGATCCGAGACTTCGCTGGGCATGCCACTTTTTTGTTCGTTTTCTCCTGTCGCGGCTAATATAGTCAAGGTCTGCATTTTTTTGTTTTTCTGCCAACAGATTTATCTCCCAGCTAAAAAGACAGTAGAGGCATAATAAAACAAAGATGCAATAGGTTACGATTACGTTGCCAAAATACATACTGTGCAGTTTTGAATGCGATGTTTTGTCAAGGTTTGCACTTGGCGTGACATTTTTAACAATAAAATGCAGTAGCGTGATCCATTTTGCTTTACTATCTGTCCTAAATCTGGGTATGTACATATATTTTCGCCAAGACCTATGTAAATATTTTTAAAGAAATAGCAAATATACAGAAATTGACAATTCATATTTTTGTGTACAATACAGCCTTTGTATTATTAAGTAATATGATAGCTGGGTCAGGTCAATGTCCCAGCGCCCAGTGGTGTCCTACCCGAGATATGTGTCGCGACATCAGGTATAGTATAGGGGAGAGTCGGGTTACTTCGGGCATGGGGGTAAATTCGGACATACCACTACAAACAGTGAAAATTCAGATGAGACGGCTCATAATGAGCCGCCTCATCAGGATTTTCACTGTTTGGCCAGTTATTTTTGTTTTAGTTCATAAAGGAAACAATGTCACTGTCCGAATTTACCCGCTGTCCGAAGTTACCCGACTTTCCCCTACTAGCACAGTCCGGACACAGCCTTGGCATTTCTGCACGAGATGAATGCAGGGACTAAGAGGAAGAAAAGGCCCAGACTAAACTTCGGTGACTGATTCATGCGCTGATACTATTATTTTGTCACTGTCCCATACAGAGAAAAATGGAGGAAGAAAAAAAGAAAAGAAAAGAAACGCAGCTAGGACAAGACTCCAGATATACCAAAATTTGGGGTGAAAACCCAGCAGGCACAAGATATGGTAGAGACGTCGCAATGACATCGATGCGACGTAATGACGTCGACGTCACAACGATGTCATTCGAAGCTGGTTTGTTGTTTTCTCATGATTCTACATTGTACTGTGCAGGCTGATGGATGGATGGATGACTTGCTTTGCGTCCTTTTTAACAGTATTTCAGTCATATCAGGACGATGGGTGGATGATTACGAAAGGTTGTATGCAATGGAACCCCGTTAACGATTGAAAAGCTTTCCGCTTACAGCGGGGCTCGGAACTCTGGACCGCCAGATCAGCAGGCCAGCGCTTAACCTGTTGAGCTAATCCCAGGAGCGTAATCACGCCTAGTTATTGCGCAAATCCAGTCCCTTCTGAAAATTGATAACTTCAAGTTTCTGCGAATAGTTAGCGCTGTTGCTTTCAAGTCAAAACAAAAAACAAGGTGGAGTTAACGCCAACTTAAAAGTTTGGTTATAAACTTGATAAATCCACCAGATAATCTTTTGCGAATACCCAGCAGGCACACAAGGTTGAATCAATATTGATTCAACCTTGATTCAACGTCATGACGTTGAATCAAGGTTGATTCAATATTGATTCAGTCTTGTGTGCCTAGTGGGGTATGCAGTTTGCTTTGCCAATGAATCGACTAGCATTATTACTTTTGACAATCCATTTGCAGAACCTGGGACTTGTAGTTTCCAAGTGGATATGGAATTGCGCGTTTACTTGGCGTACTTATTTAACTTAAGATGTCTGTTGAGAAGCTGAAATTTCATCTCGCATTAGCTTAAGTCTCAAATAACAAGAGTATGATATGATATAAATTTGCCCTATATTAATTGGAGGGGATTTTACTTGATCGTACCCGCTTTTTTTCTCTTCAAGCGAAAGACAAAGCCACCTGAAGAAGCGTTATTCAATCTCGCGATCCGTATTTTACGAGCACCCTTGTATTTTAACACGGGCCCACTTACATGATGTATTTTGCTCTAAGCTGGTACATGGATAAAAACATAGAAGAAGCCCACAAGCTTACCCTGTTTGCTTTTAGGTCATGACAGGAAAAATACAAGTATAAATGGATTATTGTCACCATGTCACGCAATGCATTCTTGTAACCTGTCCACCGACTTCAACTCCTATTTTTATTATTTTATCCTCGGTACACGAAGATAAAGTTTTCGTTCGTCCGTCTCGGTACGTTTATTCGCGGTCAGTTAACATTTCCATTCAACTGTTAGGTTAAACTTGACTTGTATAAGCGGTGGCGCTGGGTGCCCTGCTCATTTGCTTTAAGGACTTCTATGGTTAAGGCGCGAATTTTCCCCATGATAAAAAGTTATACGGATCACTGACTTCTGCTTTGCATTTTTGACTATGACATGTAACTTGCATGACAAATGAATTTTCAACTGTTTGTGTCTATATAAAGTACGTTAAACATACGTTGACGTTGACGTCATTGTTGAGATAAATTGTAAATTATCCTCAAACTGATCGTTGAAATAATGAATTATTGTATACATTTCACCCTTTTTTGACTTATATTACTTACATAACAGACAACACTGGATAGTTTTGACTATAAATATGTGACCTTGACCTCATTTCAAGGTCATGGTACACAATATAATCCTTGAAGATCACAGTGCTACTGTTGACCATTCTTCTTCTTTGGCTTACTGAGTATCGTCCCCCCCCCCCCGTGACCCAGCTTCCCACTCATATATATTGCGTACTTGGATCACATAAGTCCGCTGCATGAAGAAAATGCTGGGTCACGGGGGGGAAAGTACTTGTACCTTAATTATAGTGAAGCGTTCTATTTTGGCCGTTTTGACCGGAAGTCTAACTATGATTTTGCATGTTTAAATGCCAGTCAGGCGTAACAAAGAGAAAATCGTTGCTTTGTTTTGTGATATGAAGTATTTAGCATGCATTTATGACAAAAATGTATGGAATGAATGATTGGTTTCAATACTTTTATTACCTCAAAAGATGAGGTATGCGAAAACCTTGAATTTAGGGTAGGTAGGGTCAGAATGGATTATCTCCCCATGTCTTTGGGTCTGAATCACAAATGGTCTGATTTCATACGGTTTACATATTTGTGGAAGCTCTGCTAAGAAAAATTTGCACACTTTATACTTTTGAAAATTCGGACCTGTCGCGCCGGTCTAATGGGGAAAATCCTCGCCTTAATCATAGAAGTCCTTTTATACATTGCAATGTGTTGTAAATCTTACAATGAAATAAACTTTGTCATATTAACGTCAGCCTATGGAGTGGTTCATGATAACTGTATGGTTAGTTTTTTTCTAATTAAGAAAACTATAGACTCTATCATCTCAACAAAAGCGCCTCCACGACGGGTGGTTCTGATAAGATGCCACAATCTATATATGAGCCGCGACACGACAAAACCAACAATGTGGTTGTGTGCCCAGCGCAGACTCCGATCAGCTTGGGCATCCGCCCAGTCTGATCAGAGTTTTCGCTGTCCGCATAGAGGTAGCTTTGACCCTTAGCTACCCATTAAGCACTTAATGAAGAGTCTGATCAAACTGGGCAGACGCCAAGGCTGATCTGAGTCTGCACCGAGCGCACAACCACATCGTTGGTTTTCTCGTGTCGCGGCTCATATGTCTTAACAAAACGTGAGGGGGCAAAAACTCAGACTTAAACCTCTCCTAAGTCACTTGTCTGTCCTCTGCCTGATCGCGCAAAATATTCAGAGATCGTGGGTTCAACTCTGCTGTGGTTCGTTTCTAGCTTGATATATAGTCTCGAAATAAATAGAATATTCCTGTTTCTTTGTGACCCTGTTTTATTGACTTGTGCAGCTGATAATAGCGACAATTATTATTATTATTATTATTATTAATATCATAATTATTATTATTATTTGGTCGTTGTTGCTGCTTTTAAAGTTCTTTGCCGCGAAGCAGTGTGTCAACAGCGTCCCATAACGTGATATAGGCAAACTGCAGCCCCAGCTCAGACGCCGCAACACGTGGAGTCTGTATTTGCATAAGAAAAATGGGTATTTCTCCATTAAATAAAATGAAACTAAACCAGACACCCCATTCCTGACAAACTGTTATTGTTTATTTATTGATTTATTGCTTAACGTCCACGGTAAACATCTATGGTCATGTCGGGACGGTCAGTTAACCTAACCACACTATTCCTGGGCAGGCTTTGACCTCCTAAGCGGTTATCAGTACTAAGTGCACATACTTTCGCCAGTAACTGACAACTGCCCTTCTTGAATCAGCGGAAGGAGAAACGAAAGTATGTGGCCAGACCGGGTTTCGAACCCAGGACCTCTGACTTATGAGTCAGGTGCCCTACCGATTGCGCTACGCGGCCCGGCAAAGTGACTCTTCCATTTGACAAGGATAGAACAGTCCATTGGGATAAATCGGTCAATACATTCTTACAGATTATTTTGGCAACATGTCCCCATTTTTTTCACCAGTATTGATTTCTTACCTTTACGTTTAAAATTTATGTATCATGATAGATCCGGCTGAGTCATTAGGGTGCAAATGAGTATCATATGATGTACGTTAAAAGTTCAAAATGACAATAAACCGGCTTACATATCAAAACTATCAAAAACCATTAAAATTGTTATACATGTAACATATGTTTTGCGTTTTTAGTTTTTTTTTTTTTTTTTTGTTGTTTTTTTTTTGTTGTTTTTTTTTTGTTGTTGTTTTTTTTTTGTTGTTTTTTTTTTTTGGGGGGGTGGGGGGGGGAATACCCTACCAAAATAGCTTCTTTTGGGTAACGTAAAACTGGGGGTGAACCAATTCTACTAATTCCATTTGCCTCCCTTCTCAATAAGGGGCAAAATGAAGGAAAGAATTTGCTATCCAAGGTAGCAAATTCTCTTCTTTCGAGGATCCCATTTTTGGGGGCTACACTGACCTGGGAACCAACACAGGAAGTCTTATAAGTTGCTTCCCATTCTGAAAATGGCAGAAAACATAGTAAACCCTTCCACCATAAATTGCAATAATGAAGAGCTGGGATATTTTTGTTCATGCATGTCAACAGCAGCCTCATGCCGTCGAAATGACGTCTTGCTAACGTCGATGCGACGTCATCACGTCGCATCAACGTCAGTGCAACGTCATTATGATGTTATGTGACTGCTGGGATATTGTTGCGTCGACACTTTATAGTTACAACTGAGTTGAAAACACATGAGAGAAAACAACATAAAGAGACATGTCCTTGATAGCGGATAGCGGGTTCTGTCTGGAATATCTGCGTTTGTCTGTAGAATCGTCCCCACCATTGAAATTCCGGAAGGTCAAGAAGATCTTAAGCCCAAACGATACAAAGCATCTTTTCTCACGACAGTTTGCAATGTGGGCTGTCGTAAAAAACTTTCATCTTTCTTTCCATACAAAAACTATGCATTAATTTTCTTTTGGCAAAACAGTAGTGCTTAGCGCGACCTTCGTATCAACGACTGTTTGTTAACTGAAAAGCACAAATATTCAAAATAAAAACGGAGAAACTTACTTTTTTACATTATCCAGTGCAGATAAGAATTTAGTAGAAAATAACTAATATACACAAAATTTAAAACGCGTTTTAACTTAATGCATATATGGAGTAGGTATTTGGCTTAATGGAAAAATTGTAAATATATCTTCTAAAAATAAGTGTCCGATACACTCTGATGCGCCAGCGTCATAGCAAAAACAGCCAATTGAATAAGTATATTTGGCAGGCATTCCCTCGTTATGTTGCGGCATTTTGCATATTTACGGCTGAATTAACACGTAACCGTATTTTTCGGTGAAATGCCATATTTACCCTAGAATTAGGACGTTCTGTCCCGTAGTCTAACAAAATTGATATAATTATCATAAAAGTTGGGCAAGTTCATGCACCAAGTCTACGATGTGATAAAAGGCCTTGCTGCGGTTAGAGAGCATATTTTCAAGCAGTCTGTTCTGGTTCTGCACTGTTTGCTCCGGCGATTCTGTCCCAGTGTTAGGTTCATCACGGTAAAATGCATTTATTGCAGTGTTTTTCTTTAATAAGTAAGAGCTTGTTCAGACCAGAAAAAAACGGATCCGGTAAATTGCTCCAAATGATGCCACGTGTGTTGACTGCAAACTATAACAAACTTCAATTGTGGGATATCATTAATTCGGTTTTGTGACATCATAAAGTGGACGCGATTTAGTGACATCAAAAGATCGAATTTGGTGTAGTTCATAATCGAATTGATGAAATCATAAACTGAATCGAAATAGTGCTATCACAAAGTCGTATCTATAGCTATTATATCTACTATATATCGATTTTGTGATATCATAAAATAGAAAAAGTGATATTGCAAAACAAAGTAAGTGATATCTCAGACTGATGATGTGTGATATCACAAATAATTATTGACGCCACAAAATAGGGACTTCATAGTCAAACGATACCTGCTTGGGATAGAAAATTCCAACCGTGGAGTCGAAATACGCATGAAAATTCCAACTGTCGAAATGCGTATGAACGTGTTAAGCCTCGGCCCCACAGAGCTCGAGACTACGATGCAAGCGCTTGGCGACCGATTTCATTTGCAAATGACTCACCTCTGCAACCATTGCAACTACGTTCCCCACTTTCAATATGATCAGTCGCCGATAAGTCGCCTGCACGATCGGCGATAGTTTTCGCAAGTAGTCCGTGATCGATCGGTGACCTTTCTGCAACAGCTCGCCGTAGGATCGGCGACAGGTTCAACTAGTTTAAGGTGATAGGCGACCAGTCAGCGATAAACCGATGACTCTTCCGCGACTGGTTGATTTAAACATATTGCAACTTGCAATTGCGACTCGTTGCAACTGAAGGGGATGTAACCCACTCCCCCTTGAATACTGAATACTACTTAATTTTGAGCTTGAATACTGAGGAGCAGCACGATATAAAATCCTAGCAAGCACATGTATTAAGAAAACAGCAGTACGCTTAAAAGATTGATTTTAATATAGAGTATCATAAGTCAGTTGGTCAGGAACATTGAATTATACTGATTGTTGAGCAATACAAATTCTGAACATTCTGTTGAATTTGACAACTCTGCCTCGTGAGTTGTTTTATTTCATAGCAATTTTCAGTGTATACTCTCAAACTCCTAAGCTTGCTATTTGCGTTGGTGTACCACATTTTTGCAGCAAATTCTCCTTTAGCTGTGACAAATGACTTGTGCTTTCGTCGGTAACAGTCATGCCGCAGCTCCTATCTGAGGGCCAGGGGCCGTATTCATAAAGCCACTTAAGTGGTTGCTATGCTATTGCTATGGCTAAATATCTATAAAGGAGATTCCCTTCAACTATGAAATTTGGTCTGGAGGAACAGTCTTACAAAGACTGTTCCTCCAGAGCAAATTTCATAGTTGTAGGGAATCTCCAACATAGAAAGTTACCCTTAGCAACAGCATGGCAACGACTTAAGTTGCTTTATGAATACGGCTCCTGAGGGCCGGGAGGTGAAGTACATGTAGGACGGATGGAGTGCTGGACGGTGCGTGCCTTGAAATTAATGCCCAAATCTCCTCAGCTTTTTAAAATGTCCCTTGCTCAATACAATCATTGTGCCCCTCTTCTCCAAACCCCTAAAACGATCGATAGCTCCATATAATATACTTAGGCATAACATGCTTGCTTTCTACAATGTTTTAAACGTTTTAATCGGATGCACATACCTTTAAACTTTTAATCAGATAAAAGGCAAATTAGTTAATAGATCACATTGTATTTAGTAGGAATCCCTGCTCAGCACAGACTGCTGATAGAATAGTCAAAAGTATCTACTTATCAGCTCGAGGGAGCCAAGGGTCGCAGCAACTGATTCGTGCACAAGTAAAATGATGCCTCTTCAAAATGAATGCATATGGTCACACCTATGTTTCATTTAAATTATGCCCCGTTCGCATGCACAAATTTACTCAATGTATATACTAAGTAATTTTTGTGTTGTTTTTTTTTCTTCCTGATCCTATTACGCCTCCGTAGTCAGGAGGAATTGGGGTCATAACGGACCAAGGACAAAATGGACTACAGACAAAACGGACAAGTTCAGGACCAAATGGACCGCATTCAGGACGAAACGGACCACATTGAAGGACAAAACGAACCACGTTGAAGGACAAAACGGACCACGTTGAAGGACAAAACGGACCAAGTTGAAGGACAAAACGGACCACGTTTCAGAATATAATAAGCCATGTTTTTTAATCATATCTGACAGTGACCATCTTATACATGAATACTTTTTAATTAAAATTACATTACAGGTCTTCCCTTAACCTTGAGAAAACAAGTGTCATTTTAGTTGCAACTGTCAGAGAGTGGTTTTTCCCCCTTTCCCCCGGAAAAATGGAGATAGGAAGGACGGCTATATAGTTGATTGTCCGGACCTCATAGAGCCACTTTTCCCCCATAGTCCTTTTTCCCCCACCGGGAAATTGGCTATAAGTGAATTTGGTATGGATTTTGGTATTTTACGGAACGGAACGAAACGGAACGAAATGAAACAGAGACATTTTACGGAATTAATCGCATTAGAAATGTATCAGTTCTTCAAGGGAGGTAATAAACATGATTAATTACAAAAAATCAATATGCAAATTTAACAACCTTATTTTAATAATAATCAATAATTACTAATTTAAGGAACGAACAGGGTGTGATTTCTTCCCATCGCAGATATAAATACTCACTAATACGCATGCAAGCTTACAGGAAGATGTACGAACGAGTGCTTTGTCAAGTCATGTTTGATTTAGTAGGGAGTTTATAACATTGATAATGATAATCGGACGTGTGTCCCGATGGGAGTCGAGCCCACGACTCCTGCTTGAAAGGCGAACGCTAGTCCAGGTCCTCCGCTGCGTGCACGCACAGATGAATGCTTGTACAAACACAAAGTTATACACATTTACCCACACAACCGCATACACTCATAGGCTTTTTTTTGGCTAACAAGGAAAATCAAAATGCCTACCTGTATTCCAAAAACAAAAAAAAGACTGTTAGACACATGCATGCGGTTCTAGCATCTGTTATCCATCGCTATTTTACAGACAGATACTCGTATTTCCGTTTCAGTTATGAACCTCGCTATTATGATTGGAGAAGGAGCAAATTCCACTATGTAGCGTGTTTTTCTGTAGTCATATTAGCAGGGGGAAAATCCACTATAGAGGGGAAAAATGGCTATGCAAAAACACGTATAGTAGATTTTCCCCGGGGAAAATTGGCTATATAGTCATATTTCCGGGGGGGGGGGGGGGGGGGGAATTCTACTATATAGCCATTTTTCCGGTGGGAAATTCTACTATGGAAAAATCATAGTCATTTTTCCGGGGGGAAAAACTACTAGGGGGGAAAAGCTACTCTCTGACAGCAACTCTTACAAAGCAATTTACATGGTTATAAGGTAAAATCTTACCCCTTATCAACGTATTGGATCCCTAATATTTTCGTACAGTCGTCTACAGGTGACAGACACAAGATTCATTTCAGTGGAGAAGAGGATAGACATGCGTATGGGGTTGGATTTCTTGTGCATAATTCGAACATGGTGAGTGTTGTCTTGGGATGCCGACCAGTCTACAGCAGACTGGTCTCAATTCGTCCGACAGCAGCTCTTTTCAATATCACCATCAGACAGGTTTATGCACCAACATCTGGGCATGATGACAATGAGATCGACCACTTCTACCAGCAAATCCATGAAATCATAGACCAAACTCCTAAGAAGGACATTCTGGCTGTACAAGGGGATTGGAATGCTAAAGTTGGAAAGGATGCACAGGCAGACTGAGGAAACGTATGTGGACCCTACTGCAATGCGGAGACGAATGCGGGAGGCCTCAGACTTCTAGAGTTTGCAACCTTTTACAGCCTAGCACTGACAAACACCCTTGGCCCTCAGAAACCATGCAGAAGATGGACATGGCACAGCCCATATTGGAAACACCACTATCAGATTGATTACATCTTGGTGAGGAAGCGCTTCCGATCAGGAGTTAACAGCTATAGGACCAGGAGCTTTCCTGGAGCAGACATAGGAAGCGACCATGACCCGGTGATGATGACCTACCGAGTTTGTCTGAATAAGGCGTGAAAGCCAACCAGGCCAAGACTGAAGTTTGATCTTGTGAAGTTAACGTACCCAGATGTGGCATGTACTTTTCAAGAATCAACAGGTGGGAAGTTCGAACCACTCATTGGTCTGAGAAATGATGACACGGACATAGATACCATGATTACCACCTACAATAAGGTAATGACTGATGCAGCCAGTGAGATACTTGGGATGGAACGTCGCAAGAAAAACACCGGGTTACTAGAGATTTTCTCGACCTCTGTGATGAGAGGAGAGATATGAAGAAGAGCCGGTATGAAGCAGAAGAAGCAAAAGAATACAGGGAAGCTAACAAAAGGATTTAGAAGGCAACGAAAAAAGCTAAGGATGACTGGATAGGTATTAGTGCGAGGAGATCGGAACTTGCCTGAACGAAAACAACAGCAAGAGAGCATACCAGCTGGTGAAGGATCTAACTTCAGAGAAACATTGTAGATCCACAACTATCCAGGACAGGTCTGGGAAATGCCTTACAGAGGAACAAGAGATTCTCAGTAGATGGACAGAATATTGCTCAGAACTATACAACCATGAGACTTACGGTGACAATGCGGTTCTGGACTGCAATCAGCCCCTCCCCCCCCCCCCCCCCCCCAGCCAAAAAACGATCTACAACCGATCCTTCGCGAGAAAGTTAAGATTGGAGTAAGAGCGCTTAAGAAGTTGAAGTCTGCCGGAGTTGATAATATACCGGCAGAACTGTCGGGGAGACCATGAGTGATGTTTTAACAGAGATCCCAAGCTGAAAAGATGACCGCTGAAGAACAGGGTGTGTTCAGAGCCGGAAGGAGCACCACGGAACAGATCTTCAACCTTAGAACCCAATGTTGAAAAAACAAAAACACCTTTAACAGGGCATGGCATGCAGCCTTATGGGCCACCATGCGGAAGAACAATATCGATGCAAATCGAATTCGCGCCATTTAGCAGCTCTTCGACAAGGCTACAAGTACAGTCCTGATGAATGGCAGCACGGGAGAACGGTAAAAATCAACAGTTTGAGTAAGGCAAGGATGTCTTCTGTCATTCAACATTTTTCTGATGCTCTGAAAGAACATGACGGAAAGTTAGTATAGGCGGCAGAAACATTACCAATCTGCGGTTTGCCGATGACATAGACGCTCAAGCTGAGGAGCAGCAGGAACTAGAAGCCCTAGTTGAAAGTCTCGAAAACAAAGCTGCACAAGGTATAGATGGAGATCGGTGCTGAGAAGACTAAACTGATGTCAAACGGTGCCAGTGGCACCCAAAAGGAGATCAAGGTAAAAGAGCAGAAGCTGGGTACTGTAACAAGCTTCAAATACATCGGATCAGTTGTCTCAGATGATGGCTGTAAACAGTAGGTTCTCTGAAGGATTGCACAAGCCACTTCAGCCCTTACACAGCTGATGCCAATTTGGAGAGGTAACAACATATCTCTTGAATCAAAGGTGAAACTTAGGTGCTCCCTTGTCATTTCCACCCAGCAGGCACATGACGTTGAAATGACGTCGTGCTGACGTCGATGCGACGTAATGACGTTATTTTGACGTCATGTGCCTGCTGGGCATATTCCTGTATGCCTGTGAGTCGTGGATCTTGACAGCAGAGTTAAGGAAAAGAACGCAGGCCTTTGAGATGAGCTGCTACCGAAGGTTATTGAACATTTTGTACAAGGACCATGTAACCGATGAGGAGGTTTGAGCAGCCATTGAAGAATATGATGATCTCCTGACCCTTAAAAGACAATGCAGTTTATCATTAAAGGCATAACGTTGCTTATGATCCGGGTGTGCAACAGATAGAGATTTTCTGCAGAATGAAAGTCCCGTGACGTTGTGTCAACTTTGCCCAGAGGTTATAAAACTTGTGTACATTCTCAAACTAAAAAACACACACTGATTGGCTGCTTCCGAGCACATGCTCGGAAGCAGCCAATCAGTGTGCTTTATTTTGAGTTTGAGATTATTCTCAAGTTTTATAATCTCGCACCCTTGTTGCAATACTGTGTGTCTGTTGAGAGGCTTGTCCAACCCTTGATGAATTAAACTGAGCTAAAGATTAATTGTAGCGGTACGCAATGGAGCCTTGATAAACGAAGTATGTGATCAGGCTGTTTATCAACAGGTTTGACCAACGTTTTCGTTGCGTTGCGCTTTTTGGATCTATGTGTGTATTGTATGAACAACTATCGAAACTCTACACTAATCTGTTTTAAAAGTTGACCTGGGTTTGTGTTTCGATTGATTTGATGCTTAACGTCCATGGTAAACAGCTATGGTCATTTCGGGACAGTCAATTAACCTAACCACACTGTTCCTGTGCAGGCTTAGACCTCCTAAGCGGTTAACCAGTACTAAGTGCACATACTTTCGCCAGTAACTGACAACTGTCCTTCTTGAATCAGCGGAAGGAGAAACGGGTGTATGTGGCCAGACCGGGTTTCGAACCCAGGACCTCTGACATGACTCGGGTGTCCTACCGCAATTAATGTAAAAGTAAAGGCGAAAGGGTAGGGTAAGGTGGGGCAAAACGCCCATGCGGGGCAAAACGCCCATGTGGGGTAAAACGCCCATGCGGGGCAAAGCGCCCATGCGGGGTAAAACGCCCATGCCTTTTATATCAATATTTATATGGTTCAAGAAGTAAAGTGTTACTAGTATTGAAACAAATGATGTCAGACGGTACGACTCCTTATCAACAGATACTTCGAAGAAGCGAACCTACTTGTAGCTTTTTATTATGAATCTAAATAATTTGTGCAGTTGTCTGTAAATCTGTCATTCCGATTTCAAAGATTGGGCTGTAACTATTCTTAGTTCTCTCGATACTAGCCATAATCTGTCGTTTGTCCAGTACAATGTCCAAAGCATTCTTCCGAAACTCGAAATTCTACACGCAGAGTTAATCGAATTTGACATCCTAGCATTTACTGAGACTTGGCTTAGTCCTACTGATAATACGGATGACTTATTGCTCCAATCATACAATGTACCGGAACGTAAAGATCGAGTCGGTGATAGCCACGGGGGAGTAATTCTGTACGTCAAGGAAGGACTACATTATAAACGTAGGGAGGATTTGGAAATTAGGGGTATAGAAAGTATCTGGATTGAAGTAGCTAATAAACATAAACGCATTTTATTCGGGGTGTTTTATCGGCCGCCTAGCGCAGATGTCAACTACTATCTAGACATTGAAAATTCTTTATATCTTGCCGTTGATACAGATATCTCTGACATAATAGTTGCTGGTGACTTTAATCTTAATGTACAAAATCCACTCACGTCCAGGAAAATAGAATCATTTTGTACTCAGTTCTCTTTATATCAGACAATTAATGAACCTACCCACTTTACCGAACACTCGTCTTCTTTAATAGATATTTTGCTTGTCAGTAACAAGGAACACGTAATACTTAGTGGAGTTGGTGATCCGTTTCTGAATCAGGAATTTAGGTATCACTGTCCAATATACGGCATATTCAAATTCGCTAAACCGAAAACTAAAAGTTTTATGCGGCATATTTGGAGCTATGAGCGAGGTAACTATGATCTATTACGACAAAAGGCTTCTTCTCTCGACTGGAGTTCATTGCAGGATAATGATGTAGATGTATATGCTCAAAATATAAATACTGCCATAAAGTCGATAGCAAGTGAATGCATACCCAATAAACATGTTCGAATAAAACCTTTGGATCCCCCGTGGATATCATCGACTCTGAAACGGTACATACGCAAACGCAAGCGTGCCTACAAAAGAGCAAAGCGTACGAAATTGGATTCACACTGGACACTTTTTAAACAGATACGTAACCGTGTAATTAAAATGATCCGCGACTCTAAACAACTGCATTATGATAAAATAGCAGATAAACTTAAATCTAATACTCTCAGTACTAAAGATTGGTGGTCGACACTCAAAACCTTCATAATTCCATGCACTAAATCGTCTATCCCGCCTCTTGAAGTGAACGATGACATATACACAGAGGAATGCGACAAGTCTAATATCCTAAACAATTTTTTCCAAAGTCAAACAGTGCTTAACGAACTGAACGCCGTTCTTCCCAACTTACCGGATAGTCTTATTAATCTGAATCTTGACAGTATAGTCCTTTCTCAACTCGAAGTGGAATCTATTTTAAAAACATTGAAAACGGGCAAAGCATCCGGTCCGAATGGTCTTAGCAATCGTATTCTTCGAGAACTATCAAGCGAACTTTCTATTCCCCTCTGTTCTCTTTTCAATCAGTCTCTACGAACAGGTACTTTTCCCGAGTCATATAAAGAGGCCAATGTCTGTCCTATTCCTAAAAAAGGCGACTTGTCTATTGTCTCTAACTATCGACCCATATCCTTGCTTAACTCTGAAAGTAAAGTTTTCGAAAGACTTATTTTCAAATACTTGTTTAATCACTTACAAGACAATAACCTTCTTTCGTCTCTACAGTCTGGCTTTATACCGGGAGATTCAACTGTTAACCAACTGACATATCTTTATAATACATTCTGTCAGGCGCTTGACTCTGGGAAGGAGGTAAGGGCTGTCTTCTGTGACATCAGCAAAGCTTTTGATCGTGTCTGGCATTCTGGGCTTCTATGTAAACTTCAGGCAGCTGGTGTTACAGGAGACGCTCTAAACTGGTTCAGGAGTTATCTTTCTGACAGAAAACAACGGGTCGTTCTTCCAAGTGTTGTATCCGAATGGAAGTTTATTAGAGCTGGTGTCCCACAAGGATCCATTTTAGGACCTTTACTCTTTTTATTATACATCAATGACATTGTTGCCGATATTGGCTCAAACATTCGACTATTCGCAGACGACACTAGCCTTTTCATTATCGTAGATAGTCCCATAACAGCAGCGGAAAGTTTAAACACAGATCTCGACAAAATTTCACAGTGGGCCGCAACCTGGCTGGTTACATTTAATCCCGCTAAAACTGAAACTCTTCTCTTTTCTCGTAAACTAAATAGACCCCAGCATCCTCCTCTTATTATGCAAAATCAAGACATATCTGAAGTAGACTCTCACAAACACCTCGGTTTATATTTCACAAATGATTGTTCCTGGCATAAACACATAAATTATATAAAAGAAAAGGCATGGCTAAGAATTAATATAATGAGAAAATTGAAATTTAAACTTGACAGAAAATCTTTAGAAACAATTTATTTAACTTTTATTAGACCACTTCTTGAATATGGAGATGTAATTTGGGAAAATTGTACTCAATATGAGAAACAAGAACTGGACAAAATCCAAAACGAGGCAGCTAGAATAGCTACTGGTACAACCAAATTAATATCGATAAATTCTCTGTACAATGAAACCTGCTGGGAAACTCTCGAACATAGGCGTTACAATCACAAAATAACCTTATTTTATAAAATGCTAAATAACATTACACCCCTATACCTCTCTTCTCTAGTACCGCAGTCTGTAAGTAACTTATCACGATACAACCTCCGAAATTCAAGTGACTTACAAACTATTGATGCTAGAACTAACCAGTATTTTAATTCTTTTTTACCGTCGAGTGTCAGAGCATGGAATAATTTACCTGTTGACGCGAAGCAATGTGAATCTGTAAACTCTTTCAAACGCTTTCTTCAAAGAGATAAAAAATCAGTTCCCAAACATTATTATGTAGGTTGTAGAAAAGGACAAATATTATTAACCCGCCTACGAACAAACTGCAGTTCGCTAAATTTTGATCTTTTTGTTAAAAATATATCAGATTCTCCTCTTTGTCATTGTGGAACTGTTGAGAATGCCCAACACTTTTTCTTCCATTGCACATCTTATCAAATACATCGCGACGAATTAATAAACGCAGTGTCTCCATATCAGCATCCTTCTCTTAATCTATTTTTGTACGGCGACCTGTCCTTGTCGTATGAAACTAACAGTTTAATATTTGATAACGTTTACAAATACATAATAGCAACAAAACGCTTCTAAACGCACAACACTCCTGTTATGCAGGCAGACTAAGGCAAATAATGTTCAGCGTAAATGCTGTGACTGCTGCTGAGACCCGTTCCCGCTCTCTCAATCCTGTTTAGTATTTGTATATGTTAAGATTTATTTCTTATTGCCTAGTTCCCTCTTCTAACATGTCTAATGATAGCTCGCTACCTTTCTCGGTCGAAAATTTTTACTGACACCCCTTTTTGTCCTATTATTCTTTTGGAATTGCATTGCTTTTTTCCTTTTCTTTGTTATATGTTGTGGCAAGGAGGTTATCATACGTATTATTTTTCTCAGCAACTAGGCTTTGTTTGTTTGTTTATTTCTTCTTTCAAACACTGAATGCTGTTTTAATTTTGGTTTACCAATGTAACCTATATTCTATAACATTAGAGATCCGCCATAATTTGTACAAATGTTTCATAATAGGGAGAAGAACTCTATAAGCACACAGCTTCCGTTCTAATCCCATAGCTTGTACTCATATGTTATTTGTACATGTATGTATATATGAATGTCATTTGAAAAGCGAAATAAATATGTTTAAACCAAAGATTGGGCCTCTGAAGCTGGGTGAGTCGCATTGCATGATGAACGGAGTACAACAGTGGGGGTAAAACGCCCACATTGAGGAAACGTTTTTATTAGTATCAAATAAATTATTTGATTTAACTGGAATAGTCTTTTCGGGCAAAGGAATTTGTATTCTCGAAAAACAAACAATCAAATCTGGAAACAACATAAGAAATAGCCCTGGGCGTTTTGCTCCATCCAAAGAGGCGTTCTGTCCCAATTGTGGGGCAAAACGCCCAGAATATTTAAAAATAAAAATTCTGTAGGCTAATTAGGCTATGTTAAAATCCTACCATATTTCCAGATTTAAGTGCAAATATGTGTGGACAACTTTGTTTCTTTTAACAGAAAAGTTTATTCCGAATCAGATCAGGTAGGCCTACTGATGCCAAAGACCCCCCCCCCCCCTTCTTTATTTTTTACTATAGTTACACAGTTAATGCTTAGGCCTATCCTTTCATCTTACTGATAATTGAAATAATGAGTTGTGTTCAGTTAATTTTGACTTTTGAAGGCATGTCATCTGTGTACTCGGCGCCAGGCCTAAATCTAGAATAATACGTAGCCTATTTTCATTTTATCTTCTAGCTGACTGTTTGATTTATGTTATTTTGCTAAATAAGTTTGTTTGTATGCCCTGGATTGCTCCATTTCTCTGTGTTTGGTGGGCACTACATAGATGGGGCATGCACCAGTCTACCTGCTATGGGTCTCTATGATGGTACCACTGCACTGACTTGTCTAGGCAGTGAATGATCTTCATTTTAGGAAATTGTTAATGTAGTTAATAGCCTAATATATCATATCACTGAGACTACTTTAGGGCTAGTATGTGTTTCTCATAATTGTATCATGTATATGGTACTTGTATTATCTGTTAGGAGATATGCTTTATTAATTTATCTTTTATTTTGTTCATATTCTGTCATTTGGAATTCTTTCCTTGATTTGTTTGGTTGCTCATTCTATACCACTATATGTGCTCCTATGAGGGCCGAAAATTCGTAATAAAGAGCTTGTATCTTGTATCTTGTTTGTTGTTACGTCTAGCCATAATTTCAAAGGGACATCAGCAATATGAAGACAATGTAGCATTGAAAGAAAAAAAACTTCTTGATAAAGGATTTGATTAGCCGAATCGTCGAGCATTATGTGATGAAGAAACATAATTTTAGGAACATCACTTTTGACCGCAGTTATAGATTTTATTTTTGGCGGCAATTGACGTCAGCAGTTAAATATAGATCTGTTCTGATATTGGGGACATCCAAGTTTTGATTGGATTCTATATTGAGTAACAAAATGAAATTCCCCTGAATGATTGCTTATTATAATTCTTTTCGACCTTGTTTTCTTGCCATTAGAATTAAACTTTCAAATAACACTCAAAACCAGAGTAATTTGTGAATTTGAAATTTTCTATCCTCTAATTTTTCGCAAAGCAATTTTCAAGGTCATAGAAAAGGTCATATATTTTGTCCAATCAAAACGTGCGTTCTTTCTAAAAAATCTTCCTGCTCTGTTTCCTTTGTGCGCCATTTTACGAGAAGCTTGGTTCGAAGAAAGAAAGAAGCGTTGAATTTTACATTTTAATTTCACTTTAAATTGACTTAAACATGTCTGACGAAACACAACAACAGCAGAAAAAGGTTTGGATAGTTGAATTCCATTGTAAATTCTTTATCGTTTAAAATGTCTTTTTTCTTCAATTTTGCAGATGCCGGCGATTTTTGTCACATGGATGGTAATGCCGACGGTGAGAAGTCGGCCGTCGGCACTTTAATAATTTTTGCTAATTTAAACTGTTTATGGTCAGATATATAGTCAATATAACTAGACACACATATTTAAAAGTTTCACCGAGCTGATCTTTGCTGGTTTAATTTTAATCAAGTGCCGACGGATTTTTTTCGTCGGCACTTGTATTTGGAGGGAAAACAAGCAGTTTTTGTTGATTTTCTGGGCCGAGTCTTTAATGAGAAGATAGTTAGGCCTCAATTATAAAATTATTTTTCCTAACTGACAAATTCTCTGACAAAATTATAATGAGAGCAAATTTTTATTCTTGTTGCTTATTTTTGCTTGGCACAGCCGAATATATTTTAACCGTCCCGACATGACCTTAGTTGTTTACCGTGGACGTTAAGCATCAAATCAACCAACCAACCGAATATATTTTCACTATTGTTCCACATTTCACAACATTTCATTGGTCAAATAATGCGTATGTCAAATTTTAGCCAATAATATGCATGAATACTAGCACTCTGTCAGACGTTCCCAGCGGGCACATGTCGATGCGACATTACGACGTGCCTCCTGGGGTTAATTCATAATGTTTCTCTTGCTTGAAATTTACAATGAAAATTTTATCGAAAACAGATGCCAATATTCAAAACCTTTTGTAGTTTTCAGTGTAACATTAGATCTACTTACGATTTCTACTTTCGCTTTTGCATCATGTTGGTTGGTACACTACAGTCGAGTACGGTAACATTGCGCGGCTGCTAACATTGCGCATTAAGAACATGCGCATTAAGAACATATTTATAAGCAAATATTCAGATCAACCTACTCCCAGGTCCACATCAGTGAGGGGAATTCGCCAGCAAACCTTACCTCACACTAGTAACGGAAGTTCCTACTGTCTTTGTATACAATATCCATAATTAAACCTTGGTATGCAGATAGTTTGTTGAAATACTTACAGTATTACAGTATTTCCACAAATGACGTCAAATTTTGGGTGGGAAAATGTATCACTCACAAAATTATTTTGTCTTGGCAGCAAATAATAATCATGAAATTATTTAAACTCATTTCTTGTTGTTTATCTTAAATTTAATTAAACTTTACAAAGTTTACATTAAGCTGTATACAGAGCTCCAGATAACTATTTTCGGCAGGGAGTTGCTGAATCCTCACTTTGCGACAAGGGAGTTTTTCTGCAATGTCTGGAAGTTTTTTCACTCCCATTTTTTTTTTCAGGGAGTTTTTTGTGTGGCTAGATATTACAATAAAGTCAACTTTTTAAAACAGACTGAGAGTTCCAGATGCAGCATGCCTGGGGTTTTTAATACGTTTCTAAACAGTGTCAACACACGAACTCAACAGGCCAAGAATAATGGGTTTTAAGAGCTCCGCTAATGATATCTCGAGCGGATCAGATCGCTGGAAAAACTTAAAAAGTGACTTCTGAACAGATCTTGACTCACTTTCTGAGGCTGAGTGAGCAGCCATGATGAAATTGCCGAAAATATAATATAGAAGACTGTGTTTCAAGCTATTACGTGTAAAATGTAGCAGTCTGTCTATTTGCTGTGTAGCCCGTCAATGACGCCAAAACATGGACTGGGTCACCCAAATTTTAGTCCGGTTATGTACTATTTTTTCAGATATGTATTTACCCGTCTGCCGGATATTGAATTACGTCACACAGCACTTTCCGTGCCAAACTGTCGCATAAATCGCGAGTTCATGTGAATAAGTTCGGCAGTTACATGTACTCGTTCAAGCTTTTGCAGCCATGCACACACTACGAGGCGTTTGTTGACGCTTCCGTTTCACAAACAAAGCGTCAACCAGTATTTAAAAGACGTTTTCCCGACGCATCAAACTGGAATGGAATGCGTTTTTACCCATTTTCACGTGTCAAAAACGCCCTTTATCTGGACCTCTGTGTATATTATTTTGTAGATTGAAATGCTTAAAAGAACTGACCTAACCATTGACATTTCCTTGCCGTCGCAAGTGACTTGCAGGTGGCAATTTAAAGATACATGTGTGTTTAGGCACGAGGTGATGAGTTGTTGATATTACTTAGTGTTGTGTCAATTAGCATCTGCAAAGGGATAAAAAAATATGTGATTCTAATAGGTCTGCGCAATGTAAGGCGATAAATTCGATCTTCACTTTTCACCAGGGTGTCAATATTTTAGCTCAGCTTATGTGAAATGAGCATATAATTTGAGCTACAATTTTATCATTTTATGTTAAAATGTTTAAGTCATTATAGCCAATATATGACGGTAAGGTTTTTATGTCTGTCATTTTCTAAAAACAAATTTATTCATCAAATGTCTTAGGTGTGCAATGTTACCGGACAGCACCGTAACTGTTTTGGAATCAGGTCAATCTCAAGATCTACCGCGGTCCATTTTGGAATTCCAGATTGGACAACTCAGTTTTGAGAATGGTCATTGTTGCAACCCAGTGTCAAAATTACGGTTGCGATGCTTCATGGAATTCTTACAGGGAAATAATGCATATATCTGTCAGCTCCAAAAAGGTAGATAAATCATCTGTATTATTTTTCAGGATGGTTCTGAACACATCAACCTTAAGGTCACAGGTCAAGATGGCAGTGTGGTACATTTTAAAATCAAGAGAAATACACCCCTCAGAAAACTTATGTCAGCATATTGTGATAGAGCGGTAAGTACAAGTATACCTCAGTGCTGCAGATAAGAACGAGAAATAGAGATAATGCAGAGCTTGAAATTTCCACTCGTCCGCTCGTATTTACAAGTAGATGGTCGGTAAGGACGAGTGGAAATTGTCACTGACTTGCCCTGCCGGACGAGTAGGTTTTTCCTCCATGAAAATTGTCTAATCATGCTGTTCAGGAAAAGCACTGTACAAATCGATCAAATTACAGCAAACAAATATTGACTGTAATGCAAAAAGCATAAAATCCCATAAATTTCCGCATCGTGTTGTCTAGAAAATGAAAAAGAAAATGGCAAACTGTAAATAAATAGTGCGCCTGCGCATATCGAACATCGACCCGATGAGGATTCGCACCAACACGGCTTCGTCTAAGTTGTTTGCGCTCTATAACTGCATGATTACAAATGCATAATCCAACTCAAATAGTTGTATAGGACATTATTTTCACGTCCTCTCTTGAATAAAGCGGAAAAAAATCTACTTTGGTGTAGAAATCTTTATAAACAAAACCTCTTTGGCAAAACCGCTCAGTACAATCCTGAATTGGAACGAAACCATATTACGGAAAGTACCGGAAATAACCGAGTGAAAATGAAAGTGAAAGTAGAATACGTTTGAGGGAAAAATGAGTGATATCGGACAGTTTTTTAAGCAGGACGAGTAGATTTTTGAAAGGACAAGTAAAAATTTGAAAGCACTTGCCTTGCAGTACAAGTACGTTCAAAAAAAATTTCAAGCCCTGTAATGTAGGGATAGTTTTCCATATTACTCTATTTTAAAAAAAGTATGTTGTTACCCATCATTAGAATTGTCCCATTGAGTGAGAAAAGCAACAGAGTGTCTTGAACTTTGCTTTTTGAAAGACCCAGGGCAAAGTTTTGAGCCTAAAAGTGAAGTTATCGCCCAACTTTGTTTACAACACACATCTGGACAGTTTGGTTTTACAAATTACAATGTAGTAATATGTCTTAATGTAGGACATTTCGACCAAGGACAGTTTGGCCATGGACGTTTCAGTCACGGACATTTCGGCCAAAGTAAAAGTTTTCAAAATAAGATACTATAGGCATCATACTATTGAAAAAGGCCACAATGCCTCATGGGTGGGAATGGCATATTTGCGGGAATATGCTCAAAATAACCTTTCAAGTGCTTACGGGTCATAAACCTAAAAACAAAACCAAACCAAACATCATATAGGACCCTAGCTCAAATAGTTGAAAAAATTGTTCACTTTTTTTTGCCTTAATATGCTCACAATGACCTTAAAGATGTTGAAAGTCCATAAAGTATCAAGACAACAACATTAAGACAAGCTTAAGTTACTCATGTGACTACTTAATTTAATAATAAAAGGTAATTTTTTGGTAAAGGCTGCAACGTCAGCCCTTGACAATTTCTGTTCAATGTCCGTGAGCGAACTGTCCTAGGCCGAAATGTGTCCAAAAGGTCCAGAAGGAATAGCAAACAGTGTTGACCCTGATCAGACTGCCCCTTTGAGCAGTCTGAATTGGCTGTGCACTGTTTGCTCAGACCTATGTGCCTCAATACTTCGGATTGAATGGAATATGTTTCGTGGCTGTATGGTTTATAAGCCTGCCTTTCTTATGCTATACCCCCGGTATCATAGTCCAAGTATGGGTAGCTCAGTGGGTTAATCCCTGGCATACTGATCTAGCGTACCCGGGTTCCAGTGCCGCTTGAGGCTCTGAGAGTTCGGCTCAGTTTAGCCACGCTTTATTGTCTTCTGACAACTCCTGTAAAATCGTTCTTTTTGCATGTCGGGGCACATCAACATCAAAGATTGATTTCTAGGTTTGCAAGTGAACAACACATCCACTAGCTCCAGATAAGAGTGGTTAGTGAGGCTAATTCAGAGTTTCTCGACAAAACCTTATGTTGGGACTCCTCATTAGAATCGTCTCAGGGAGACGGTTATAATGAAGGGTCACAACATTGTTCTTATATTATACAGAAATAAGGAAAACTATCCCTCATACCCCTCTTATCTGGAGCACTGACTTCATTAGAGGCTTGTTGGGATTTGTACAGACTGTACATGTATGTTCATAATCATAGATTGAGCAATCTTTTTCAGGGTTTAAAAATGGGAAATGTGAGATTTCGATTTGATGGCAATCCAGTAAATGAGACTGACACACCGTCACAGGTAGGTTCAAGAAAAAGACCTCTCTGTAACCAGAGCTCTAGATGAGGAAAGGTTCTAGGATAATTCTGAGATAATTTTATCTTGCCTGCAACTAGCAGAAGCGAGGCAAATTTTTGCCGGGTCACATAGCGCAGTCGGTAGCGCATTTGACGAGAGAGCCAGGGGTCCCGGGTTCGATACCCGGTCTGGCTGCATACTTTTGTTTCTCCTTCCATTGATTCAAGAAGGGCAGTTGTCAGTTACTGGCGATAATATGTGCACTTAGTGTTGGTTAAGAGCTAAGGAGGTCTAAGCCTGCCCAGAAATAGTGTGGTTAGGTTAACTGACCGTCCCGACATGACCTTAGCTGTTTACCGTGGACGTTAAACATCAAATCAATCAATCAGTTACCTCCCATACTGATGCGGCAATATAAGCCCTGTTGTTCAAAGCATCGTTACCTTACCTTGACAATAGGTATTCTACCTTATCTTGACAATAGTTCATATGGTAATATGCCTCGAGTTTGCTGTTGAAACAGTAATGGTAAGTTGTTGGGTTTTGTGAGAGTTTCAAAAGGAGAAGCAGTGTGCGCTTAGTAATGGTAAGTTGTTGGGTTTTGTGAGAGTTTCAAAAGGAGAAGCAGTGTGCACTTGTGCAGTTTTTACCGGAAATGACCTTGGTGTGCGGTCATAGGGGCATCTTTGGTAATTGGGTCGATTATGGTATTACTGTTCAGTTGGCAGTAGCGTAATTTATATGTACTAAACTTTGCGTCAAGTCTCCTGGTTTAGCTCTGTCTTGAGACAATACCCAGACAGATGAGACACTGCATTCTGTGGAATTTGTCTTATTTCTACACAAAACCATTTGTTGTGAACTTGTGACCCCTCATAAGAGCCATCTTGCCAGACTGTTGACTGTTCTAATGTGGGGTCACAAACGTTTTTGCACAGAAAGATGGAAAATTATCCATAAAGTATCCTGATATCCTGTTACTCCTTATCTCGAACACTGTATTTATAACCGAATTTCGTCACCACCAGTTATATCAACAATGCTAGGTCATTTTAAGAGCAATGCTTAATTATAAGCTCAGTGCAAGTTGGATGAACCAGACCAGTTGTGATGCAATTCAAGGCAGCCCAGTTTACATGTAAGATTACTGCTTTATAAGCACATGAGCAGAGTTTTAGTCTCACTTTCGATCAAAACAGGTCATGATATGAGAGGTCGTGATAGGAGACAGTGATGCCAGTTCAATAGGAGTCCTGTATATGCTCAGTGCCAGTCTAATAATCAGAATGGTATTGAGAGTATCAAGGAGTGCACTTAAAATCAGTGTTAGAAATAAGCAATTGCAGGGCGTCAACTTTTGTCCTATATCCTATATTTGTCCTATATTTTGATGGCTGTCCTATATTGTCCTATATATGACTAGGTGTCCTATATAGTGATAAAATGTCCTATATATTCATGAGATCATAAAAAAAATGATAATTACAGTGAAATTGTAATAACAGACTGTTGGAAGATGGACAATCAGAGAATTGTTGTTCTGTAAGGATCTTGGAGACTTCCTACATCATTCCAGAGTAAGGAACCTTAAATTCCTCAACTGTATGATGAGATGTGTAGTAGTATGAGACTATTGTGCCTGAGATTCTTGAAAAAGGAAATGGAAAAGGAAAGCCTTTGTGTTGAGCTGGTGCATGTGGATGTCTTTTGGTCAGATCAGCTATCTGATGATGAGATAACTATTGGAGATACTACAAGGAAAGAGCTCAAGAAGCTAGCTAGAGATGTACAGAATAAGTGCTTACTGAGAATGAGAACATTCTTTAGTTCAATTGTGACATACCTTTGGAAGTTGTCACTGAAGAACAAACTGCTGAAAAGTCTTGGTTGCCAGAATCCTCAGGAAGTGAAAAGTTCTTTCCTACATTAAAAGAAATATCTGCCAGATACAGAGGTTGGTTTAAGCATATTTATTTCAGTTTTTTTCACAACATGCATATACAATTCAACATGATATTTTAGGATTAGAATGAAAGCACATTGCTTGTTTAGTTCTTCTCCTAAGATATAGAAGTTGCAAGGGTAACTGATGATAGGAGAGTCTTCTGTATGGCTGATGAATTTGAATGTCCATCTGAGAGACATGTAGACCATTATTGGAGAGATGTATTCAACATCAAACACAGTAGTGGTAAGCCTAAGTATCAACTCTTGAATAAAGGGGTCAAGAATGCTCTGGTTTTGCCATGTGGTAATGCAAATGTAGAAAGAGCATTATCAGAGAATACATCTGTTGTTCCTGCAGAAAGAGCATCCCTGTCTAAGACAGCCATAAAAAGTTTGAAAGTTGTTGAAAGATAAGTGAAATTCTCTGATCAAAAACTTTATAGGCCTGAAAATCTTTTTCTGAAAAAGAAATGTCTGTCAGCTGCCAAAAAATTGAAATTCAGAATACATGAAACAATTGGAGTTAAAAAAGCAAAAAGAGAGGAGTTGAGAAAAGAGAAAGGAAAAAGCTTAAGAAAGGAAAGGAGAAAAAGAGATGAACTAATGGCCCAGAAAAGTTCAGTACTTGAGGAAGGAATTTGTCTTGAAGCCAAAGAAAAAAAATAAATAAACAAGTCTTTGAATTCGGCATATGACTTGCTGAAAAAGGTAATGAGAAAATGATGACAAGATTTCAAGTTACTTCTTAGAACTTAGAAAAAAATGAATACAGTGGAAGAGAGATAGAGAAAGTAACTAAACAAAAGTATAGAAACTAAAAGTGCCAAGAAACTTAAAACAGTGAGCTGTCAAGCTCATCCAAATCAAGCAAGGCTGAATCATCTTCCATATTTTAGAAAACAGCAAAGTGTCTGGAACTTCAGGTCACAAATCTAGTCAGTACAGCACCTCTGTATCCTCCAAACAGACTGGAAAGCCTAGTGACAAATCACCAACAAGTAGACATAAACCTGAATTATGATCAAATATCAGCTGATTTTTGCCATATTTCCATTGAAGAAAGGGAATGTTTTACTATTTAATATTAGGTTGATTAGAATTGAAAAATGATAACATATACTTAGATGATTCTTTAGAGTTGCTTGCTCCTTTCACTTAATATTCAGCAAAAACTTCTTTAAATCATGTGAAATATGATTCTTTAGAGTTGATGGCTCCTTTCACTTAATATTCAGCAAAAACTTCTTTAAATCATGTGACATGTTAGAAAATTTGCTACAAACTGTGAGAGCAAGTTATTTTAACTGATATTTATAAAAGATTAGTATAAATGCCTTTTGAAACAATGCACCAGCAGCTAGGTGCTGAGTTTTTCCATATTCAGGCAGGTACCTTGTACATGCACCTTTTTATTTTAAGTCCATAAGAATATTATATCTGCCACAGGCATGTGTTCAAGCTTCATTTAGAATACCTATTGTCAAATCATCTTCCTAAGATTCTGTTTTAATTCTGCCTATTGTTACTTACGTACATGTTACTTTCATTTAATGTTGAATACAATAGCTGTATTGAGAATAAACAATGAAAAGGTGGTAAGAGGATGGCTATAGGGATGGTAGAGGCCATCTGTAATGTCCTATATTTGTCCTATATTTTTGCCCTAAAATGTCCTATATTTCTATATATTTTTCAAAATTTTGAGTTGACGCCCTGCAATTGCCCACTTGCCCGACACGGGTTAAGTTTGCTGGGGGCAAGCTGATAGTCTTGGAAGGTTGCCCCCTGGACAACCTATAATTCTGGTAAATCAGGAAAATAACTTTTTATATAAAAAGAATCCCAGTCAAAGTAGCGCTGTGAAAATGATTAGGCAGCTGTGATCAAAACTGTTGGGTCAGTTATCTCTGAAGTTCATGAATTCATGCTTGGTGTCTTAGAAAGGGACAGCATTTTTGGACTATGTTTACTTAGGTGACTTCAGAAGAAAATGACTTTTAAACGGTTTAATTGCAATGAACCACAGGGGGACAAGTTGAAATCTTGGCGGACAAGTTGAAATTCATTATAGGTTTGTCCCCTGGGCAAGTTGCTGTCTGGGCCTTATTTCTAACACTGTTAAAATAGACTGGCATGTATTGGATCTTGTCTGAGTATATGATCTGTTTATATTCAATTTTTGTTGGTAAGTATTTAGATGTTTCACTGAAGGGCATTGGTACCCAAACAGAAATGTATTGATCATTAACAGATTCAAAAAAATTATGGTACCTTTGTGCAAGCTAAGGAGTGCTTACATGATACCTTTCCTGCACTGGTGTGTGTGTGTGATCAAAATGTTCACATTTCTCAGTTTCTACAAGGGGAAGCAGCTTTATATATTGACATACACTTACAAGAAGACCAACCAGCTGTATGGTATAACATAAGAAAATGTCCCATGTCTCTAATCTAAGCTTTGATCAATCCATTATTTTGGTGAGTAACAGCACACCAAATTTCTAATTAGATGGCTATAAGGTACCTTGTCTTATGTACTTATTTTTGTTATTTATAGATGGCTATAAAAGGTACCTTTCGTGTCTAAAGCAGAGCTCTAGATAAGAGGGACTATTTGGTGATAATAAGGGATAATTTTTGTTAATTTTGAATAAAACCTATGTTGTGACCCCTCATCTAAACCGTCTCGATGAGACGGTTCAGATGAGGGATCACAACATATGGTTTCAATGAGAAATAAAAGAAAAATATCCCTTATCATCAAATACCCCTCTTATCTAGAGCTTTGCTAAAGTACTTATTTCGTTATTTTCAGCTTGAGATGGAAGACAGTGATAGTATAGATGTATTTCAACAACAGACAGGAGGATCAATATTATGAAAACTGAAAAAAAAAAAAACAAGACTTTTTTTTGAGGGATCATAATGCCAGAGCTCCAGTTTTAAAAGGTTGGTTTTCATGATGTGTCTGGGATAATATCTCTTACTTCTTCAGAGCTCTAGATAAGAGGGAGTATTAGTGATAATAAGCGATAATTTTTGTAAATTTTGCATAAAAACATATGCTGTGACCCCGCATCTGAACCGTCTCGATAAGACGGTTCAGATGAGGGGTTACAACCTACGGTTTCAATGAGAAATAAAAAAGAATCCCTCAATCATCATCGAATACCCCTCTCATCTAGAGCTCTGTAAATTATTGATAAAAACGTGACTTACCCTAACAGCTTAAGTATTGGGACTCCTGAAGCGATTAATTTTCCATTTGTCCCAAATGGAAAATAAATGCTCTGGTATCCCAATATGTAAGCACGTTGTTAGGGTATTCAACAACATCCCAGCAGGCACGTCGCCTCAAAATGAAGTCGATGAAACATGATGCCGTCATTTCGATGTCGTGCCTGCTGGGATATGTCTAGAGGGAATTATCAAAAATTATTCTTTAAGAATAAAGAGATATTATCCTCAAATTATCATGAAGGCCACTGTTACTTGGAACCCTGTTAAAGCTAAATTATAGATGATCAAATAGTTAAAAATTTAAGACATCTAAAACAAGTAACACGTGATGCATGGCAAGTTTTAAATTCAGTAATCATGAACCTTTTTAATGAGGCATAATTATGGAAGTTTTAAAAAATAGGCATCTAGTCAGAATGATCTTTAGTTTCCATAATTAAGATATTCTGTATTATTTTTGTTCAGAGGTACTGTCTGGGATTTTAGAACTTCCATAAGAGACAATGGAAGAAGCCAAGAGAAAATGTTGAAATAATAAGTTGAATCAGTTGGAATCAATCCCAGTATATACAATTGTCAATTTACCTTCAGGCTTTGAACAAAAGTAGGAAACTTACATGTGCATTAAAGAGTATTTTAAGTTTGTGCTAAATAAAACCTTCACAGCACATTTCTATCATTATATCATCAAGTTATCATCCTTATCATTCAATCATTCATTAGTGTTGTACATAGATTGTAATTCAAGTTCCGTAATTCATTAACATTCAGAGCTCCAAATAAGATGGGTTTTTGAGGATAAATCAAAGATAATTTTCCTTATTTCTCAATGAAAACATATGTTGTGATCCCTCATTAGAGCCGTCTTGGTGAGACGGTTCTAATGAGGGATCACAAAATAAGTTTTTATAGAGAAATATGCAAAATTATCCCTGTTACCTCCTTATCTGGAGCACTGAACATGTTCTGCATTTTTAGTGCTCCAGATAAGGAGATTTTGAAGATATTCTGGGATAATGAACTTTTCCTCATTCTGTTGTTTAAAAAAAGAGACAAGGGCACCTAGATAAGACTTATAATGGGGTCACACAATGTTTTATATGGAAAAACAGAGAAAATTTCCTAAATTATTCCTGTTACCCGGTCTTATCTGGAGCACTGTGTCAGAAAAAAGAAATTTGACGTATTAGTTTTAGCTGTGTTCCATCATCTGTTTTGAAACATGTTGTCAGACTCTCTTAGTGATTTATTAAAAGGGAAAAGAATTGAAAGTGTGAACAGGTCATTTAGACATGTTCTACATATGTTAGAACTTAGATCTGATAGACTGAAATAAGTTCAGGTTCAGTATTGATGCGCCCCTTGGTTGTCAGCTTCATGAGGGGTGATGTCAGATCCTGGCTAATATTAAGATAAAAAAATGATTGGTAATAAATTGTTTTATTTCCATGCTGCATGGTTCTTCTGGTCTAAGCTTGAGGCCAAATAGATATTGTTCACACCTGGTTTACTATGTTTTTAAGGAGGTTAAGAAACAACTAAGAGCTGTTACAAAACCACCTGGTCAGGTTGTTTGGTAACCATAACTCTTGCGTTTCGTATCAGATCTGATTCGTTTTGTAACAGCCCTTGTATATACATAGTTAACCAGGGGTGTTGTTGGTGTTAATATCATTACAACATGTACAGTAGTCACGAACCTGTTCATTATAAGGTAGATGTTTGTGAAGTGATATTATTCATGTTTTAACAGACTGCATCAGCAATGGACTACCTAAAGATACTACACAAGTAAACATGGTGCAAAGGATAATGGTATTAGGGATCAGAGCTAGTCTGCGATAGTGTTGTCATCCATTTCTTGCAAAGCTCTAGGTGGAGGGGTATTTTATCAGAATTCTGTCAAGATTTGTGAATCCCAGAGCTCTAGATAAGAGGGAGTATTTGATGATAATTAAGGATAATTTTTCTTGTTTCTCATTGAAACCATATGTTGTGACCCCTCATCTGAACCGTCTCATCGAGACGGTTCAGATGAGGGGTCACAACATATGTTTTTAAGCAGAATTAATAAAAATTATCCCTATTAAATTATCACCAAATACTTCCTCTTATCTGGTGCTCTGAATCCCATAAAAACATGATCCTCCTGACCACAGTCCAGTGAGTTGTTCTATTGAAGGACTGCACTGTCACTACAGTACACATTTATGGAGAAATGAAAAAAAAAAATTGCACCAGAGCTGGCAATAAGAGGCATTCGGTAATAATTTATGGATAATATTCAGTCTGAGCAAGACAGTGCTAATGAGAGGTCAGACGCGTTTTTGTGGAGACACGGGAAAAATAGTCCCAGAATGATCATAGATCATCCTCTTATCTCGAGCTCTGGAGTTGTATAAAAACATCTTGGAATTGCTGTGAAATACTCCCTTACTTAGGGCTTTGATTCATGCTATCAGAAAACCCTGTCATAAAGTGAAAATAAAAGTGATGGATTTCTGTGGGTGGCAAATTCTTATACTGTTTCACAGCTCTAACCAGCAGACTGTTGGTAAATGTTAAAAAGTATAGTGTGGGTGACTTAAAAGAAGCAGTTATGTTTTCTATGAAGTTCAAATTCATGATGTGATTATAATATTATGCTGATGGACATAATAATCATAATGTGAATATAATTTGAAAAAAATGCTCTCAGAAAAACGAATTTAGAGACCACTTGTTCTAACTAGGAGATAAGACACAAAATTGACACTGAGGTCTCTCCTGCAGTTCTATATTCTTGACATCAGTTGACGCTAGGGTCTTTTGTGTGAGGAAGACAGTTTGTGGGAAAAGAGTAAACTAAACCAGTGAAGCCAAATGCCTAGTTTCTGGTGCTTTTAGTTCAGACCAGGATACCTTGTGGTAGAATTGATAAAATACAGTAAAATTAAAAGTACGAAATTTTTAGTTTGTCATGGTACATTCCATCATCACTGCCATGTTCTACATAACCAGGCCACCACAATTCTGTACATATACTTAACTTTAAAGGAGCAGTCTGGTCTGGGTCTTCACTGATTGCTCTGACTAGTTGTTCAGATATTAAAGGTAAATACTTTCACAGAAATCCATCAAAAGTGATGTTTATTTTCACTTTGTGCACAAAGTTGTACATTGTAAATTTGAATCACAAATAAATGTTTTATCTTGGAAAATTTTATTGCGTGTTTGTTTTCTGCTATGTGAGAAGCCTGTATTAGTCTGTCTGGTCAAGATGACTTTTGAGTCTCTCAGACAGTATGCAATTTAGGTAATGGCCCGGTTGCTCAAAACAAAGGATGCCTCTACTTATTAAGGTTATTTTTTCAAATGCTTTGTACAGTGTATGCAACAGCACTGCCATTTTGCAGAAATGTGTAAAAAAAAATTATGCCCCCGCCACGAAGTGGGGAGGGACATATAGTTTTGCCCTTGTACCTCCGTCCGTCAAACTTTGTAGTACTGTTCTTGTCTCCGCAACTCCTCCTACAGTATTTGATGCATGGAGTTGAAACTTGCAACACAGTTCAGACATGCATTGAACATGTGCATAAAGGAAACAGAACTTTGATTCAGGTCTTTATTGCAGAATTATGTCCCCTTGAATAACGTGCATATTTTGACCATATTTCACATTTGTAGGACTGTTTGTGTCTCCACAACTCCTTCTACAGTATTTGTTGCAGAGAGTTGAAACTTGTAACACAGTTCAGACATGCAATGAACATATGCATAAAGGAAACGAAACTTTGATCCAGATCATTGTGGCAGAATTATATCCCCTTGAATGATGTATGTTTTGACCATATTTCACACTTTGTAGTACTGTTCTTGTCTCTGCAACTCCTCCAATAGTATTTGATGTAGGGATTTGAAATTTGCAACAGAGTTCAAACAAGCATTGAACATGTGCATACAGGACACAGAACTTTGAGTTGGGTCTTTATTGCAGAATTATGTCCCCTTGAATGACATATATTTTGACCATATTTCCATGGCTTGTATACAAGCTTATCTTTTGTCATCCCTCTAGCGGCCTCATTTATTAACCGATTTTGGTATAACATCACAGCTATATTGGGTATGACAATATCTCGAACAAGTTTGCGTTTCAGGTTGGTAGGATCAAGGTCAAGGTCACAGTTGCTATTTTCAGAAAAACTTGGGCACCGCTCTAGTGCTTTTATTTATGGACCGATTTTGATATAACTTCACATAAATGTCAAGTATAACAAGATCTTGAATAGATTACCGTTTCAGCACCACAGGTCCAAGGTCAAGGTCACAGTTGCTATTTTTAGAAAAAAACTTTATTATCCCTCTAGCCCCTTTATTCTTTGACAATTTTGATGTAACTTCACCCAAATGTTTAGTGTGGCAATATCTTGGACATGTTCATAATCCAGAATTTTAGTGTCACGGTCAAGGTCACAGTTACTATTTTTAGAAAACACATTGTCATCCCTCCTAAATGATTTTGACAGTACTTGACACAAAAATTTAGCATGACAATATCTTGGACAGATTCACGTTTCATCATTGTTGGTCCAAGGTCAAGGTCACAGATGCTATTATAGGTACAGGTAAATCTTTGTCATGGTTTTAACGCCTTTATTTGTTAACCGATTTTGATATAACTTCACACAGCTATTAAGTATGCCAATACCTGGGACAAGTTCACCTTTCAGGGTTGTAGATCCAAGGTCAAGGTCACAGTTTCTGTTTTTAGAAAAAAAAACTTTGTCATCCCTCTAGCACCTTTATGTATTGACAGATTTTGATGTAACTTCACACAAACATTACTCATATAGTTAGGCGTATGGCGGTGGCATTCATCACCTTTAGTGATTGTCTAGTATTAAGCAAAAAATACTGGCCGTGCCGCGTAGCGCTATCGGTAGGGCACCTGACTCATAAGTCAGAGGGCCTGGGTTTGATACCTGGTCTGGCCACATACTTTCGTTTCTCCCGCTGATTCAAGAAGGGCAGTGTGGTTAGGTTAACTGACAGTCCCAACATGACCATAGCTGTTTACCTTGGACGTTAAGCAACAAATCAAATCAATCCAAAAATACTGGCACACTTGTGTGTTCTAAAGACTAAATATGAGGACTGCCTTAAAGGACAATCATTTGACAGTTATTTTGAACCCATATATGGACAAAATAGGTAAGAAAATCGTCTGTTATTATCCCCCGCAAAAGGCAGAGGGATATTTGTCTCCATGTCTGTCCTTCCATTCGTCCACATGGATCCATAGCTAACAAATCAATGAAATTTGAAACTTACAATAAATACATGTCACCATAATGTGCCGATGCTCGTTAAGTTTTGTCAGATTGGCTTTGGTAGTACTTGAGGTATTGCCCTTGAATTGGTGTAAACAGTAAGTAACCATTGGACAGAATTTCATGAAACTTGCATGTGTATCATAATATGGGGTATCTGCACACTATACTGCATGGAAATTCATTGAGAAATAATGATAGGTTTTTTTTACCCGTTCTCTCTGAATATAGGTACAAAATATTCCGTGATTTCACATCATGTAATAAGTGGGCCCTGCTTTGTAAAACGAATGTAGGACATTTCGGCCATGGACATTTCGGCCACGGACATTTCGGCCTAGGACAGTTCGGCCACGGACATTTCATCCACGGACATTTCGGCCACGGACGTTTCGGCCAAATTTAAAAAAAATGGGAAATGAAACTATGCTACCTTTAACAATCAAAAGTACTTAGATTATTTTTAATTTTGACACACATGGCAAAAAATGTGTGGCTGGGCTTAAAATAACTCCAACCATATCTCTTAAGGGCAAAAGAAAAAGGGGTGCATCGCTGGTGATGTTGCATCAAACGTATGTTTACACATCAAGATACTATAGGCATTACATAATTGAAAATACCAAAATGGCCCATGGGTGTGGGTGGCAATTGTGCTAGACTATGGTCAAAGTAACCTTATAAGTGTTTATGGGTCATAAACCTAAAAATTATACTAAACATAACGTCATATAGGGCCCTAGCTAAAGTAATTGAAACCAATGTTTACAGTGTTTTTGCCTTAATATGCTCACAATGACCTCAAAGATGTTGAAGGTCCATAAAATATCAAGAAAGCAATAACAAATCATTGGAGTTCATTAAGACTAGCTTAAGTTACTCGTGTGGCCACTTAATTCAATAACAAAAGGTATTTTTTGGATAAAGGCCGAAATGTCCACCTTTGACAATTTCTGTGGCCGAAATGTCCATGGCCGAACTGTCCTAGGCCGAAACGTCCGTGGCCGAAATGTCCGAGCACCTTGTAAAACAGCCCTTCAAAAAGCACACAGGAGGTGTATGTAAATTCAAAGTGGGAAGAGTCTACGGCAAAAGATGAAATTGTCAGAGTTAATGTGTCTTGTCATACATACAATTAGATTAAGGTTGAATGTGTGCAATGCCATGTTTTTCTGCCCTTTTTCAAAGAGACCGAGGCGGCTGTAGTGTAGTGGATAACACTCCGGACTACCAATCAACGGGTCGCAAGATCGATTCCCCACTTCTCCGGTCTTTCAGATGAGACTTTAAACCGAGGTCCCATCTCCATATGACCTAGATGTTGGTGGGACATTAAACCCCGAGCTCACTCACTCAAAGGGACCGGGTGATGACTTATGTGACTTCCTGTTAACCATCCCTAGACAATGATGAGGAGCGGCTGTAGTGTAGCGGATAACACTCCGGACTACCAATCCAGGGGTCGCAAGATCGATCCCCCGCTTCTCCGGTCTTTCGGATGAGACTTTAAACCGAGGTCCCGTCTCCATATGACCTTGTTGTTGGTAGGACGTTAAACCCGAGTTCACTCACTCACCCTAGACAATGAAATGAAAACTTCCCAAAAAGGGTCTACTATAATATGGACCCAACACAAAAAAAAAGTGGCATGTGCGCCCAGCAAAGACTCGGATCCGCCCAGTCTGATCAGAGTCTTCACTGACCGCATGGACCTATCTTAGACCCTTAGCTGCCCTTTGAGTGCAAAGCGCAGATTCTGATCAGACTGTACAGATGCCTAGGCTTATCTGAGACTTTGCTGGGCGCACTCTAAACTTAGCAACCATTAATAAATAAACATTGCAACCACAAAATCTAAAATAAGACTTGTTTATATCTCAAAAGCCGACATTAAAATCTTCAAGTACAGGTGTGAGTGGTAGGTATCAGGGCTACAGAAATCCGTTTTTTGTCGGTCCGGACCGATTTTGAGTTCGAAAAACCGATTCAGTTGGCATAAGGCACATTTTTTTCGGTCCGAAAAAAACACGATTTGCGATGTATGATGACATAATTACCTGGATTTTAGCCATGTGTCATTATTAATCCAATAATCACGCACTGCTGTCAAAGTTATCACAGATAAACAAAGTGTCAATTGTCTTGCCAAGGTGTGAAGTTGAACACTGACTCAATTTTAGAAATCTTCGATAATTAGCACTTGTCACAATTTTGGCCAGCGGCGAAGGTTTTGCAGACAACTCGTAATACACACGTGCCGATGCACGGAAAAAGCCTGTGCAACGTAAGGTAACTGACTATTGTATACTTTCAAAGATAGCATAAGGAAAGAATTTGACTAGCAAAAAGAAAATTTAAATCGGACTTGATTATGTGCAGTCTGGTCAGGTTTTTTTTAGCCGACGTCATTTCTCGCGCAGATTTTTTTTTCTTCGTCCGTAGGTACCTTTTTGCAAGTATTTTCATATTTCAAGGGAATTAACTCGAACACAGTAAAATACGTCAATCGTAATACTTCGGCCGATTCCGTAAATGAAGATCGGCGAGGATGTCCGATTGTACCATGTGTACTTTCACTTTCGGTCTGACTGTTTTAGTTTAAAGCGCATTTTTCACGATAAGTAAGAACATGTGGACTAAATGGCTACGTCAGCGATGACAACCGCGTTATAACGGCGCTCCAGTGTAGTCATTAGGGACAGACCATTTGATATTCTGGGGGGGGGGCTGGTATATTTATCAAAAAAAATTCCTGTCTTTGGATCTGCAAGAAAAAAATAACCTGGCTCATAAGGGGGCTCAAAAAAATAATCTGGCCTCAAAAGTAAGAGAAAAAAAAACCTGTCTCCACCAAAAATTTCAAAAAAAAATATAGTCTGCAGATAATTCCACTGGAATTGAGTTTTTATATTGTCTCTGGCTTCTGGGGGGCTGCGCCCCCCAGACCCCCATATTTATAGTAATATTTTAATATTATCTACAATTGGTTTACACCAGCGGGCCCGCATGTGCACACATTTACAAAAACATCCTATACAATATTCACATACATGTATTATTGATCTGCCACATTACTAAGTAAATGTTTCCACTAAAACTGAATTGCAAAAGAGTCACTAGCTTATGGGAGACAAAACCATTATGGCAAAATAAACACTCTAAAAGGCAAAAGTCCTAATATAAAAACCCTTATTTTAATCATCATTCCTAGTTTTTCTCTATTGTTTCCAGTCTTAAAATTGCCATTGAAATTGGGAAATTGCTTTAGCTTCTGGGGGGCGTTGCCCCCCAGACCCCCCTTTGTTAACTTCTTAGCACATAAGCTTCGGCCGTTTTATTAATTGCCATTCATGTATAATGTGACTCTATCATGTAAGTAATGTGACTCTATCATGTAAGTATTTATCAAACTTTCTCTAAAGTACAAATAAAGCATGTTGGGGCATATATTGGGATAGAAAAAAAACTTAAATTCCTAATGTTAGCCCTAAAACTTTGCCAAAATAGCCCTAATTTAAGGCCTAATTTTTTGCCAAACTCATACAGGGATGTTTGTATCTGTACCTTAGAAGAAAAGAGTAACATGCTTCAGGCACTGGTTTGCAAAAGCAAGCTAAGCCATGCCCTTGGCCTGGTTAAAGACAGCACCATGTTCTAAAAGGTGTAAAAAATACTGATGTGGGTAAAACAAAAGGATATTAAGGTCAAGTAAACAAGGATCTGATAGTTCAGCTATAAAATTAAAAAAAAATAACCTGTTTGAGTTAGTTTGTAAAAAAAATAAATTAGCTCCCACAAGGTGAAAAAAAAAAGAAATTGTTTCCAGAGGCCAGTGAAATAAAATGTCGTGTTTCCATCAAGAATACCAGGCCCCCCCCCCCCCCCCCCCCCCCCCAGAATATCAAATGGTCGGTCCCTTAGTTTTCGTGACTTTTTTTGGATTGTGGAATACACAGTGTAGTCATTAGTTTTCATGTCTATTTTGTATTCGTATGACGTCATCGGCCGTCCCGGACCGATTTGGATTTCAAAATTTCTGTAGCCCTGGTAGGTATCATACCATTCCATGGTTGTAGACACTTTAAAAGTCTGTAAAATCACACGTCAGTCATTCATCTGTAGGAGTGGCTGTAGTGTAGTGGATAACACCCAGGGGTCGCAAGATGGATCCCTTTCTTCTCCGTAAGTCGCACTGCAAGAAATATAAACCATAAACCCAAGTATAATGCAAATCCATGAATTAGTGTTAGAAATATGTGGCAAAATCACTGGACCATAAAATATTGGTCACTGTGACCTACGTTTAGTTTGAGGTCATACTAAGTCATTTTCCCAAGAAAACATGTTCATACATCAAATAGTCTTCAAGATATGAGGCAAAAATCACTTGACCTTGAAATATAAGTCACTGTGACCTGTTTGAGATCAAATAGGGTCATACTGAGTCATTATCTCAAACAACCATGTACATACATCAAACATTTTTCACCATATAAGGCAAACTCACAGGACCATGAAATATAGGTCACTGTGGCCTATTGTTAGTTTGATGTCAAACATCCGGTCATTCTGAATCATTATCTCAAGTAATCATGTTTGTACATCAAATAGTCTTCTAGATTTTAGGTAAAATTCACTGTATCATAACAGGTCACTGTGACCTACTGTTAGTTTAAATATTGGGTCATACTGGTGCGTTATCCCAAGCAATCATATTCATACAGTGAATAGTTTTCAAGATATAAGGCAAAATTGCACCTGACTCATAAGTCAGAGGTCCTGGGTTCGAAACCGGGTCTAGCCACATACCTTTGTTACTCCTTCCGCTGATTCAAGAAGGGCAGTTGTCAGTTACTGGCGTAAGTATGTGCACTTAGTACTGGTTAACCGCTTAGGAGGTCTAAGCCTGCCCAGGAATAGTGTTGTTAGGTTAACTGACCGGCCTGACATGACCATAGCTGTTTACCATGAATGTTAAACAGCAAGTCAATAAGTCAAAACTACTGGACTATGAAGTATAGGTCACTGTGTCCTCTGTTAGTTTTAGGTTAAACATCTGGGCCCAGTTGTTCAAAACTAACGACATCCTTAGTTAACGAGACGTTAGAATTTCAAACGTTCATATCTCAATTTTGCCAATATTTTTTGTTGAAAAAAAGTTAAAAGCTTTTGCATTGCAAAAGCTTCTCACATTTTTGCACCGAAAAATATCAACGTCTTTAGTTATGAAGTCATAAAACACTTAACCAGTTAACCTCTGAACGAGCTCGTTAGGCTAACGATGCTTTGAACAACTGGGCCCTAGTAATACTAAGCCATTATCCTGAACAACCATTTTGGTACATCACCAAGTCCTCAAGATATAAGGAAAAGCCACTGGACCATAAAATATAGGTCACTGTGACCTACTATTAGTTTGAAGTTAAACACACGGTCATACTGACTTATTATCCCAAGCTTGCATGAACATAGTACCTCAAACGGTCTTCAATGTAAAAGGCAAAACCACTGGACCATGAAAGTTAGGTAACAGTGACTTTTTACTTTCATGTCAAACATCAAGTCATTTTGACCTATTATCCCAAGCAGTTATTGAAGCGTGATTTTGCAAAGCGTAAGTAAACACATCAGTTGGCATTAATCCTGTTATGGTCCACTCGCTAATAAATTAACCGATCCGTGAAAATACCTGACTGATCTGCCGGTAACGGAAAGATCAAAGTGAGGTCTGTTGAGTGAAAAGGAGCCAGTAGCCATGTTTCACAATTACACAAATCAACATGCCCATTACATATAGACTTAAATTTGTTTTAATATTTTTCTGGAAGTTTTTTTTTTAGTTTCCTTTGGATTCATGTACTGTATCTGGGAAACGGATTTGATTCACAGATGTGCAGTCTGATCATCGTCCTGACTTGTTGCTCATGCCGTAAAATTTTTTTCCCTTCGATATGCGTATTATATATAGGTTACACTCGAGACGTTTGATAAAGTATGGTGTAAAAATAATTACTCATATTATGTATGTTTTGATATTTTGGTCTTGTACATGCCGATTTTTGTGTCCAAAATAAATTTTTGAACAATGTTATATATATTCTTTAATAGTGTTCAACACCTCTGGGTACCCTAAACAAAACTCGCTTGTGTGAAGAAAGTAAATAGCCCAACCGAAACAGATATAAATACAAGTTAAAGGGAGGCAATTCTGTGCCCCTTTTTTAAATACAGCAGTGTCAGTAATCTTGAATGATAAAAGGAAACTGAAATGTTTCAGACAATTTTGTTTCTTGATATTTGGAAGAAAAAAAAGAATAGGTAGGCAGTAAAAGGACTTGACACACACGCCAAAAAAAATAAATACAGAACAGGTAGGTAAAAGGACTTAGCACACACACACACACTCACATACAGAGAGAAGATGCAAATTCTTTATGTATTAGCATCATATCCGGGTTCTACTATGGAGTAAAAAAAGTTTTCTAAATTACATATACTGTATTTTAAGAAAGATGCTGCTGCAGCTATAAATGAAAAAAGAATGATATGATTTAATGCTTTATTAGCAGTATTAATCTCTGTAAGCTAATGCCAATTAAAACAGCGGCCTTCTAATGAAAGCATATACAGTGCCCTTTTTGCGAAAATCCCCGCGCTTAAGTGCCCTTTTCTGAGAAAATTTACCATGCCCTTTTTTCATTTGTGGGGGAAACACTATATTTTGGAACTTTCACTCATGTAAAAATATTCACCTGTTGGGTTTAGCTCACTTTTTAGGTAACAGCAAGCCTTCGTCGACCTAGAGTCTTCAAACTTGCTCCATAGGTACATCTGGGGAAGATCTACTGAAAGCAGCTATGCATATCAGACCATGATTTATATTTCACGGTTGATAGAACAAAGAAAAAATACACACCTGTTGCAGTTAGCTCAGTTTCCAAGTAACGACAAGGGCTATAGCCTTCACACTGGCTCCATAGATAGTCTCAGGAAGATTTACTGAAAGCAGCTATGTATATCAGGCTATGACCTATATTTCATGTTTGATTGAACAAAGAAAAAATGCTTACCTGTTGCGTTTAGCTAAGTATCCAAGTAACCATAAGGGCTAGAATCTTTGAACTTGCTCCATAGATACATCTGGGGAATGTCTACCATGTCAGATCATGACCTATATTTCATGGTTGATTGAACATAGAATAAATATTCACCTGTTGTGTTTAGCGAGCAATGTATATCAGGCCATGACCTGTATTTCACAGTTTCAGTTTTGAAGTAAGCCCAAGAGCCAGCATCTTCAGACTTGCTCCATAGATACGTCTGGGGAAGATCTACTGAAAGCAGTGAAGCATATCAGGCAGTGAATTGTATTTTATGATCCAGTGATTATGCCTTATATCTCAAACACCATTTGATGTATGAACATGATTAGTTGGGATAATGACTGAGTATGACCAAAAGATTAACCTCAAACTAACAGTAGGTCACAATGACCTCTATTCCATGGTCCAGTGAGTTTGGCTTATATCTCAACACTATTTGATGTACAAACATGATTGTCTGGGATAATGACTCGGTATAACCCGATGTTTGACCTAATTTTCATGGTTCAGTGATTTTGCCTTATATGTTGAAGACAGTTTTCTGTACGGTCATGATTGCTTGGGATAATAACTAGTATGACCCAAAGTTTGACAGTAGGTCACATCGAGCTATATTTCATGGACCAGGGGTGGGGGGGGGGGCTTAACCGGTTTGTGGTCGACCAAACCTCGCCAGATACTTAGTTGTTCAACCCAACAAAAACAACCACCGCCCATACAACAGACTTACGAAAACACCGACCCTGATAATAACAAATTATACGAAAAACATTAAACATCTATCACCCAACGCTATTATGCGCTCCTCGCTTTGCTTTGATAAAGTAGCTCCTGGTCTTGTTGCCATACCGGTATCGTAGTATTTCGAGCAACCGAGAAGATACACTCGCCACATGCACCCTCTTTCTTTCAAACAAAATCACACCCATGTCTGCTATTCTAAATATTCATTCTTCCCTATGACCATTGTTCTTTGGAATAGATTACCAGCTGATCTCGTTCAGAGTTCAGATCTTGACTCCTTTAAATTAGGAGTCAGCCAGATTAATCACACCCGCCCATAAATAAGCATACTGTTTTACCCTGAATTTAAAGTCTTCTTACTGACACTAACCCTATCATCTTTGTCTCACCTTGATTATACTTTTTATCTGCACTGTCTCACTTTTGCTTTCTTTCACTAACACACCATGTGCACTCATATATCTCGATAATTCTCGAAAGAGGGTCAGAAATTATGAAGAGAGAGATCGAGTTTTTACCCTTTTTTTTCTTTTTTTTTTATGTCAGGGCTAGCATTAACGTAACAAACCATATATCCTGCATGTGGACTCAAATGCTCTTAGGTACAATGCTTAAGAAACATTGCGGCTCGGAAAAGTGAAAGAGTAAATTTGTGGAACGCATTTACAAAATATGGACTAAGATCACGAAAATCCTTAAGAGAGAATATTATTTTTCATGAAATCAGGCTAACTACAAAGAGGATATGTGTAACTTGAGAGGGGGGGGGGGTGAGTGTGTTAGATGTTTTGGGGCTTTTGGCCGGGGGAGAGGGATGATCAAAATATTATTTTTCTGGTGGAGTGGGGTCGGACACAGAAAACCTAATTTGGGTGGGTCACATGTGGATCTCCTGAAAATTCCTCTACCCCCCCCCCCCCCCCCCCCCCCCACACACACACACACACCGCTCCACACACTCCGACACACACCGGCAACTGATAAATATTCCTTAATTTTTCAACTGAACCACTCCGGCTAGCACCACTCGACATGTGGTGCTCTCACGGGGAGGGAAATAAACCAACAAAGCAGGAAACCAGTGAAACAAAAATGGAGGACTCGACCGAACACGATGAGAAACTGGACCCTAAAAAGCAAGAAACTGGCGAAACGACAGGTGATTCTGCGGAATTCGATGGTTGCAGACGTCTGCTTATAGAATGTATACACGGTAGGTTAAGAAAAATTGCATTGACAACACGCGTCCGTTCAGAAAACAGCCCGTTTTAAGAAGGATATCTTCTCACTTAACAAGTATGAGCTTTTCCAAAGGTGTATGGTTGTGCTACTCCTGCATACCCTGTTTTAACATTGACTTGTGTTGGTGGAAAAGGCAGTGCTGGAAACAGCCAGTGGCCTGGTGGCCAAATGCACCTAATTTCTGTCTCCGGCCATCAGAAATCTCCAAAATATTACCTTTAGTGGCCAAAATTTATCTTTAGAACTGGCAATACTGAATGAATGGGAACTTTAGGAAGTGGATAATTTGGGCCACTGAAAGTTAGGCCTGTTAAGCTTTTGGGCCACCACATAAATTTTGTGAGTTTCCAGCACTGAAAAGGGGTCCATCGAATTACCCCCAAACCACCCCAAACCGCCTGAAAACCACCCCAAACCACCTTTCTTAATTCTATTTCATACATGTGATGAACTCCCGATGACCATGTGGGAGATTTGTATTTCATTTCAGGGAGATTGAGTTCTCCATCAGGGAGACTTTTTGACGGCAACTTTGATGCGTCGTTTCACATACTTTACTGTATTTTTTCTTATTTTAAAACAGAACATAAACTATAGTACAGTTTGTTTAGTTTACTTTTGAGTTACTCCCCCAGCCCCTCCCCCCCCCCCCCGCCCCCCCCCCCCCCACCCTCTGCCCCCACAGAAAAAAAACACCTCCTTTCTTTAATTATTATAATTATTCATATATCATTATATTACTGTTATTTGTATCATTAGTTTGGTATCTGTCTGGCACAGAATCTAGCTTTTGCAAAAGGGTATACTTGAGATTTCATACAGATTTGCCTCCCTTGAAATTTCTATTTTTGTTTTATCTACTTATCTTCTTTCATAAACAAATAAGTTTTGTTTAAAGGTACTCAGAGCTGTAAAAACTGATAAAAATGTATATAGCAATGTTCAAATTCTGTTTTTGACAAACTATACCCATGAACAAGACAGAAATATCAAAACTTTCATGCATAACTTTTACACCATTAACGATCAATGTTATCGGCCATATATAATAAATTCAGATGTCGTTTGCCATTCGGGAGAAAAAGTACCTTACGGAGTGAGCGACAAGTGAAGACCTTACTATGGTTACGTACCGTTGAGCCACTTGGGTAACGTCGATACGAGAATTGAACAGAACAGAACAAGTGAAGACACCGATCAGCCTGCACCTCTGTGCAGCCTAAACAGAGTTTTGCATTTGTTGCCTTAGCGTCTTAGGGAATCTAAGCCGTGAAAACAACTCTCCGACTGTATTGCGCATGTTTATTTTGTGTACTTGTGCAACAGGGCTATCGGCTTCTTTTCACGTGACATATCTTCTTAAACACATTTCGTCGGTAATTCTTACACGGGTCAGTGAGTTTATTAGTGACCTGAGTAATGGGATTAATGTCAACAGACCTGTTTGTTTATTGCACAGTCAAAACAATATTTGATGCTGTGAATACAGGTCAATACACATGTGGATATCTCCTTACTGGCAGGGAAAAAGGGCATGGCGTTGGAAAAGGGGTATCAGAAAAAAGTTATGAAGGGAAAACTCAGCATCCGGGAGATTCTGAAGGCTTTCCGGGAGCGCGGGAGATGGACTTCATTTCCGGGAGACTCCCGGATGATCCGGGAGACATCACATGTATGCTATTTCAGGTTAAAATAGTGTCTAAACATTTTGTTAAATGCTTTTAATGATTTCGAAATTGTAAAATGAAAATTATATGTTATCTTTTTATGCCAAAACAATGATTTTCATATGGTATATGCTGATAATATGTATGTGTTCCGTTTGTACGTATGTATATATGTAGACACTAAATATGCTTGCATGTCTGCATATTTGTTTGACGCGCATGCATGTTTACATCCACATGTAAGTATATGCATATGTTATATACCATTAAGATTCATGGCAGCAAAGATACACCCATATAGCCTACATATTGGTAATGACAATTTTTCCCTAAAGCTGCAAATGTAAATCAATTCTAATTTATTATAAACATTTTTAGCGTAAGCAATCATTTCTAAAGCAGTGTGAGTTCCTGCAAAATACCAAATTTGATTTGGAGTGATCTGGTTTTGGTAGTTTGGGGTGTTTTTATGAGCTGTTTGGGGTGTTCTGGAGTGGCTTGGGGTGGTTTGGGGTAATTCGATGGACTGGTGGAAAAGCAGACAGAAGATGCCTTAAATTTAGTGAGGTTCTTGGAAAAATGAGCGAAAATTAATATTTACATTCAATATTATATATTGTGAAATTTAAGGGGGGAAAAGTGTGTGAAACAGGGTTTGGGGAGCCAAAAATTAGGGAGTCCTACTAAGAATTAGCGAGACTTCACATGTCTGGAAAGGTCCAAAGTTTGAATCCCGCCAGGCCTTAAGGCTTTGGTGTTGTGACATTGAGTAAGCCACATATCGATAGATCAGCTTGTATGCGTTAACATGTCTCAATAAAAGCTTATGTTTGCTATGACAAATGATACATACAAGAGTAGGAATGGTGTTGCATATTCATATATATATGTTGTCTTGTCAAAAGAAAACCAATAAAGTTCCTTTACTTGAGAGGAAATTTATCTCCATTATTATGATCATTATTTTTTTTACATATGCTCCCTTATTTTATGCATAATGCTCTCCATAGCATCAGTGCAAATGGTAGAAATAATAATATTACCTTTGTCTTCACAGGCACAGTAATAATTCCTTAGGATCATTTTAATGATACAGCGGAAATCTTACATTAAGCTTTGTTACACAGAATATCTGATGAAAATAGCAGAGACATTGATGTAAGCATACACCTAGCAGAGAAAATCAAAGTCATATAGCAGAAAGGACTAATATGCCTAGAATTTGAACAGGACATCAGAGATGTGGTATATGGTTATATGAAATAACAAGGAAGATTTCAATTGCAACTGTGTTCTTTCAGGTTATGTGTTTTGGTCCCTGTTCCAGGGTCTGGCCCCAATGATCTGGTTTTACCCTCTCAATGAGTTAGAAATCTCTGGCTATGAGGCTTTTGCTGTTTTGTGGTTTTTGCCAGTGATTACAGGTAAGGCTTTAAGAGTAAGATACAAGAAACTTTATTTAACATTGGTTTTCAACATATTAACAATCAAACACTAGCACTACAGTCCATTAGGCTATTATACCAACAAACACTTTTTAGGACTGCACATGGTATAAACACAGGTTAAACAATTAATGATATCACAGGAAAAAGATCATATCAAAGTCTGTATAAGTTATAACTGAACAAAGTAAAACTAAGTATGTGTCTATAAATTAGGTGCCAAAAATATATAAAAGTGCCTTCTTTTTTTTTTTTTGCTGCTGAAAAAACAACAGATAGTCAACTGGTAACACAACATTATGTAATCTATATTGAATACTAAGTCAGCAGCGCGAGATGCTGTCCCTAATTAGCAGTTGCATAAACTGAGTTTGACCATTTGATCGGCTGGCAGATTGTTACATGGCAATGAAAAAAAAAAAAAATTAATTAATGCAGCCAGGTACTGCAGATAAAAGTATTCAGACTTTGCAAAGGCAGGATGATATGAGCAGTCTTATCTGGATCTATACTGTTTGCTCAGGCCAGACTTTGCAGGGTAATTCAGATACATCCCTCTGTTTTATCTATGCATCTCTCAGAGCTTCAGATAAGGTGGGGTTTTGAGGATAGTTCTGAGATAATTTGAGCCGCGACACGACAAAACCAGCAATATGGTTGTGTGGACAGCGCAGACTCAGATCAGCCTGGGCAGCAGCACAAATTGACCAGACTCTTCATTAAGTGCCCAAAGGGTCGCTAAGGGTCTAAGCTACCTCCATGCGGACAGCAAAGACTCTGATCAGACTGGGCGGATGCCCAGGCTGATCTGAGTCTGTGCTGGGCGCACAACCACATTGTTGGTTTTGTCACGTCGTGGCTCATTTTTCTTATTTCTCAACAAAATCATAGGGTGTGGCTTCTCATTAGAACCGGCACAACAAGACAGTTCATTAGAACAGTTCTAATATTGGGCCATAACTTATGTTTTAATGAAGAAATACAAAACAATTATCCCTAAATTAGCCCTTTTACCCCTTCCTATCTGGAGCACTGTCTTTTGCTTTCATGACTGTAATGATAATAGTCAGTCTGAAAGAGCTGGCTAATCTGGATCTTCATATTGCCTTTCAGGATTTCCTGGCATTCTTAAGCTGCTTCAGACTCCCCTTGGTCTCAGTGTGGTGAGACTTGCTATGGTTGCCTCCCTTGGATCATTCCAGGCACCCACCACACTGTCCAGGCTGATCATACTTGCCCTGGGAAATGGAATAGCCATGTTGAACTTTACTGCACTGCTGTGGCATCCTAGTAGAAGAGTGAGGTAGGCTGATAACAGGCCCGGATCCACATCACCATGTACTGGTGGGGCTCTGGATAACTGGTGGGGCTGTGAGGTGCCGAGATGTATGCGAGTGTGTAGGAAGCGGGCATGGGGGAGGGGCTTGAAAGTATATGACATAATTAGGGACCAACTTTATGAGAATTTTTAAAATATATTTTTTTGCCTTGAAATATATGTGTGATAACTCATTAGAATCGCCTCGCCGAGGCAATTCTAATGAGATGTCACTACATATATTTTAATCTATCCAAATGGATAAACTGTCATAAGATACTCCTTATTATTTGGGGGTTCACATATTATACAGAGGCCCAGATGGCGGGGCTGAAGCCCCAAAGCCCACCCCCTGGATCCGGGGCTTTGCAGGAGAAGTAAATTTTACAAAGGAGAAATTTTCTTACATTTCACTGGGGGCTGCTTGTAATGAAATGAATTTGCTCCCTGAGGGCCAAATTCTTTCCTATAAGATGAGCGCCTATTTTAGAAGGACTTTGTCATTAAGAGAAGCAAACAGAAAGTCACTTAAGTTATTTCCCTTTTCAAAAATGGTGAAAAAAATCAAGGTGTATCTATACACCTTTTAAAAGTACATAGAACTGTACCTTAAAAAAGTGCTTTGTTACATATGGAGCTGAAAAGTACATGTGTTATGTAATCTATCACAATATTGGATAGTCAGTATGATACTTAAAATAAAGATTAACAAGAATTTATCCAACACACCTTATTAGAAACAGAATATTAAGTTAATAGAATTATTGCTGTCGCAAAACAAATGTCAGTATCAAATATTTACCACTGTATGCATATGTCAGCAAGGAAGCTGGCAGTGCCATTTTTATAAATTTGTCATGATCAGAGCTCCAGATAAGAAGGGGTAACAGGGATAATTTAGGGAAAATTTTCCTTATTTTTCTATAAAATCATATGTTGTGACCCATCATTAAAACCGTCTCGCTGAGACGGTTCTAATGAGGGGTCACGACATATGTTTTCGTTGAGAAATAAGAAGAATTATCTTCAAATTATCTTCAATACCCCCTCTTATCGGGAGCTTTGATGATGGAACATGTTATGTCATAGTCATTAGTCAGTCCAGCTATCTGTTAGGTTTTTCTGTCCGATCCATATCTCCTTAACTCCTGGATAGATTTTCTTGAAACTTGGGTCTGATGTTCACCTCATCAAGACTGTATATGAAAAAATCCTACATTATAAGATTCTGACAAATGTCACAGTCACAGAGGTCAAAGTTCAAAAGGTTATATTACATGTCATCTCCCTATCTTTATCTGAAGAAAGATTTATAAAGTGAACTGCAATAATTGGACAATATTTATACCATGACATGTTTCAGATGTTTATTTTGCTGGGGACTACTGCTGGGCCTGATGGCATTTATTACTAGTAGAATCTGGCTGGTGTCTTTTGTACCAACCTGGTGGTCCAATCAAACCAACTCCATTGTCATTGCATTTGGGCTTATAGGTGTGGTAGATAGCATGGTTTCAGGTAAGAGAATTTGGAAACTAATGATAAAGGCCATGAATTTCCAGATGCAATTACCTGTCACAGAGCTCTAGATAAGAGGGGTATTTGATGATAATTGAGGGATAAATGTTTTTATTTCTCATTGAAACCATATGTTGTGACCCCTCATCTGAACCGTCTTGTCGAGATGGTTTAGATGAAGGGTCACAACATACGTTTTTATGCAGAATTAACACAAATTATCCCTAATTATCACCAAATACTCCCTCTTATCTAGGGCTCTGCAGTGTCATAAAGAAGAAACTGAACTAGCAGTGCCACAGGGCTGCCACATTGAGTGACAATGAAGGAAAACCATCTGGAATTATTTTTTCCAGGTTTGGGAAAAGCAAGGAATTTTACGATTGGTCAGGGAAATGTGAAGAGGACTTGAAAAGTCAGGGAAGAATCAGGGATTTTGAAAATTTATGGCTATGGCAATTTTAGGAAAAGTTACTCTTCGACAGAGGAAAGGATATACTGTCAGAAAATATAATCCATACACACAAGTATTGGCCTTCCTCTTCATTTGTGGCTGCTCTTAAAGAAAAGAATTTTTTTGTTTTGGGAGCAAATGTTTTCTTTCATGTGAGTTACACCAATTTTCAAGTGATGTCTTCAGGATTATTAATAGCTTTTGGAACTTTAACAAGGTTTGGAAAATTGGAAAAAAAATAGGGAAAAGGCAGGGAAGTTTGAAGTGGAGGATGAGTATCAACAGCAACCCTTCCCATGTATTTGGACAGATGTATTTTTAAGTAAACAGTGTAGACCCTTCGATAGAATAATTGGGCTTGTTGAATTAATGTTAAGATGCTGTTGAATTAAGTATATATAAATAAGAAATAAATATTTAGGTGGCCCAGTGACAATGAGGAAGATAAGTATTGAAGCCAAGACACAACAAAACCAACAAAGTGGTTGCGTGCCCAGCGCAGACTCAGATCAGCCTGGGCATCCGTCCAGTTTGATCAGAGTCTTCACTGTCCGCATGGAGTTAGCTTAGACCCTTTAAGCGCTTAGCAAAGAGTCTGTTCGGACTGGGCGGATGCCCAGGCTGATCATAGTCTGCGCTGGGCACACAACCGTTTTGTTGGTTTTCTCATGTCCCGGCTCATTTGGTGTCTCTGTGCATATGCTTAAAATGCTATATATGTTGTAAAAATTATCTAAAAAAACAACTCATATCATTTTGGGAACTTTTCTTTTCCCTGTAGATTAAGATGAATTGAGATACATTTTCAGGGGAGGCAATCTGCCATTTTCATTTTTGCCTCCCATTGCAATATGGGTCAACCCTTAAAGGAAAAGATTTTTCTCCTCTAGAAGCAAAGTGATTAACACAGAAAAGTTACCATACATGTATATTATAGGGCATGGTACAGTCAAAGAAGAGGAGATGGCTTCTCTACCTCAACAGGGTGCAGCCAGTCTTCCTACAGCCCTTGGGTTTGGGAGTCTACTTTACCTCACTCATACAGTATTTGGAGAGGTGTCCCTCATCACTAGATGGGTGGTTAGGAGTTATCCTGACCACGGGCCTGATCCTAATCCTTGGGGGTAAGAATAGCTTCATATTCAAGTTGATCATCTGATATTGATGGGTTTTTTTTTGTGGGCTTGTGGTGCTTACATCCCTTTCAAAAATATTTTATCTTAAAAATTGTTAAAATTGTGTCACCTGAAATAGTTACAGTAACTGTTCTTAAACTGTAGCAGTCTCTTTTTTAGTGCAGTAATATGTCTAAAAATGCAGATGGAAAAGCAATCAGTGTAGACCCTGATCAAACTGCTCCTAAGGAGCAGTCTAATCTGAGCCTGCACTGTTTGCATAGACCTATCTGCCCCAACACATATAATTTATATGGTATGCTGATTGGTCATGTTAAGCGAAATTATAAGCTGCAAGCATATTTACTAAGTGCAATCAGGACTACTTTTTCTTCTATCCACCATTTTCAGATGGGTTAGAAACTCAATCTCACATACCACTAAAGGATCACAGCTATTTTTACTGTTGTTGGAAATTCTTACCTGACCCTCCTCAGCTTGGAGCTAGATAAAAGACATTGATTTGGTTGTATAGGTCGCCACATATAACATGGAATTAAATGTTCTGAGAATAATTATTTGTTTGAGAAAGTCCTAAGTTTCTGTATAAAGAATTTCAGTATGTAATGTCATTGAAAAATCTGCTGAGCATGGCAAACATTGTTTGCCATGCTCCTATACCAATGACTCATAGATATGTTACCATAGCTTTTTATTATTTTTATTAGCAACTGTGGAATAACCAACTGTTATGTTCAATACCTTGTCAGAATGGCAACTTCGATGATATCAAATTGACATCAATATGGGCTTCGTTGGTATAGGAGTATAGCAAACAATATATGCCATGGTCCATCACTTTTCATTGACATTTCATACTGAAATTCTTTAAACAGAAATTTCCGATTTTCTCAAACAAATGATTATGCTCAAGACATTTAATTCTGTGTCAAATCTCTGCTTCATCAAGTGACGTTGGTTGTACAGATGATGATGTCATGAAGATGGCAAAATGATGTCAGAATTTGCCACCATGAGTTTCAATTCAAGAACTAAAAGTTGGTAGTTGATAGAGTCAAATTTTTTCAAAGTTAAATATAAGCCTCTCAAAATCAATGAAATGTTAGAAAAAGTATCTATCACGAGTGTGGTATATTCAGATAAAAAATCCTTTCCTTGGTTCACTGTTTGTCAGCAGGAGGCTTACTGAATGATTCCAAACAGTGACACCAAGGAAAAGATTTTTCTATCCTCATATCACACCCTTGAAAGGTGCTTATAATCTCTCCCCCCCCCCCCCCCCCCCCCTCCCTGATTAACTGTTGGGCTTATTTTGTACACAAATTATAGCACTCTTTTTGCATTTGGCATGTTTTCAACTTTTGAAAAAGTTGACAGAGAGCCAGTGATTGGTATAATGTTAGTAATTGAGCCAGGACACAAGAAAAGCAACAAAGTGGCATGTTGGCCCAGTGCAGACTCAGATCAGCCTGGACATCTGCCCAGTCTGATCAGTCTTCAATTTGGGCTTAAAGGGTAGCTAAGGGTCTAAGCTAGCTCCATGGGGATAGCCAAGACTCTGATCAGGCTGGGTACACATGCCGCTTTGTCGGTTTTGTCATGACACGGCTCAATTGATATACTGTCAGCATACTGATTATACTGCATTGAGTATTAAAAGAGTTGATTCCGTGTTTTAAGTGATAGAAATTTCTGTTAAAGAATAACTCCTGAATTGATATGTTATATGTTAATGTTCATGTAAGATAAGCAGATCCCTGTTTGATTTCTTTTCAAGCAGCCCTGTATTAACAGGGTTTTGCCCCTGTTCGAAAATTGTAATAGTGTATTAATCCTATTAAACAACTCGGTACATTGTGTCTTATGAAGGTGTGGAGGAAAGCAGGTGCATCATTTTGGTTCAGAAAACTAACAAATCAGCAGCTCTCCAAAAGGCTTCCAAAATAAGTAAAAAGTGATTTTAACCATGTGAGAATATCAGCTGCATTTTGCCATCTCTAAAAACACTGATATTTGCATGAAATACCTCGTTGACCGTGACAAGGTAAAAACCACCCTTATACAATTTCTGAGGATTTTATACTGGGAATGTTGCAATTTTGTCAAGTCAGTATAATTTGTTTTTGGATAGAAATAGGAAGTGGGGTGTTTGTTAGAGCTAGGGTATTTACTAGGAATAATATGGTACCTGTTTTGATAGTATTACAGTCAACTCCCGATATCTCTAACATTGATATCACAAAATATCTTCTTATATCAAAGAATATATTTCCTATTTTTTTTTATTTACATTTCAACTCATATTATCTCAAACTACTGATATCTCAAAGTAAATTTTCTGATACCAGAAAATTTACTTTGAGATATCAGTAGTTTGGGCTGAAGTTCGACTTCGAGATATCGAGAGTTGATTGTATATCATCTTTTGTGTCTAGTATAGGTACCCTGTTGGCCCTTGGGTTTGGGATGTACATGTCAGCCTGTAGACATGTGGCTACAAGTAAAGTATGGTGGCTCATTGGGACGGCTAGTTTTGCATCTCTCTACTATCTACCAACCTGGTCAGGATATTCAGGTGAGTTAAGAATACATGATGCTTTTCAGGTCACCTCAGCATATAGAGGATCTTTCATGAGTGCTCATACATTATTGGATTTATTAAATGAGCTGGAGAAAAAGATGAGATGCGAGGCTAGGCCGAGCATCTTATCTTTTTCCCCAACTCGTTTCATAAATTCAGTAATACAGAAGCACGAATGCAAGATTCTGTTTGTCATATGACACTAAAATCACCTTTTATTACCAAATTTTGCACTAAAATGTCACAATTTCGCCATTTGAAAATACAACATTTTATGGACGTCAAAGCATAACGTTACTTGCTTATTTGCTTATTTAATCCACTAGTTGATTATCGTTTTTAATGCATGACTTTATTACACTCTCAGATGTGATGTCACATGATAAAAAGGGCTTATGATGACCTTTTATGATCAGTCACCATCCATGTCCATCTGTCACCCACCACTTACTGTGTGAAACAATAGCAATTACATCTTTTAAGTAATCATAGCCAAATTTATGCAGTATGTCTGTGGCTTCAAGATCTCATCCAAGTTTGATATTGGGTCAAATGAGATTGTTAACTCCAAAGTTGTTTTCCCTTAATAAATATTAAATAAACTGCTATGCTGTTAAGACTTGCTTTCTGTGTAAAAAGTAAGGGTGTACTTTTATTTTGCAAAGGGAAACAACTGACTTCATGTTTGCTAACCCTTCCAAAATGAGGTCTACTATTAGACATGTTGAAAGAAAGAAATTGCTCTTTTGGGAGCAAATCATATTCTTTAAGAGTTATCTGCAATTAAGAGGGGAGGCAAAAATGAAAATGGCAGAATAACTTCTCCTGGGCCTGTTGTTTAAAACTAACGACGTCGTTAGTTAACGAGACGTTAAAATTTCAAATATTAATATATCAAATACATGTACACCAATATTTTTGTGGAAAAAATTTGAGAAGCTTTTGCACTGCAAAAGCTTCTCACATATTGTCAACAAAAAATATCAGTGTGTTTGGCTATAAAGTCGCAAAACGTGTAACGAGTTGAGCTCTTTACGAGCTCGTTAGGCTAATGATGCTTTGAACAACTGGGCCCTGGACTTTAAAATGCATGGTTAAGAGGTTAGCGTATAACAGGATCTGTTCCTTTGCTTCTATGCATTTCAGGAGGTTTGGTGCTTGCTGTTTACACCATGTCAGTCTGGCCAGAGATGACTGAACGACTGTCAAGATGTTGGCCGGCAAGGTCTGTCTGCTTGCTGATCATTATCTACCTGATTGAGATGTTCTTCTCAGTGTGGACAGTGGCTTACAACTTTGTCCCTGGAGGCGTGTACACAAGGGAGAGAACTGATATCACAGTATTTGGGGTTATGGTGATGATCTTCCTTGGTTTATTTATAGGTAAGTTAGAGTGCTCAGAGCCCTAGATAAGAGAGAGTAATTGGTGATAATTAGGGATAATTTTCGTTAATTCTGCTTAAAAAGATGTCGTGACCCCTTATCTGAACCGTCTCAGATGAGGGGTCACAACATACGGTTTCAATTAGAAATAAGAAAAGTTATCCCTAATTATCATCAAATACTTCCTCTTATCCAGAGCTCTGAACTGTGCTGGAATATTTAAGGAAAAGGGTATACTTTCAGGGGCGGCAACTCTGCCATTTTTACTGTGTCCCCCTTCTCAAAAGATCAACTTTTTCAGGAAAGAATTTCTGAATGGGATCTTTGCTCCTCTAGGAGCAAATTCTTTCCTTTAAGAGTAGATCCAATTCAGAAAGGCTTTGCTATCCAGGGTAGCAAACAGCAAGTTAGAAAGCTGTCGTCCTTTGACAAAATGGTAGAAAAACATGGAGGCCTAAAAGTACAGGTTTGTAATTTTATAGGGTAAAGCTCTACAATGTATTTTGACCAGCAAAGTTAAGGAAGTTTGTTACTTAAGTGATTGCAATTTCAGCTCAGTTAAGTTGAAAGTTGATAATCTGTGAAACTAAGTTTTGAACAAACGCTTGGACGAATTGGGAATTTATGGCCAGGGGAGTGTCTGGCCTAATGTAGTTTTAGCTATTAACAGGCAGTGTATGTCCAATCAAATTTTTCAATTCAGAAGACTGGAAGACAGGAAATCAACGTCTAGTCTACCCTGAGCTGGGGAAAAAATGGTATGGTTATATGAGTAGTTGATTTCAGTGTCGCTAAACATCAATAGAGGCAGCTGCTATATCAGGCCAGTAAAACTTAACATGTGCAGAGCAAATTATTTCTTTTAAAGGTTGACCTATGAAGAAGGAAGAAGGTTGGCAAAAATGAAATGACAGAGTTGCTTCACCTGAAAGTATATGAGCCGCGACACGACAAAACCAACAATGTGGCTGTGCGCCCAGCGCAGACTCAGATCAACCTGGGCATCAGCCCAGTCTGATTAGACTCTTCGCTAAGGGCTTAAAAGGTAGCTAAGGGTCTTAGCTACCTTTATTCGGACAGCGAAGTCTCTGATCAGACTGGGCAGATGCCCAGGCTGATCTGAGTCTGCGCTGGGCGCACAGCCACATTGTTGGTTTTGTCGTGTCGCGGCTCATATCCATTCACCATAAAATTTTGCTAATTCTTCAGGTGGTGATATCAAAGAGGCAAATCATACAGCATATGTTCCAGTCAGGAAAAAGAAAATGCCATCCAACAATGTTTTTAAATGTAAGTTAAGCTCCATCAGAGGCTTATCTGTTTTAAGGCTGTATACACCATGTACATATCATATATCTGAAAATTGGAGAGAAAAAATGCTTTAAATGACCAAAATAGCAGAATTAGCAAACAGCATAGATCCTGATGAGGTGGCTCGTAGTGAGCTGCCTCATGTAGAACTACACTTTTTATGCCCCCGAAGGGACTTCGGGTGGCATATTAAAATCGCACCGTCCGTCCGTCAGTCCGTCCGTGCGTCCGTCCGTAACAAATCTTGTCTAAGCCATTTCGGGGGCGGCATATTAAAATCGCACCGTCCGTCCGTCAGTCCGTCCGTGCGTCCGTCCGTAACAAATCTTGTCTAAGCCATAACTTAAAAACTACTGAAGCAAATTTGATGAAACTTCACAGAAAGATAGAGCACATTGAGAAGGTGTGTCGCGCACAAGAGTTTGGTTCCTACGCCCAAGGTCAAGGTCACAATTGGGTCAAAGGTCAAATCATGTCTTAAATCGTGTCTCAGCTATAACTTATAAACTACTGAAGCAAATTTGATGAAACTTCACAGAAAGATAGAGCACAATAAGAAGGTGTGTCATGCACAAGAGTTTGGTTCCCACACCCAAGGTCAAGGTCACTGTCTGGGGTTAGAGGTCAAATAGTGTCTCTGCGATTACTTTAAAACTACATGACTGAATTTCATCAAATTTCACAGAAATTTAAAGAGTAATGAGAAGATTTATCACATATAATATCCATATTCCCAAACCCAAGGTCAAGGTCACTGTCGGGGCTTAGAGGTCAAATAATGTCTCTGTGATTACTTTAAAACTACATAACTGAATTTCATCAAATTTCACGGAAATACAAAGTATAATGAGAAGGTTTGTCACACATAATATTTATATTCCCAAACCCAAGGTCAAGGTCACAATCTGGGGTCAGATGTCAAATCATGTCTCAACAATTGCTCATAAATGTACCGAAGCAAATTTCCTTAAACCTCACAGAAAGATGAAGCTTTATGAGAAGGTAAGACACACACAAGATATAGGCTTTCACACCCAAGTTCAAGGTCACAGTCTGACGGTCAAAGGTCGTTTTTCCCCAATTACTAAAAAGACTTCTTAAGCAAACTGTATTAAACTTCCTGAAATGGTAATACATAATGAGATGGTATGTCACAAATAAAATTTAGGTTCCTGTTCCAAAGGTCAGGGTCATAATCAGGGCACATAGGTCAGATTATATCTCCATACTGACTAGAGACTGCTGAAGTGAATTTCATCAAACTTCACAGAAAGGTAAAGCATGATAAAAAGGCATCTCACTTGCAAGATATGGGCTGCCTTGCCCAAGTTCAAGGTCACAATCAGGGTCAAAAGTCAGTTTAAGGGGCCTTCGGGGGCATCTGTTACATACTGTAACATTTCTTGTTGCCATCTTGTTTTGAATCCTCAATATGATATAGCTTGGAAAAAAAATATTTTGAAATTTTGCAGACGTAAATTTTGTTGTCTGCTTTTTGGCACTTAAAGCGAAACAGGTGGATATCTGTCTGGGAAGGTTTATCACTGTGTCCATTCGTGTACGCCTATAAATGCGAGTTGGAGCAGTGTACGCCGAGTTAGAACACATTCAGAGAATGCTGGCGGACAAGAGGTAAGTGTTTGCCATGTGTTTTAACAGCTAACTAACGTTTATGTCCCTCTCTTCTTCGCAGTTTGCGTCTTAGACATCATCGACAACCGCAGGTAAATTTTCAATGCACCACCTCTTGTAATAACACAAGAAACATCGGAAATGCTTGCAAAACATGTCAAAATATTTGCTACTGGTCTTAAATTGTACTCAATATACGCAAACACTGTCTTCATTTACCAAAATTATAAAATGGAATAAGAAATGACCCAATTGTGACCATCAGAGCGAAGCCACAAAATGCTGATCGTAAAACTGAGAGAGCTGTTTGTAAGTGTTTGCACCAGGGGTGTCGCCAAAGTACACGCCGAGTTGCAGCACCTGTGCATGCCGAGTTTAATCATTGTTGACATAAGGGTGTACCACGAGTTAGAGTATATTAATGTCAAGTTCAAAGACTAATGACCAAACATGTACCATGCTCTGCATTTATGAGCCTTATCTGACCTGGCAAAAATAAAAGATTTTGTATTTATTTAAAGGAAGTGCATCTGAACGCTCTTCCACTGATAGAGTTACCGGTAATTATGAAGCCACATTTTGCGTTTAAGTACAGAAATAATACGAAAAAAAAAAAATAAATAAATAAACTGTTCCTGAAGAAAATTTCGATGCATCCTAGCTAAAACAAGCAAGCGCCAATCATTAACGCTGACTAAACTGCGAGTGTAAAGGTTGCGTATCACAAAGTGCTAAAGCAGTCTGTCCATAGTTATAAGCTTTATACCCTTAACCACACGCACAGGCTGATAAGTATGTTATAAGCTGCAGTCCCTTTTGACACAACTCAATAAAAATATCGGTATCCAACACTTTAGCACCCCACCGCCACACCCTGTGTAGCGCTCTGTATAGTGGATAATCTGATAACAGCCCTCCATATGCTTGCAACATAATTTTATCTGCGAGACTGTTTCCTATTTAACATATTTATCTCCTGTGCCCTTGCAGCCATACGACAAGGCTACAAGTGCAATCCCGATGAATGGCAGCACAGGAGAATGGTTGAGAAAAACAGTTGGAGTAAGACAAGGATGTCTTCTGTCACCCACCCGCTTCAACATTTTTCTCGAATGTATCATGTCTGATGCGCTGGAAGAACATGACGGAAAGGTTAGCATAGGGGGGGGGGGGGGGGGCAAAATATTACCAATCTGCGGTTTGCCGATGACATAGATGCTCTAGCTGAGGAAGAGCAGGAATTAGAAGCCTTAGTTGAAAGTATCGACCAAACATGCACAAGGTATAAGATGGAGATTAGTGCTGAGAAGTCCAAACTGATGACAAACAGTGCAGTTGGCATCCAGAGGGAGATCAAGGTAAGAGGACAAAAGCTGGGTACTGTTACAAGCTTCAAATACCTTGGAGCAGTTATCTCAGATGATGGCTCAAAACAGGAGGTTCTCTCAAGGATTGCACAAGCCACTTCAGCTCTTACCAAGCTGAAACCAAGTTGGGAAGATAACAACATATCTCTTGGATCAAAGGTGACACTTTTGCACTCCTTTGTCATTTCCATATATCTGCATACCTGTGAATCATGGACCTTTACAGCAGAGCTAGAGAAAAGAACGCAGGCCTTTGAGATGAGATGCTACCGAAGGTTACTGAACATTTCGTACAAGGACCATATAACTTATGAGGAGCTTCGCAGAAAGATCCATGTAGCCATTGGAGACTATGATGAATTCCTGACGCTGGTCAAGAAATGGAAACTAAGGTGGTTTGGCCACGTCTCAAGGTCTTCTGGCTTAGCAAAGATGATTTTACAGGACACAGTGAAAGGAAAAAGAAGAAGAGGTAGAATGAAGAAGAGGTGGGAAGACAATATTAAAGAGTGGACAAAGATGGATTTTGCCAGCTCAACTAGGGCAGCTGAAAACAAAACAAGGTGGAAGGGGATTGTTTCGAAGTCATCTGTGGTTCCCCCAACGACCTAGCGAGGTTATGGGATAGAATAGAACTGATCTCCTGTGCAGACGTAGGGACAATTACATTCTACGAAAATTGGGACGGACACGAAAATAACAGAAAAAGGCAACTAGATTTTTTCTAGGGTTGCTTTTGAAGAATTGAGGGATCAGAGTGGCCCGACCTGGAGTAAAGCAAAGTAAGCGTACAGGGGCGGATGCAGGAATTTTGGATAGGGGGTTCAAATTAGCTGGTGAGGGGGTTCGATTTGCGCAGTTCGACCAATTTTGGCTGAAATTCCCCATGAATATGAAATAATTTAGGCTAATGAGGGGGTTCGTTTGAACCCCCCGAACCCCCTCTGGATCCGCCACTGGCGTAGAACTATTGCGTATCTACCCATCTGATTTAGAGAAGCGTACAGAGTAATGCGTCTGCCAATAAAGAGCAACTGAGAGTGAGTTCAAAGCTATTTGAGCCGCGACACGAGAAAACCAACAAAGTGGTCGTGCGCTCAGGGCAGACTCAGATCAGCCTGGGCATCCAACAAGTTTGATCAGACTCTTCGCTAAGCGCTTAAACGGTAGCTAAGAGTCTAAGCTAGCTCCATGTGGACAGCGAAGACTCTGATCAGACTGGGCGGATGCCCAGGCTGATCTGAGTCTGCGTTGGGCGCACAACCACATTGTTGGTTTTGTCGCGTCGCTGCTCATTTCAATCAGAAAAGAGTCTTACAAAAGAGTCAATAAATCATATTTGTTTTCCTTAGATATCAGTAACTTTCATTTTCTTTAGAAAATGATTCTTTGCTTGGGTGAATGAATACACTTTCAGGGGAAGCAATCTGTCATTTTCGTTCTTTGCGCCCTTCTAAATTCTGGAAGAGAAGAATTGCTGCCCAAGCAGCAAATGCCTTCCTTTAAGAGAAGAGCCCCGTTTTGGAAGTTTTTTTTAATGAGGAAGTCAGTACATATGTTTCCTTTTGTACTCTTTTGGAATGAGTTTAAAATGTAAAGACTGGAATTTACTTTTCCCACTGTCAACAGATAAAGTGAATCTTCAAACTGAAAGTTCATCTGTCCAATGGTATAAGCAACAGTGATCTAATAGCTCTTGCAAAGAAAATGTTCTGAATGAACAGTAAAAACATTGGCAGGCAAACTCATCATATCTGGAAGACAAACAAAATGTTGATGCTTAATTATTTACAATATTCTCAATCATTCTTTTGAATTTACTAATAGAATGATTTTTCATACTAGCAATCGGACAGCCAACAACAACTGACTGACTTTGGTATTTTAGACACTATAAGTACGAAGCAATATCAATAAATGCTCAGCTAGACAGTTGCAACTAAATTTAATGCCATTTTAAAAAAAAATCACTAAGAGCAGTACTTTATTCCAACTAGGCGTACACCATTTTTGACAAAAAAGCTTAAACTCGGCGTACATGGGTTCTCCAACTCGCCGTATTTTCGTTAATTATGTATTTGCAACTCGGCGTGCACTTCAAACCATTACAGCCTGCCTACAAATGATTTCTATATTCAAAGCAGACAGGATTTGACCGATTCATCTATTACAATAGCTTCAATATATATTTGCCTAGCTAATAAGGAACCTATCAATCAAAAGATACATGTATTTGTAAAGAAATACTGAATTCTTTTTCAGTAAAGAATGTACAGATTTGGTTAAATATTCTGTAAATCGAATATTGCATTCACGTGAAACTATATCAGTCTGAAAGCTTATTCGGTTAAGGATACACCTGTGCTAGTTTATTACATTTAGATGACGAAAATGCCCTGATAAATGAACATACTTTTAAGCCATGATGACATTTCCGAGACGTGTTTTCTTCTAACTCGGCGTACACTGCTCCAACTCGCATTTATAGGCATACACGAATGGACACAGTGTTTATATGTGATTGGGGATTTGAGTCTTATATCACAGATCAAGGCCGTCGAGGCGCTGCGGCCGGTGCGGCCATGGCCGCCCCAAATTTTTGGCCAGAAAAGCTGAACATGCCAAAAAAAAAAAAAAAACGGCAAGGAAAAAACTAAAAATAAGAAGAAAAAAAAAAACGAGGGAAAAATCTCCTGGAACCGTGTTTCTCAAAGCTTTGACATCAGCGCCTGTAGTGTATCAGGATAAACTGGACTTTGTTGTGGACGTCTGTCGCAAAGACTTTCAAAAAATCAATCTTAAGGTGCAACTTGACGAAACTGTCAATTCAGCATATAACAGACTGGGAGCGGAACCTACACTGTCTGGTGTGTTTGAATTTTTTCAAGGACGATCAAAACCTATGAGATGTATGTACTCTGAGGTTATTACATTGGTAAAACTTATACTTGTGATGCCAGCTACTAACACTACGACTGAACGGACATTTTATGCTCTACGTAGTGTGAAATCGTAACTGAGAACTGCCATGACGCAAGCTCGTCTCTTAAATTATGCTATTACATGTACATAGGGATGGCACTGATTAGCTGGATATATCGTGTGTGGCAAATGACTTGTAATGTCTTTATCCCACATGACTTGTGATGTCTTTTTCCCACATGATCTCTTGGGTGGGATCTGGGACTGAAATGTGTCAGTTCCTGAGAATTTTAATATTATTTACTTTTGTATCAGGAATGGAAAGACGGGCGACCATTTCTGGGAAATTTTAATCAATAGTGTTTTATCTTTCGGGGATAATTATAATAGCTGACATTTACAAATACAGGACACCATGTGAACTTTCCAACAGGACTGGACGTATGGGTCCACTGTCATTTTTGGGCATAGCTACATGTATTTGGATTATCTCTCACTCTCTCTTTTTTATCAGAGATGCCTGTGTGACGTGCAAATGACCACAAACAGGGTCACGTTAGTCTTTTTACAGACTAACAAAAGCATTAAGAAAGCAAAAAAAAAAAATATTCAGCATGTTTTATCAATACATAAAGCTGATTCAGAATGCTACAAAAGGGCTGATAATTTAAATCAGAATGAAATGGCTCTCTTTCTGCTTGCATTTGTCAAAACGGTTTCTATGACAGTCATAGAGGTTAACGGGGCATCAAGTAAAGAGGTCCATGTAATAAAAAGCCAAACTAGCTTCATTGCAATTCAAATAGACAAAACTGGCTTCAGATCGCATCAGAGAGCATCTAATTTTCAATTTTTCCCCGGGGGAGCATGCCCCCGGACCCCACTAGCTTAGCTTCGCGACTTTGTTGCTCGCCATGGGCCGCACCAAACAGAATTTCCTTCCGACGGGCCTGCAGATGCTATTAAAATGAAATCCCACAAAGTTTTTTTTCTAGTCTGCAACTAGCAGCAGTGAGGTAGTATTTTCAGGCCTTGGCGAAAAGTCCTTCAAGTTTTCTGGTTACTCTGTGAGTATTATAGACATGTCTGTGTGACATGGCCTGATCAGGCATGACACAATTGTCTGCAGAAATCTTGATATGCTCCAGAATTGGCATTTCTGAAAAATCGTTTTACAATTTTAGAAAGAATAAACTGTGTTATACCTGTTATTTTGAACTGAATATTTCTTCTGCATCTGCAAATTTCTTTCACACATTGTGAAAGCAGAGCTCCGGATGAGACAGGTATTGATGATACTTCGATAATTTTTTCTTTTTTTCTCAATGAAAGCATATATTGTGACCTCTCATTGGAACCGTCTTTGCAAGACGGTTCTAATGAGGGGTCACAATATATGCTTTTATGGACCAGTATGGAAAATTATGCCTAAATTATTCCTGTTACCCCTTATCTAGGGCTGGGACAGGTAGAGATTTTGTACCCGAGTCACTTTTATCCGCAGGTACCCGAGTACCCGTTACCATGACATTTTAGCATATTCACAGTAGAAAGTATACGTTTATAGTGCTCAGAAATTAAGTTAGATATCTGACATTTGCACACGTGTGCATGGGAAGAGAATGAAAATGTAGAAATGTCTCATATAATACACCAAAACTGCAGTTTATACAAGGCGGTCACACTAAACCTTGCTCTATTTGCTTTGAATTTTATTGAATGGAATTTTTATACACTACATAATAATAAGCATTCGGGTAACAGGTAGTAAATTTGTACCCGGGTAATTGCTTTAACCAATTCAACTTCGGGTACCCGGGTACTCGTCCCAGCCCTACCTTTATTTGGAGCACTGATTAAGTATGTATATTACTCCTTGTAGTATTGGTGTTGTTCCTGTGTGTTGGTTTGCTAGGGTTTGGGGCCAGATATAACCCTCATAGATATGATCACCCAGCTAAGGTAAGCACTGTAATTCACAACAAAAATATTGAAATTTTACTGAGATAATTCAGAGATAATTTTCCCTAATTTTCAATGAAAGCATAGGTTGTGATATAATTTTTCTTAATTTTCAGTGAAAACAAATGTTGTGACCCCTCATAAGAACCGTCTCAGCAAGACGGTTCTAAAAAGGGGTCACAACATATGTTTTTATGGAGTAATAAGGAAGATTATCCATAAAATATCCTTGTTACCTCTTCTTATCTGGAGCACTGCCCATTAGGAATGAAATTTTCTAGCTGTGAAGGATCTTAAACAATCCTAGTCTTAAATAAAGTGATATCAAAGTCGTTTAACCATTTCAATTTTAAGTAACTGAAAGAAAATAGACATCTAGGATTTTGACAGTCAGTCATTTAGAATAAGGGTATTTGACTAACAAACAGTGTAGATCCATAGGAGTGGTTTCAATAACATCTGACCCAGCTCAGTGAACAGTGTTTTTCTTATTCTGTCTGTCTGGTTCAACTATTTTTCAGAGCTCTAGATAAGAGGGGTACTTGATGATAATTGAGGGATAAATTTTTTTATTTCTCTTTGAAACCATATGTTGTGACCTCTCATCTGAAACGTCTCGTCGAGATGGTTCAGTTGAGGGGTCACAACATATGTTTTTATCCAGAATTAACAAAAATTATCTCTAATTATCACCAAATACTCCCTCTTATATAGAACTCTGATTTTTGATCACCTATTTGCCTTGATCTTCACAGACAGTACCAAAACAGCTGACATCTGCCATTTGGACCTACCACTTTGGCTATGACAACAAAGGATGGCCAAGTCTGGAGAGGACCGCCACACTGCTAAATGATACAGGTTAGTTAAGTTCAGGGCCTGGTTGTTCAAAACTAACAATGTCGTTAGTTAACATTTCGTTAAAATTTAAAACGTTAATCCCTCAAATATCCCAATATTTTTTGTTGAAAAAACGTTAGAAGCTTTTGCAAAAGCTTCTCACATTTTTTCAACCAAAAATATCAGTGTATTTGATTATAAGGTCATAAAACACTTAACAAGTTTAGCTCTTAATGAGCTTGTTAGGCTAACAATGCTTTGAACAACTGGGCCCTAGTCACAAAATATTGGGTGGCCAAGCAATGGAATGCAGAATACAATTTATAGTTCCGAAAACCCAGGCATACATAACCATTAACTGTATTAAAGGTAAAACCACAGACGTATGTTAAACATTTAACATGTGCGATTTTGTTTGTGAGACTATGTCACATGCTAAGTTGTTGTTGCATCGGTCAGTTATACACTATCAGGTGACTTTAAGTGGCATTCTGGGTGTGGCTCGGAACTGTGTATATTGTGAGATAGAATTCTTCAGTGAAATTTATATATTAGTGGCATTAAAGTTCTGTTTTAAAGTTAGTTTGATATTTCCTTATACTTCTGAAATCTTTTGGCACCATTGTGGCCCAGATGCGACTGCTAGGCAGAGAGCCATTGTCGCTTTAATGCGAACGGCTTAGTTCCATTATTTATCTCCATTTTACGACATTACCAAGGGAAGTAATTCAAAGACTATGACCAAATTATGGCAAACAAAAAACAAAGATTTTTTCCTGAGGAAAACACAATTTGCCTGTTTTTGATGAAATTTAGAGACTTTCAAGGGTTTTATTTAGGGGCAATCCGGGTAAGTACGGACAGTTTTTGCACTGGGGCGCTTTGCTGTTGCACCCCTTCGGCTAAGTGAGCGCTCCAGATACACCCCTGATTGATTAAATTCGGCAAAACACTTCTTCGGACTTTATCGTTCCAGTCATAAGGTAATGCCTAGCCAAATTCTCACAAAAGGAGTTAAAAGTGATAAGGGTGAAATGGGTAAAGTACGGACAGGGTATGGAAAGTACGGACACCTATGTTCTAAAGTTCGGACACCTTGAAATTCATCTAAAATCAAATATATCTCCTGTTCAATGTTTAAAATTACAATTGAAAAATAGATTTATCAAAGACAAACACATGTTTTAAAGGTGTTTTGAAGGCCCAAGAGGTAACTGGCCACCCTCGCAACTCAGTCCCCGCTACCCACCCCGACACACATATTTATATTTTTTTGACGAAGTTGAACTCTATTAAGTTCATATCCTTACATTTTCATGTCTGTTCTGTATGTTAAATACTCCATGAATTCATGTTGAATATAAATATGAAATAAGTATCTCATACCTTCAAATCTAAAACTTTTTTTTTCTTCTTCTTCTTTTTTATGCCCCCAATTTCGGAGAAATTGTGGGGGCATATTGGTTTGGGCCTGTCCGTCTGTCTGTCTGTCCGTCTGTCCTCTATCTATAACTCAAGAACCGTAAGAGCTAGGAGCTTTAAACTTTATACACATGATCAGTATGAAAAATAAGCGAACACGTGTTTTTTCTTTTTTCCGCAGGTCACATATTTCAAGAGTTATGCCCCTTTTTCGACTTAGCCTGTGGAACCTTGTGAACAAAATATCTCAAGAACCCCTGATGCTAGGATCATGAGGTTTTGCAGGATGAGAATGCCCAAGGTGTAGATGACTTGATTAACTTTTGAAACAAATTCGTGATTTTTTGACCGAGTTATGCCCCTTTTTCGACTTAGTGCATTGTAAGCCTATGGAACCTTGTGGACAAAATATCTCAAGAACCCCTGAAGCTAGGAGCATGATTTTTTGCAGGAAGATACTGCCTGTGGTGTAGATGACCTGATTAACTTTTGAAAATATTTCGATAATTTTTGATCGAGTTATTCCCCTTTTTCGACTTAGTGCATTGAGGCCTATGGTACAAAGGTACCCTTACATATAGTCAAGAACAATAAGAGCTAGGAACTTGAAACTTTATACACATGATCAGTATGGAAAATAAGCAGACCCATATTTTTTTATGCCCCCAACTTCGGAGAAGTTGAGGGGGCATATTGGTTTGGGCCTGTCCGTCTGTCCGTCCGTCCGTCAGTCCGTCCGTAACGCTTTTTGGCAGCTGGGAAACTCAAGAACTGCTTTTGCAAGGATCTTGAAATTTTATGTGTGGCACATACATGAAAAATTAGCGCACCCGTATTTTTTCTTTTTTCCGCCGGTCACATATTTTCAGAGTTGTGCCCCTTTTTCGACTTAGTCTATGGAACCTTGTGAACAAAATATATCGAGAACCCCTGATGCTAGGATCATGATTTTTTGCAGGATGACATTGCTCAAGGTGTAGATAACTTTTGAAAAAAAAACGTGAATTTTTGACCGAGTTATGCCCCTTTTTCGACTTAGTGCATTGTAAGCCTTTGGAACCTTGTGAACAAAATATCTCAAGAATCCCTGATGTTAGGATCATGATCTTTTGCAGGATGGCATCGCCCAAGGTGTAGATGACCTGATTAGTTTTTGAAAAAAAATCGTGAATTTTTGGCCGAGTTATGCCCCTTTTTAAACTTAGTGCATTGTAAGCCATGGAACCTTGTGAACAATATATCTTGAGAACCCCTGATGCTAGGATCATGATTTTTTGCAGGCAGACATTGCCTATGGCGTAGATGACCTGATTAACTTTTGAAAAAAAATTGTGAATTTTTGACCAAGGTATGCCCCATTTTTGACTTAGTGCATTGTAAGCCTATGGAACCTTGTGAACAAAATGTCTCGAGAATCCCTGATGCTAGGATCATGATCTTTTGCAGGATGACATTGCCCAAGGTGTAGATGACCTGATTAGTTTTTGAAAAAAAATCGTGTATTTTTGACCGAGTTATGCCCCTTTTTAGACTTAGTGCATTGTAGGCCTATCGGACCTTGTGAACAAAATATCTTGAGAACCCCTGATGCTAGGATCATGTTTTATTGCAGGCAGACACGGCCTAAGGCGTAGATGACCTGATTAACTTTTGAAAAAACATTGGTTAATTTTTATGCCCCCAACTTCAGAGAAGTTGAGGGGGGGCATATTGGTTTGGGCATGTCCGTCTGTCTGTCCGTCCGTAATGCTTTTTGGCAGCTGGGAAACTCAAGAACTGCTTTTGCTAGGATCTTGAAATTTTATGTGTGGCATGTGCATGAAAAATAAGCGGACCCATATTTTTTTATTTTTCCGTCGGTCATGTATTTCCAGAGTTATGCCCCTTTTTAGACTTAGCCTGTGGAACCTTGTGAACAAAATATCTCAAGAACCCCTGATGCTAGGATCATGAGGTTTTGCAGGATGACAATGTCCAAGGTGTAGATGACCTGATTAACTTTTGAAACAAATTCGTGAATTTTTGACAGAGTTATGCCCCTTTTTCGACTTAGTGCATTGTAAGCCTTTGGAACCTTGTGAACAAAATATCTCAAGAATCCCTGATGTTAGGATCATGATCTTTTGCAGGATGACATCGCCCAAGGTGTAGATGACCTAATTAGTTTTTATGCCCCCAACTTCGGAGAAGTCGAGGGGGCATATTGGTTTGGGCCTGTCCGTCCGTCCGTCCGTCTGTCCGTCTGTCCATCAGTCCGTCCGTAACGCTTTTTGGCAGCTGGGAAACTCAAGAACTGCTAATGCTAGGATCTTGAAATTGTATATGTGGCACGTACATGAAAAATGAGCGGACCCGAATTTTTTCTTTATTCCGCCGGTTATGTATTTCAAGAGTTATGCCCCTTTTTCGACTTAGTCTATGGAACCTTGTGAACAAAATATCTCAAGAACCCCTGATGCTAAGATCATGATTTTTTGCAGGATGACATTGGCCAAGGTGTAGATGACCTGATTAACTTTTGAAAAAAAATCGTGAATTTTTGACCGAGTTATGCCCCTTTTTCGACTTAGTGCATTGTAAGCCTATGGAACCTTGTGAACAAAATATCTCAAGAATCTCTAATGTTAGGATCATGATCTTTTGCAGGATGACATTGCCCAAAGTGTAGATGACCTGATTAGTTTTTGAAAAAAAATCGTGAATTTTTGACCGAGTTATGCCCCTTTTTAGACTTAGTGCATTGTAAGCCTATGGAACCTTGTGAACAAAATATAATGAGAACCCCTGATGCTAGGAACATGATTTTTTGCAGGCAGACATTGCCTAAGGGGTAGATGACCTGATTAATTTTTGAAAAAAAATTGTATATTTTTAAATGAGTTATGCCCCTTTTTCAACTCAGTGCATTGTAAGCCTATGGAACCTTGTGAACAAAATATCTCGAGAATCCCTGATGCTAGGATCATGATCTTTTGCAGGATGACATTGCCCAAGGCGTAGATGACCTGATTAGTTTTTGAAAAAAAATCGTGAATTTTTGACCGAGTTATGCCCCTTTTTAGACTTAGTGCATCTTAAGCCTATGGAACCTTGTGAACAAAATATCTTCAGAACCCCTGATGCTAGGATCATGTTTTTTTGCAGGCAGACATTGCCCAAGGCGTAGATAACCTGATTAACTTTTGAAAAAACATTGGTTAATTTTTGACTGAGTTATGCCCCTTTTTCGGACATAGGCATTTTGTATAGGAATGAGCTTGTGAACAAAATATCTGAAGAATCGCATAAGCTAAGATCCTTATATTTGGCGTGCAGGTTTGGACTAAGGTGTAGATGACCTGATTAACTTTTGAGCCTATTTCATAAATTTTGGTAAAATTTGTCCCATATTTAGAAATAGGCATTTTGAATACAAAGAAGCTACATGTACATGTGCATATGAATAATTAGATGAACAAAATATCTGAAGAACCGCTGCTATTTTCCTTATATATTTGGCATACAGTTACAGGCTAAGATGTAGATGAACGGATACATCTTCTTTAGAGGCAAGCATAAGGTTGGGGGCATAGTGATTCATAAACACATTTTCTAGTTGAAAAAAAATCGTGAATTTTTGGCCGAGTTATGCCCCTTTTTAAACTTAGTGCATTGTAAGCCATGGAACCTTGTGAACAATATATCTTGAGAACCCCTGATGCTAGGATCATGATTTTTTGCAGGCAGACATTGCCTATGGTGTAGATGACCTGATTAACTTTTGAAAAAAAATCGTGAATTTTTGACCGAGGTATGCCCCATTTTTGAATTAGTGCATTGTAAGCCTATGGAACCTTGTGAACAAAATATCTCGAGAATCCCTGATGCTAGGATCATGATCTTTTGCAGGATGACATTGCCCAAGGTGTAGATGACCTGATTAGTTTTTGAAAAAAAATCGTGTATTTTTGACCGAGTTATGCCCCTTTTTAGACTTAGTGCATTGTAGGCCTATCGGACCTTGTGAACAAAATATCTTGAGAACCCCTGATGCTAGGATCATGTTTTATTGCAGGCAGACATTGCCTAAGGCGTAGATGACCTGATTAACTTTTGAAAAACATTGGTTAATTTTTATGCCCCCAACTTCAGAGAAGTTGAGGGGGGGCATATTGGTTTGGGCATGTCCGTCTGTCTGTCCGTCCGAAACGCTTTTTGGCAGCTGGGAAACTCAAGAACTGCTTTTGCTAGGATCTTGAAATTTTATGTGTGGCATGTGCATGAAAAATAAGCGGACCCATATTTTTTTATTTTTCCGTCGGTCATGTATTTCCAGAGTTATGCCCCTTTTTAGACTTAGCCTGTGGAACCTTGTGAACAAAATATCTCAAGAACCCCTGATGCTAGGATCATGAGGTTTTGCAGGATGACAATGCCCAAGGTGTAGATGACCTGATTAACTTTTGAAACAAATTCGTGAATTTTTGACAGAGTTATGCCCCTTTTTCGACTTAGTGCATTGTAAGCCTATGGAACCTTGTGAACAAATTATCTCAAGAACCCCTGATGCTAGGAGCATGATTTTTTGCAAGAAGAGACTGCCTAACATATAGATGACCTGATTAACTTTTGAAAAAAATTTATGAATTTTTTATCGAGTTATGCCCCTTTTTCGACTTAGTGCATTATTAACCTATGGAACCTTGTGAAGAAAATATCTGGAGAACCCCTGATGCTAGGATCATGATTTTTTGCAGAAAGATACTGCCTAACATATAGATGACCTGATTAACTTTCGAAAAAAATCGTAAATTTTTGACTGAGTTAAGCCCCTTTTTCGACTTAGTGTATTGAAGCCTAATGGTACAAAGGTACAAGCATTATTGGATGAACCTTCTTTAGAGGCAAGCATAGGGTTGGGGGCATAGTGTTTCATAAACACATTTTCTAGTTATTTTTCTGCCGGCAATGTATTTCCAGAGTTATGCCCCTTTTTCGACTTAGCCTGTGGAACCTTGTGAACAAAATATAATGAGAACCCCTGATGCTAGGATCATGAGGCTTTGCAAGATGAGAATGCCCAAGGTGTAGATGACCTGATTAACCTTTGGAACAAATTCGTGAATTTTTGACCGAGTTATGCCCCTTTTTCAACTTAGTGCATTGTAAGCCTATGGAACCTTGTGAACAAAATATCTCAAGAACCCCTGATGCTAGGAGCATGATTTTGTGCAGGAAGATACTGCCTGTAGTGTAGATGACCTGATTAACTTTTGAAAAAGATTCAATAATTTTTGATCGAGATATTCCCCTTTTTCGACTTAGTGCATTGAAGCCTATGGTAGAAAGGTACCCTTATATATAGTCAAGAACAATAAGAGCTAGGAACTTGAAACTTTATACACATGATCAGTATGGAAAATAAGCAGATCCATATTTTTTTATTTTTCCGCCGGCAATGTATTTCCAGAGTTGTGCCCCTTTTTCGACTTAGCCTGTGGAACCTTGTGAACAAAATATCTCAAGAACCCCTGATGCTAGGATCATGAGGCTTTGCAAGATGAGACTGCCCAAGGTGTAGATGACCTGATTAACTTTTGAAACAAATTCGTGAATTTTTGACCGAGTTATGCCCCTTTTTCAACTTAGTGCATTGTAAGCCTATGGAACCTTGTGAACAAAATATCTTAAGAACCCCTGATGCTAGTAGCATGATTTTTTTGCAGGAAGATACTGCCTGTAGTGTAGATGACCTGATTAACTTTTGAAAAAGATTCAATAATTTTTGATCGAGTTATTCCCCTTTTTACGACTTAGTGCATTGAGGCCTATGGTACAAAGGTACCCTTACATATAGTCAAGAACAATAAAAGCTAGGAACTTGAAACTTTATACACATGATCAGTATGGAAAATAAGCAGATGCGTATTTTTTCATTTTTCCGCCGGCAATGTATTTCCAGAGTTATGCCCCTTTTTCGACTTAGCCTATGGAACCTTGTGAACAAAATATCTCAAGAACCCCTGATGCTAGGATCATGAGGCTTTGCAAGATGAGAATGCCCAAGGTGTAGATGACCTGATTAACTTTTGAAACAAATTCGTGATTTTTTGACCGAGTTATGCCCCTTTTCAACTTAGTGCATTGTAAGCCTATGGAACCTTGTGAACAAAATATCTCAAGAACCCCTGAAGCTAGAAGCATGATTTTTTGCAGGAAGATACTGCCTGTGGTGTAGATGACCTGATTAACTTTTGAAAAAGATTTAATAATTTTTGATCGAGTTATTCCCCTTTTTCGGCTTAGTGCATTGAGGCCTATGGTACAAAGGTACCCTTACATATAGTCAAGAACAATAAGAGCTAGGAACTTGAAACTTTATACACATGATCAGTATGGAAAATAAGCAGATCCGTATTTTTATACGCCCGTTTTGAAAAAACGGACGTATTATGTTGTGGCGCTGTCCGTCCGTCCGTAAACATTCTTGTACACGCCATAACTCAGTAACCATTTGGGATATCTTCATGAAATTTGGTAGGCATATGTATCAGGGTGGGGGAACGTGTCGGGTACAAGAATGGTTGCTCCCCCTTTCTTACTTTTGAAGTTATGCCCCTTTGATTAATTTTTTCCCTGTAAGTCTTGTACGCGCCATAACTAGATAACCGTTTGGGATATCTTTATAAAACTTCATAGCAATGTGAATGAAGTCCTAACGATGTGTCGCCTACAAAAACGGCTGCTTTCCCTTTCTTCGTTTTAGAGTTAATCCGTTTCATTAGTTCTAAAAGGCTAGTTTTCGTGTTTTCTTTTACAATATATTGTCAAGGGAAAAAACTAGAACTAAAAATGGTGTAATTTGTGTATTTAGGTTATCTCCCTTGTCCAACTTTACCTTGGAATACTAACAGTATATCATGTGTTAAATATTTAGATGATGTTGCAGTCATTATACCCCCACTTTGAAAAAGTGGGGGGTATACTGGTTTACATCTGTCTCTCCATCCGTCCGTCCATCCATCTGTCCATCCTTCCATCTGTCCTTCCGTCCCCATTTGATCAAATTTTTCATCGAAGATTTCTTCACAACCATACAAGCTAGACTGGTCATATTTGGCATACAGGTTGATGATGACATGTTGTATTGTGGGATTGAGAACCAGCCTTCTCCTCTTATTCTTCCCTGTATTTGTCCGATTTGCTTTCTTTCCATACTTTGAATAATGAAATTTTTCGTCTAAGATTTCTCCACAACCACGCCAGCTAGAGTAGTCATATTTGTTATGCAGGTTGATGACGACATGTTGATCCCACGATAAACAGCCTTATCCTGCTTATTCTTTCCTGTATTTGTCCGATTTTCTTTCTTTCCCTACTTTGAATAATGAAATTTTTCGTCAAAGATTTCTGCACAACCATGCAAGCTAGAGTAGTCATATTTGGTATGCAGGTTGGTGACAATATGTTGTATCTTTGGATTGAGAACCAGCCTTTTTCTGCTTATTCCTCCCTGTATTTTTCCAATATTCGTTCTTTCCATACTTTGAATAATAAAATTTTTCATCAAAGATTTCTCCACAACCAAGCAAGCTAGAGTAGTCTTATTTGGTATGCAGGTTGATGACGATATGTTGTATCGTGGGATTGAGAACCAGCCTTTTTCTGCTTATTCTTCCCTGTATTTGTCCAATATTCTTTCTTTCCATACTTTGAATAATGAACTTTTTCATCAAAGATTTCTCCACAACCATGCAAGCTAGATTAGTCATATTTGGTATGCAGGTTAATGATGACTTCCTGTATTGTGGGATTGAGAACCAGACTTCTCCTCTTTTTATTCCCTGTATTTGTCCGATTTTCTTTCTCTCTTTACTTTGAATAATGCATTTTTTTTGCAAAAGATTTCTATGCATCTGTAAGTTAGAGTAGGGATTTTTGTATGCATGTTGATGATAACTTGTTGTATTGTGGGATTGATAACCAGTCTTCTCCTGCTTATTCTTCCCTATATTTTTCCAATTTTCTTTCTCTCCTGACTTTGAATAATGTAATTTTTTGTAACAGATTTCACAGCAACCATTCATTTTTGGTATACATGGTAACAATGATTTCTCTCCCTGTTTATGCTTTTTGTTACGAAAATAACATCATTTGATTTAAGCAATTAAGCGGGGTATAGTCGGATTCGCTGACAGTTCTAGTTAATTATTATAGAGTGGTTGCCCCTGTTTGTCTGCCTGTCTATCCTTTTGTAAACAATCTTGTTCATTCTATAACTCCTTCAGGAAATTGAAACGGGCGTATTATGCGCCGCTTGCGAAGCCTTTGTTTTATTTTTCTGCCGGCAATGTATTTCCAGAGTTATGCCCCTTTTTCGACTTAGCCTGTGGAACCTTGTGAACAAAATATCTCAAGAACCCCTGATGCTAGGATCATGAGGCTTTGCAAGATGAGAATGCCCAAGGTGTAGATGACCTGATTAACTTTTGAAACAAATTCGTGAATTTTTGACCGAGTTATGCCCCTTTTTCAACTTAGTGCATTGTAAGCCTATGGAACCTTGTGAACATAATAATTTCAAGAACCCCTGATGCTAGGAGCATGATTTTTTGCAGGAAGATACTGCCTGTGGTGTAGATGACCTGATTAACTTTTGAAAAAGATTCGATAATTTTTTATCGAGTTATTCCCCTTTTTCGACTTAGTGCATTGAAGCCTATGGTACAAAGATACCCTTATATATAGTCAAGAACAATAAGAGCTAGGAACTTGAAACTTTATACACATGATCAGTATGGAAAATAAGCAGACCCGTATTTTTTTTATTTTCCCGCCGGTCATGTATTTCCAGAGTTATGCCCCTTTTTCGACTTAGCTTGTGGAACCCTGTGAACAAAATATCTCAAGAACCCCTGATCATGAGGTTTTGCAGGATGAGAATGCCCAAGGTGTAGATGACCTGATTAACTTTTGAAACAAATTCGTGAATTTTTGACAAAGTTATGCCCCTTTTTCCACTTAGTGCATTGTAAGCCTATGGAACCTTGTGAACAAAATATCTCAAGAACCCCTGATGTTAGGAGCATGATTTTTTGCAGGAAGATACTGCCTGTGGTGTAGATGACCTGATTAACGTTTGAGAAGAAATCATGAATTGTTGATCGAGTTATGCCCCTTTTTTGACTTAGTGCATTGTAAGCCTATGGTACAAAGGTACAAGCATTATTGGATGAACCTTCTCTAGAGACAAGCATATGGTTGGGGGCATAGTGTTTCATAAACACATTTTCTAGTTTTCCAAAACTTTATTTTTATTATATTATCTTAAATCAGAAAAAAGGTTATTGAACAGAAATGGCTATCTGGGGTAGTTAAAGGAAGTGTAAAAAAAATAAGCAATACGTTCTGGCCAGTGATTCTTAAACTACGGGCGTACAGAAATCAACAGATGCTCTCTTCCTGTCCATCTTTGGTTTAAACATATTTTATTCTAAAAAAAAATCTATGTACAATATATAAAAGGATACGAACGGAGGCAAAACGCTTATAAAGTTCTTTTCCTTTACATTTGATCTGGCGGACATATATATCTGCGGAAGATCTATTTAACAATATTTGCCTCGAAATGATGGTAGCTCATGGTTAATTTTATATCTCTAAATAACTTAACTCAGTTGATTATAGCTTTTCAGGATTTAACAAGCAGGTGCATAGTTAAATATATTGTCTATATTGTTAAATATACACTTATAAATGCACAAAGGCCACTCAACTTAACTGTGTTTACCACCCGACAATTACAACATTTTGTATATCTGCATTTTTACAACGAAATGAACTTTTTAAAATGATAATTTAATGGTGATTCGGTGTTCAACAGAGTTCCAAAGCCAGGATTAGCCTCTCTCTCTTTCTCTAATGTTACAGCTTAACCTCGGCGAAAACATAAAAATGGGAGCTATTGATGATGGACAAAACGCATGTCAGTATCTGTTAGGTTGATTCTGATGTTAGAAAACTTCAAAAATATGTCCACTTCTTTCGAATTTTGTATCTTTTCACACTTCGTATGTTAAACAAAATATGAAAGACCTTAGTGTTCGTAGTTTTTCACCTGGCAAAATTGGTGGAGAAAGTACGGACACTATAATAAAACTTATTTTTTCATGCAAGTTTTGTATTTCTGCTTCAAATAATGTTTGTAAAAGAAATTAGAAAGTGTTTCCTGCAGCACATAGACAGAATTTGAACTGATTCTGACTTATATCTACTTAAATGCCATGTTTAATTTTTTGTGTGTAAACTGTCTGCTCTCCAAAGTTTTTATTGTCACGTGACAGAAGTGGTGGGTCTTCTTCTTTACGCATGCGGTAGTGCTTTCAGCCTAAGGACAGAGTTATCGTTATTTGCGAAATCAAAGTACTGTAAATACCAAAAAACTAATATGGCATATTGTACTAGCCAGGGATACTTTTGAAGGGTTTTATCGCCTTTTAAAGTAGATTGTCCATACTTATCCGCTTGTCCGTACTTACCCGGATTGCCCCTACCAGAAACACCCAAAATTGTAAAATAAATTTGGCGCTGGCAAATGCATTTCCATATAAATTTGGCGCCGAAAGAGTTAAACGAAATCCTTGAGTGGCTTTGTTAGGAGGTATGATTGAGTCTGGCCATCCACCAGTATTTAGATTAAGTCAGTGTTAAGCTGAATTTTTTTCAAGGGGTTGCACTGGCCAGGCCCGGATCCAGACCACCACATACTGGTGGGGCTGGGGGGTGTCGATATGTATTTGGGAAGGGAGGGGTGGGGGGGGGGGGAGGGGTTGAAAATGACATAATAAAGGATAAATTTGATGAGATTTTTTGATAAAGTCTTTTTTTGCCTTGAAATATATGTTGTGATATCACATAAGAATCGCCTCGCCGAGGCTATTCTAATGAGATGTCACAACATAAATTCTAATCTAACCAGACCCAAGTGGCGGGGCTGAAGCCCCAAAGCCCACCCCCTGGATCCGGGGCTGCTGGCTGGGGGATGTTCTTGAGTCCCTGCTAATTCGCTCTTGTTCACAAAGTTCTCCTTTCTTTCACCTTTCAAGTAAAGATTAAGGTGTATTGTAAACTGCTATTTTTATTGCCACTTTTAAAAAGGGAGACAACTTCCGTGACTTCCTGACTGCTTGCCTGGGTGACAAAAACCTTCTAAAAATGTGTTTACTCTTAAAAGAAAGAATTTACTTTTTCTCTTTTGTAAAGGGAAGCAAATATGAAAATGGCCGAGTAGCTGCCCTTGATGGTGTATCTTCACTTTATCCCATTCCATTCAAGCAAACAGTTTGGATCCAGATCAGGCCCCACATTTGTGGGGCTGATCTGAGATCCAAACTGCTTGCTGCCTAGACATCATTTCTACAAGAGTTGGTTAGACCAATATTGTCAAAATATTCTTGATTTTTGATGCAGACGACAATTTCAGCAGACGACAAAAATACCCAGCATGCAATGGGTTAACTTTGATGTAGATGTTTGACATTAGATACTAATTTGCAAGTATGTGCCATTATTGGTTCTCCATGACTTTTACAGGTGCTGATGTGATTACATTGTTAGAAAGTGATGCCTCCAAGCCATTTCTGGGTAACAATGATCTCGGAATGTGGTTGGAAGAGAGACTGGGCATGTATGTGGACTATGGACCATCTACAAAAGACCATACATGGGGGTAGGTATGCTATTTACTGTATTCCTAACTTTGGACTGAAAATCTTGAACATATTCCAACAAAGTATCATTTAAAAATGAAATTATTTGCTCAATAAGATTACAATCAATACACAGGTTTTGTTACATCTCTTCCATAAGTTGAATGGATACATTTTCAGTGGAAGAAAACATTTTTAGCTGGCCTGTACAAATGTACAGGAAGAACTGTTGCACTATCATGCCGTTGGCTTCGGTGTTAGCAAAATGTTTAAGTTTTACATTAAAGTTTTTACGTATTTTGTATTTTCAGAAATCTGGTATTGTCAAAATGGCCAATAGTCAAATCAACCCATCATCTGCTGCCATCCCCCGAAGGTCAGTATCATGTGAGTTGTACTGAAAGTAAATGTGTTTTAAGATGTATACACCTTCATGTTTTTCGGCCATTATTATAAAGGGAAATAACTTTTGTAATTTGCTGTTTTGCTTCACTGGATGACAAGACCCTTCCAAAATGGAGTCTACTCTTAAAGGAAAGAATTTGCTCCTTTGGGAGCAAATTCTTACCTGTAAGAGTTGACTCCCATTGTTAAGGGAGGCAGAAGTGAGAATGGCAGAGTTGCTGTCCTTGAAAGTGAAGCTCTTCACCTCACAAGCATATTTCTTGCCCTTACCAGACAGCACTTTTACATATACATGTCCTATAGAGCACTCATAAATAATGGTATCAATTTTGGTTTGGTTGGTGCCAAAGAAGTGACTAAACAAATGTCTGCCAAGATTGGGTTTTAATACAGTGACTTGGCTTGACATGTCTAATGGTGTGAAAGCATCGAAAGTTAAACTGTGTCAGTATTTCTGTTTAAGGTGAATGGAAAGCAACTCTGCCATTTTCATATTGGTCTTCTTTCTTAATGGGGTCAACTCTCAAAGGAAAGAATTTGCTCCTGTAGGAGCAAATTCTTTCCTTTATGAGTAGACTTTATTGTGGAAGGGGTTTGTCTTCCAGGGAGGCAAACAGTTGTTTCCCTATAAAAAGTTGTTTCCTTATTGAAAATGCCAGAAAAACATGGAGGTGTATCCGTATGCCTTAATTATTTAAGTCTGCGGGGAAAACTTAAGTTGGAGTTACTTAATGAAGTGGAATAGAATGTCAAGAATCTTTCTGGAAACAAATGCACCCCTTTAGAGTCCAAAAAGTGAACTGTGTAGTTCCTGAGCAGAGGCCGAGGATAGTCTTGGCATGTGCATTATGCATATGCATAAAGCTTGTTGTTTTCTTTGTCACAGTGCACTTCTTTCAAGAGGAGCTTTCAGTTGGAAGATGAGCTTTTTCCATTCCTAAACAACTGCAAAATCTTGGCCATCTTATAAGACAGATCTAAATTTTTGGAATTGTTTTGGAAAGGAGAAAAAATCTTACAGCAACATTACACCGGACTGGTTAAGGTATTTGAGATCATGTTTGAATGGAGAAATTTCATCTTAATGTCTGAATAAATATGATAACTGGTTGACTTTATTTCAGGAGAACTAGCACCAGGGCTTACTGTTACTGTGAACGTCTCTGGTAGTCTTGTAGATTTTGTTGTAACACATATGGGAAATGATAGAGACAGGCTAGATAGAAAGTTACAGGCAGAATTTTTAGCCAAAGAATTGAAAAACTGGTGAGTATAGGGTAAAGTCTGGTAAATTCGGACAGCGGGTAAATTCGGAAAGTGACATTGTTTTCTTTATATGTCAGTTGTTTGGAATTCAAACAAAATTAAGTGGGCAAACAATGAAAATCCTGATGAGATGGCTCAGTATTAGCCGTCTCATCTGGATTTTCACTGTTTGCAATGGTAGGTCAGAATTCACCCGCTGTCCGAAGTTACCCGACTCGACCCTAGTGACAAGAGGAACCAAAATTTTTGTAATTTTACTAATGTTCTTGGAGACTTAGATCCTTACTAAGGAGTCTTCTTAACCCCAGTTTAAAGCTGGTGAAGAGAGTAAGTCTGATTTGTTCATACATGCAGTCAGCAACTTTCCTAATAAGAAGGATATTAGTAAAAATTCTAAATATTGGGACACCAAAAATAATTACCATAATTAACAGCTTGTTTTTACAGTGCAGTAATGTGTCCAAAAAAGGGAATGGGATGGCAAATAGTGTAAAACCTGATCAGACTGCTCCTCAGTCTGATCTGGGTTTGCACTATTTGCTCAGATCTAACTGTCCCAATATATAGAGGTTTTACAGTGTTAGTTATATTTCAGAGACTGCTTTCTCATAGCCCAGCTTGCTGTTGTATGAACTTCATTTGTGTAAATTCTGATACTATATGTAAAGTGTTCTAGTCTGTCTTGAGCTTGTATTTCAAACCTAAGCTTTTCTCCCCTTTATGAAATGAATTACTTGGGCCCAGTTTTCCAAACCAACAATGTCATTAGTTTATTATATGGTAAAATTTCAAATGTATCGTACTTTAAAACACTGCCGTTTTTGCAAAAAAAATAGGAGGAGCTCTTGCAGTGCAAAAGGTCCTCACAATTTTTCAGCAAGAAAAATTACAACAACTGATTTTGCGACTACTTTAAGGCTTAACAAATCCTCGACTAAGGACCTGATAAAGCTAACGATGCTTTGAACAGCTTGGCCCTAATTTGGGAGCAAGTTATAAAATGAGCCTTGACATGTTAAAACCAACAAAGTGGTTTTTGTTAAAACCAACAAAGTGGTTTTACGCCCAGCACAAACTCTGATTAGCCTGGGCATCTGCCTGATCAGCCTTGGCATTAAGGGCTTAGCAAAGAGTCTGATCAGATTGGGGGATGCCCAGGCTGATCTGAGTCTGCGCTGGGGGCACAACCACTTTGTTGGTTTTCTGATGTCGCGTCTCGTATCACTGTCCAGTGCTCCAGATAATGTTGGTTTTTGATGGTGACTTGGAGATAATTTTACTTCATTCTATATAAAAACACATTGTGGTCCTTTCGACCTCAGTTGTGGAGGTAGTTTCTTATGAGGGACCTTAACATATGTTCTAAGGTGACTTTAGGAGAAGTAACAATGCCAGTTCCGATATTTCCCTTCTTCTCAATTGGGGTCAACTCTTAAAGGAAGGAATTTGCTCTTGGAGGAGCAAATTCTTTCCTTTTCGAGTAGATCCCATCATGGAAGGGCTATATCATCCAGGGAAGTAAACAGGAAGTCAGAAATGTTGTCCTTCTTTGTAAAAATGGCAGAAAAATGTGGCCCGTCAACTTTTGTAAAAATGGCAGAAAAACATGGCCCACCCCTTTTGTAAAAATGGCAGAAAAACGTGGCATGCCCCCTTTTGTAAAAATGGCAGAAAAACGTGGCCCACCCCTTTTGTAAAAATGGCAGAAGTACCTGGCCTGCCCCTTTTGTAAAAATGGCAGAAAACCGTGGCCCGCCCCCTTTTGTAAAAAATGGTAGAAAACCATGGCCCACCCCTTTTGTAAAAATGGCAGAAAACCGTGGCCTACCCCTTTTGTAAAAATGGCAGAAAAATGTGGCCCACCCCCTTTTGTAAAAATTGGCAAAAAAGCGTGGCCCGCCCCCTTTTGTAAAAATGGCAGAAAAACATGGCCCACCCCTTTTGTAAAAATGGCTGAAAAACGTTGCCCACCCCTTTTGTAAAAATGGCAGAAAAACGTGGCATGCCCCCTTTTGTAAAAATGGCAGAAAAACGTGGCCCACCCCCTTTTGTAAAAATGAGAGAAAAACGTGGCCCCGCCCCTTTTGTAAAAAATGGCAGAAAAACGTGGCCCGCCCCTTTTGTAAAAAATGGCAGAAAAAACTGGCCCCGCCCCTTTTGTAAAAATGGCAGAAAAATGTGGCCCGCCCCTTTTGTAAAAATGGTAGAAAAACGTGGCCGGCCCCCTTTTATAAAATGGCAGAAAAACGTGGCCCCGCCCCTTTTGTAAAAATGGCAGAAAAACGTGGTCCTGCCCCTTTTGTAAAAATGGCAGAAAAACGTGGCCCGCCCCCTTTTATAAAATGGCAGAAAAAATGTGGTGGTATACCATACACCTTAAATGAATATAACAGAAATTATGTTAATAAATTTTCAAATACTAAATACTCCCATTATTTTGCACTCTGGGTATTTCTATGTTGTATTTGTAGTGATAATCCGGTGGTATTTATGGGCTATGTGACATCAAAGCCTAGCAGCAAAGAGTACTATACACTAATCAATGATGGCAATGTTAAAGATATAGATGCCACAGACAGGAAGAGGTTCTGTGAATATATTATGTACAGAGGACTCAGAAGGTACATGTAGGTCTTGACAAAATTATTATTTTTGAAGTGTAATTTCTGAAAACATTGCTGTAAGATTAGTCCTGAAGATAAATAATTTTCACATGGACAACTACAATACATAGGAGGTGAGGCTTTAAGATGAATTTATAAAGGATTTATAAAGGTGTGAGCATTTTAATGATTCGGTTATGAATTTTAAGTTGCGTCAGTACACCACCATGCTTTTCCACCATTTTTTCCTAAGGGAGATAACTTTTGTGACTTCCTATATACTTCTCAACAACATCTTTAAAAAAGTGGGTCTACCTGTAAAGGAAAGAACTGGGTCCCCTAGGGGAGCAAATTCTTTCATTTAAGGAGGGAAGTGAAAATGAACTTGATAGAGTTGTTTATCTAGAAAATGTTCCTATTCATTTCATAAAGGATTCAAGTGGTTTGTTAGTATTTCAGAGATTTACTTCCAGGGTGATCCCCTATGATGGAAAGTCTGTATCCCTCAGTAACAGGGAATTAAGTGACTTAAGAATAATTATTTGTTTGAGAAAATCTGAAGTTTCTGTTGAAAGAATTTGAGTTTGTAATGTCATTGAAAAACTGGTGGAGCATGGCATACACTGTTTGCCATGCTCCGAAACCAATGACATAATATATCTGTTACCATAGCAACTAAGATTCCTTATTGATGTTTAAGTGATGTCATTGAGAGGTCATTCTGCCTAGCTACTGAGCACAGCATTTGGTTATTCTATAGTTGCTATGGTAACAGATCTCTGACATAATCTCACTTATAATTCGAGAGGAGCATGGCATACAATGTATGCCATGCTCCTCTGGAATTATAAGTGAGATGCTTGCTGAAATTCAAACAATAGAAAAGTGTGGTTTTCTCAAACCTATAATTCATTCTCAAATAATTTAATTCTCTGTTTAGTGTGCAATATAGTCAGAGAAATGTAATAGTTGGAACCCACTACTGTGTCTGATTACGATATGCTTTAAAAGAAATAAGAAAAATATCTCAAATTTCTATCCAAAATATTAGTTATATCTTGTCATCATATTTTAACAGAACAGGCTACGCAAGGATTACTCATGGAGGGTTAAGTGATACAGAGGTCCAAGTAGGAAGATTTGAAATTCCTGCTGATCCTGATAAATATGAGGATAATGTAAAAACAACAACAGATCCTGATGAGGTACCGGAAAGTGTGAGATTTCATAGCAGGTATGCATTGATTTTTAGCTCGCCTGAACGAAGTTCAGGAAGAGCTTTTGTACTACCCCCGGAGTCGGCGTTAGCGTTAGCGGCGGCGGCGGCGTTAGCAAAATGTTAAAGTTTTACGTTAAAGTTTTTTATGTGATGGGCAAGGCGCTGTTAGGTGAGCTATCCTGTCCCTATGACAGGTCTTGTTGTAGATGTCTTCTAGGGTCAGGTAACTTCGGACAGCGGGTAAATTCGGACATACCATTGCAAACAGTGAAAATCCTGATGAGGCGGCTCATAATGAGCCGTCTCATCAGGATTTTCACTGTTTGCCCTGTTTATTTTGTTTTAAATTCAAACACTGACATATAAAGGAAACAGTGTCACTATCCGAATTACCTGCTGTCCGAATTTACCTGACTTGACCTTAATGTCTCAAAGTTGACTTTTTATGGCCATAGGGGCAGTGGCTGTTAGAAGTCTACTGTATCTTTGGGACAGCATGCATATGAAAAATGGTGCCCATCCCTCTCCTTTTGCTTCCGTTGACATTCTTTGATTTAAACTTATTTACTGCTAGGTTGAGAGAGAGAGAGAGTATTTCAGTGGTTGGCCTGCTGGGGATTTGAACCTACCATCGTCTGCACCATAGCCAAGCACCTCTAACCAGTCAGCCATGGCACATCTCTTAATATCGTATATTTATTGTAGATATTTGTACTGAGCCATTTATGTTACATAATTTTCAGTTGTAGAATTTGAACAAGTCCATTGTTCTTTGAAGGCATGGTTTATAAAACTGGTAAAAAGTGAAGAACCTGATCAGATTGCTCTTAAAGAGCAGTCTGATACTGCTCTTAAAGAGCACTGGACTGTTTGCTCATGGATGCATTCACAAATAATGGGTTTTGCCAGGACAAAAGGCTGCTTAATGCATATGCAAACTGAAAGCTTAGCCAGTCAGTGGCTCCAAGCAGTCTGATCGGAATCTACAGGCTTAAAATAAAATTTCTAGCTGGACTGGACAGATTGGGCGGTATTGTCTGTTCAGAGATGCTTTAAGCACATATCTTGCTTGACATGGCTCATATGAGCCGCGACATGAGAAAACCAACAAAGTGGCATGTGGGCACAGTGAAGACTCAGATTAGCCTGGGCAGCTGCCCAGTCTGATCAGAGTCTTTGCTGTCCGCTTGGAGGTAGCTTTAATCCTTCACTACCCTTTAAGCGCTTAGGGAAGAGTTTGGTCAGACTGAGCGGATGCCCAGGCTGATCTGAGTCTTGGCTGGGCGCACTTGCCACTTTGTTGGTTTTCTGGTGTCGCGCCTCATATTTTTCTGCAGCAGTAGGAAATAAAAAATGCAGAAATTATCATTGTTTGCTTGCCATATCTGGTACTCTGTTCTCCCTTAGGTATGAACAAATATTTTTCTACTTGGTGATTTTACTGAAAAGCCCTAGCGTAAACCATTTGGAACATAATGAAGTTTACATTCCAATAATTACATTGAGCCATGCGACGTCAGTGACATCAAAATAAACAATGGCTCTCTACAATCGTTTTGGATGTCGGCAACACCATGATGTCATTCACGCTGTTCCACTGTTAGCAGAAAAACTGCGTTAACGTGTTACTGCTTCAATTTTAGCACTTATAAAAGATTTTTCATCAAGATTTTGATTGGAACGAATGTAAATATAAACAATGAACTGAATTTTTTTATGTTTATCGAAGTGTAAACTACATTGAGTCACTAGCAAAGTTAACATGAGCCCCTTCGGGGTTCATTCTATTTGTGCGTTACCCAATGTAGTTTACACTTTTTCGGGGTTCATTCACGTTGCACGTTACCCAAGGTAGTTTACACTTTGAAATGAAAGTCATTCCTTAAATATTCAGTTTTTGATCTTGTTTTGCTTTATCTTCAGGTTTGGCACATTCTACCCTGGCCATGGTTATTTCCAAGATCATCGGTTCCATATGGCTACACCAAAATATTTCCTGCCATAACGTCATCTCAGGAGAACTACAGAGCTTTCATTGAAAGTAGAATTCATTGACTGGTCATAATTGTAGTAGTTAATTGCCATATCAAAATATTGTGCAACGGATCATCATAGAATTCATTCACTGGTCAGGAATATAGTAGTTAATTGCCATACCAAAATATTGTGCAACAGACCATCATTTTAAATGATACATGTATGGATGAATGAATGACTTGAGATTTTACATCCTTTTCAATAGTGTTTCAGTCATTTCAGGATGATGAGAGGGTTATAAGGGCTGTGTGCAGTGGAAGTCTGTTTATGGTTGAACAGGTTTCTGCCTGTAGCAGGATTCCCAGGACTGCGAGATCAGCAGGCCAGTGCCTAACCCACTGAGCTCCTCATTGATACATATAGGCTGATATGTTGAAACACCTATCAGTATTTTTACACTTTTTTTGTTGACCACTATACAAGCTCTGTCATTTTCGAAAGATTGTAGGGGCTTCATTTTTGCATTTACTTTAATGGTTTCAATTGGCAAGTGCAAAGGCTCTTGCTGACAAAAGATTTTGAATGCTAAGGCACTTGTTTTTGTTACAAAATTATTAAAGCTTTAGTAGAAAGGGAGAACTGGCTATTACATAAAATGTGGATAATCTAAATTAACAGGACAGTAAGGAACCTAGACTAGATATAATTTCCGCAATTTTTACAGGACATCGTTGCCTGGGGATTATCTCTAACTAGCAATGATAAAAAAAAAAAATCAAAGACTGCTCATATATAGATTATGGCCTTCTAAAGTAAAAGTCTGCAGTGCCTTTAGGGTATACCTCTTTCAAAGAATTTAAAAAATGTGTCCTTTAAGCAAAATACACTGCATTAGCAAATTTATCTAGGCATATCATAGCTCTGTGATTTTTTGGCTATCAGAAGTTCTGTCTTTATGGTGGTTACCAAGATATTACGTCACTTGCAAAACTTTTCGAACGCCCTTTGTAAAGCACCAGTGACGAAAATAGCATAATTTGCAAACTGTATATCCTGATGAGATAGCTCATAATGAGCCATTTCATCCAGATCTGCACTGCTTGCCTTCTAGTTTTTGAATTCTGAATGTGATATAACTTTGACACAACATATTTTGATATTTTGCAGACGAAAATTTTATCGCCTGCTTTTTGGCTTTTTGAGCCAATTTTCATTGTTTTAAATTTGTGAGCTTGCCATCTAGCAGATGTTGAAGAGAAACTTTAATGAACAATCTTTATTTGCTTATGTGAGGAAAGTAGTTAAAAACATTACTTGTTTGAAATTTGACAACGACTTGTAGACTTGTGAAGATATGTACACTGGAGTTGGATGTTTAGGCTTACAAATGCTTGATAAAAGTCTAGATAGCCAAAATAATGCTACTTGCAAAGTTTCACTGACAACATTTTTTGGCTGGCATTTCAGGCTGTTAACTTAAACTTTGAACTTCTTTGATATAAGCTGTGTTTAGACTTAATTTGTCTTCGGGCATATGTAAATTTTGCATGCCAGTACAAGCCTGCATCCTCAGATTTCAAAGAAAATCAGAGTGCATACGTGCAGAGTGGTATGGGTATGAGTAGTTTACATTATGTCCAAACTGTAGTTGTTGTTTCTGGATTTTGTTAGTTTTTATTGTCTCATTTATGGCTATAACTAATTTATGTGGTTATGCCTCTACATGTATCTTTTCCTGCCAGTAAGATGAAGCCGCTCCAAAAGGATCTCTTGTAGGGAAGAATATGTTCCTAGGGGAACAAACTGTTTTAATAAATGGTGTATAACATTTTAATAAGAGGATTGAATCCCATTTAGGCAGGGAGGTGAAACTGAAAAAGGCAGTTGCTTTCCTGGGCCCAGTTGTTCAAAACTAACGATGGGGCTAGTTAATCAGAGGTTAAAATTTCAATCATATGCAAAACACTGTCATTTATTTGCTGGAAAAATGTGAGGAACCTTTGCAGTGCAAAAGTTTCTCACATTTTTGCAGCAAAACATATGACAACACTTGATTTTCTGATTTTATGAGTGCTAGAAGACTTAACAAATTGCTGACTAACCACTTTGTTAAGCTAATGATGCTTTGAGCAACTAGGCCCTGAAGTACGTACCCTTTCACCATAATGTGTAAGCTTTCTAATGTTATATTTTATTTGTTTATGTATTCCTTTTAATTCATTTTATTGGTGCATTTTGCTTGCTTTTTTCATTTTATGAAAGTTAGGCTGTAGCTGTTGATATGGAGAAATCTCATCTTTTTTTTTACATTCCATATACATGTACATTAACATATGTGTCTAGATCTGACATTATGTGCAAGGGGGTTTTCTGATTTGATTTTATTTTTGTTTTGTTTGTTGTTCTTGTTATGCTGTGAGGTAGGTTTGGTTTTTTGGTCCAAAATATCTGGTGATGTTAAACATCAACCACAGAATAGGCAGACCTAAAGGCCTTTGTGAGAGTCTGAAAGAAAATTGATTTTAAAAATAAAGTAAAAAATAAAATCTGATATGATTTCTCATTATAGCAAACTGTTTCCTGATTTCTATTGCCCCTGGTTGTAAGATATTGCCCTAGAAAGCTAAAAATGAGAATGAGATTTAAACATATCTCTGTAGATATTGTGTATCTTAAGCCCCAGTCACACACACACATTACGGATAGGGCGGATAGTTGCGGATAAAATCCTTAGTTTATCCGCAGAATTTGTGGGCGTGGCCCAATTTTATTTAATGAATTTACGGATATAGTTACTTTTAGATGCGTATGAATACGGATAGGTACGAACTACTAACCTTCCGTTACCTTCTGTAACCTTTATATGCGGATAAATACCTTCAGATGCAGACTGTTGTGCTTGCCTAGGGGATAGAAGAATAGAAAAGATTAACTGCGACATCCACATCTGTGTCTACTCCTTGTATGCTCCAGTCACACACACATACGGACTGTGCAGATACTACGGATGGCCCGTCCGTATCTATCCGTTTTATTCGCAATGGATCCGTATCAGATCCGCAGAGTCTGTAACTGTCCGTATCATATCCGCAGAGTCCGCAGGATCCGCGTCGAAATTTTGAAAATTTTCAAAATTCGGGCGCGGATGATTAAACCATAATGGTGCGTTACTAAACGCATATATCAGCATCTATCTGTATCTATCTGTGTCACATACGTATCTATGCCGTATCTTATCCGTTATTGAACCTATCATTCCGCAGTCCCACTCCAAGTTGAGGACCGATGCGGTTTCAAGCGGATCGTTACCTTTAGTTACGGAAGTTAAGGGTCTCGTTCGGCGTACTATAATGGACCGTTTTCTACAGTAACGTTTCAATACAAAAATGTTGCGTTCCAATACTGACAGATACCTACAGGATGGTTTGGATAGGCGGCTGTACGGCAACAACACCAGTAGTGGGGGAGCAAAGAGACAGAGACTGTATCTCAAGGACTACTACAACAGAGAGGCCGGGTCGGTGTAATGGAAGTGACGTATGGTGCAGTTATGGGAAGATGTTACGTTTCTTATTTGTAACAGTGGGGTCATCTTTTCATGAACTTGCCAATGGCTAAAGTAGGGCCATCATTTCATAAACTTATTAGACTTTTATCAATTCGAATTAGTTGTCCAATATAGGACAAAGTAATTCTTTTATTAATTCCAATTACATAATAGTTGTCCAATATAGGACAAAGTTTAATGGTGAAATGAAGCAATAAATATCTACTGGTCAGGCTTGAGTAGCTGAAACTTCGAAGGTGGCCCATCTTCCTTCTTTCGAATGTGTTCTGTGCTCTTGAATGAACTCTTTTAGATTTCTATTTTGCTTCAGTACCACTGGTGTCGTGCCGTGCGGCGACCGTAAAACGTCTCCCCGTACGTCATCTATAGTGCAGATTATATATAATTTTTCCTTTGAGGTCAAGAAAATATTCTGAGAAATCAGAAATTTTTGATTGGTTTAGATTTATGGTCTAGATTATTGCTTTTTTTTTCCTTTTAGATCTTTTATGGTACAAATCACACTTTGAATTTACTGCCTTATCAAAATTAAGAAATTACATTATGCTTTCTCTGGTTTTCGTAACCAAATCATATCGGGGTCACTGATACGGTTTGAGTAGCCGAATTCTCGAAGTATGGTCCATGTACCTTCCTTCGAATGTGTGCAGTGTTCTTGAAGGATTAGAATAGTATCTACTTTATCAACTGCCAACTGAATATCTATGTCATCCAAGCAGTAAATGGGTATTTTTTTCAAATCAGGGAAGGACAGGGCAGCGAAAGGAGAGAGATGGGCTTCGCCTTTCACATGCAATGCTCAAGATACACTGACCCTAACCACCTACCCCCCCCCCCCCCCCAAGCCACCGCCCCTACGGCCATTAGGCTATAGGAAACCTTTACCAAATTCCCCCCCCCCCAAGCCACCGCCCCTATGGCCATTAGGCTATAGGAAACCTTTACCAAATTTCCCCCCCCCCCCCCAAGCCACCGCCCCTACGGTCATTAGGCTATAGGAAACCTTTACCAAATTTATAGTTTGGATCCAGGTATACAAATTTAAATAAAAATCTAATCCTTCATGAGCACAGAACACTAAACACATTCCAGAGCAGGAGCATGGGCCATACTTCGAGGTTACGATTACTAGAGCCTCATCAATGACCCTGACATGACCCATAACTTCCGTAACTAAAGGTAAAGATCAGTATGAAACCATATCAGTCTTCAACTTGGGACTGCGGAATGATTGGCTCAGTTACGGATAAGATACGGAATAGATATGGATGAGACACGGATTAGATACGGATAGATGCAGATAAATTCGTTTAATTACGGACTTTTACGGTTTACTCATCTGCGCCCGAATTTTGAACCTTTTCAAAATTTCGACGCGGATCCTACGGACCCTGCGGATATGATACGGACAGTAACAGACTCTGCGGATAGGATACGGATCCATTACGGATTAAATAGATAGATACAAATAGATACGGACGGGCCATCCATAGCATCCGCAGAATCTGTATATGTGTGTGTGACTGGGGCATAAGAACCTTAAAAGTCTTATTTGTTCCCCATGTTTAATTTTGCAATGGATGGGTGATACGATAGTAATTCATTGAGTTCATTAAGTATATAGGGTGATTTATAAATAGTAGTACTAGAAAAGAAGGAGGAAAACTCGCGACCGAATTTTAACTTACATTGATTTTGTGACCTAGTTTAAGGTTACTTGTAATAAGGAAAATTTTTCACTGACTAAAATTGTACCCACAATTACGAGAATTGCATTTTTGGCAACATTCCTTACCTTATTTGGTGAAATATTTTGCCAGCATTATTAGTACATGTTAAATTGCTATCTTAAGTCTTTTTCATGTATGGTTGTTACAAAATGCATCGGTTGATGTGAAAGATACGACGCTTGGCTTTTCTTTTTACATAATGATACATGTATATATATAAATACAGCTATATGTCAACAAAGCAGATTAACGAAAGTATAAATCTTACTTCTTATTGACTAGAGAGAGACAGCAGGAAGCCAAGAGGCCCAACTTGCCGTATAATTCTTAAAATTGCCCTTTCCACTACTGTTATTGCTCAACACATTTTTACGGTCATGGGTACCAGTTGTGTGCCAAACATCTTGGGAGCAGTTTCACTGTGCATTGGGGCGAACTGTTGAAACAGACAGTGTGGAGCTAGTTCAGACTGTGCACTCTGATTTGGGTCTTCGTTTTTTAGCTCGCCTGAACGAAAGTTCAGGAAGAGCTATTGTTGTCACCACGGCGTCAGCGTCAGCGTCCGCGTCCGCGTCAGCGTTCGGATTGGATGTTTTGGTTAAAGTTTTTTAAAGACCTATATCTCCTTAACCCATGGATGGATTCTTTTGATACTTGCACTGTAGTTAGATATTGGTCTAAGGTTTAACAGGGTACCACCCCTACCCCACTCAGTGACCTTGATGTCAAGGTCATGGACTTAGAAAATTTGTAGTTTTTTTGGACTGGATGTTTTGGTTAAAGTTTTATAAAGCCCAGTATCTCCTTAACCCATGGATGGATTCCTTTGATACTTACACTAAAGTTAGATATTGGTCTAAAGTTTTCAAAGGTACTACCCCCACCCCACTCTGTGACCTTGATGTCAAGGTCATGGACTTAGAATATTGTCTTTTTATTGATTGGATGTTTTGGTTAAAGTTTTTTAAAGACACATATCTCCTGAACCCATAGATGAATTCTTTTTATATTTGCACTGTAGTTAGATCTACAGAGTACTCCCCCAACCCCGCTCAGTGATCTTGAGTCAAGGTCAGGGACTTAGGAAATTTTTGTCTTTTTTAAAGTTTTGTAATTGCTAACTGATTCATAATGCTTTGCAGAGATTTAGTTTATACTTGAACTGATGTTAGACTCTTTTTTGAGTTTTTGCAGAACACCTTATACTTACCCCACTGGATGACCTTGAAGCCAAGGTCATCGACTTAGAATTTTGTCTTAAAGATTTTGGTAAAAGTTTTATATCTAGAAGACATAATTTCACAGTGCCACGATGATGGACTCAGTTGATACTAATACTTGGACTGATGTTAGATAATGGTTCAGGGTTTTGATACATCCTACCCCCCCCTCCCCCACCCGTCAGTTTTTTTACCTCAAGCTCATGGACTTTGACATTTCATTTCATTTTTTTTATTTTCATTTTATTTTAAGACTTGCATGCATTTCTGAGATAGCTTTTGTTTATAAATGTGTTTTCATTATGGACATGCTTGCATGAAGTTTTATGCATAGCAGTCCACACCACCATAGCGGCTGAGTGATGGGCAAGCACCAATTCATGCGAGCTATGCTGTCAGGCGACAGCTCTTGTTTTGTATCAGTTCGCTCTAATAAAAAAAAACGTTTTCGTTTACTCAGATTAATGCCTCATGTCTGGGGTGACTGCGGTAAAAATATTTACTTTAACATACTTCATACGAGGATCATCCAAAAAGTTCTGTCACTGGACTCATAACTTTGCTCACAGATGTGATAGCTGACCACGGTTTGTAACAATAAAAATAACAATCCTTTACCTTTATACTGATATCAGGTACATCGTAAAAATGTGCCATTTGGTTGAGTTATAAGCTCAAATACAGACCTAATATTTGACACTGGCCTATTTTCATGATTTTTGTTTTTCTACTAGCTTGTAATTCATGCTGCATATCTCAACAACTACATATTGCAGAATTCTGAAATTTTCAGGGTTGCTGTCTAATGCATTTTGTGGTATACTATATAAAATTCAGCGACTTCTGTTTATTATATGCTATGAAAACGATTGATATCTATGGTGTCACAGAAATATGTTGAAATAAACAGTCACGTGATTTTCAAGGACCAACTATCCTTCATATTATGGATCATTTTTAAAATTTTGATTGAGTTAATATTGTCACGATCTACTGCAATAAACATATACTCCAGAATTTGAAATAATATGAAATAAATAGGCGCTACCTATAAAACGAGCACTGCTGGCAACTTTTTCTCATAACTAACATGTAGGCAATTACAGGTATGTCGATTCAGATACTAGAAGTGCAGAAATGCTAGCGGACTTGCAATTTTCGACGTTTTGAAACCACCAAACTGAAGAAAAAAATATTTATGTAATATCTTCAAGTGGGATACACTGTTAGTACAAAATCAAAAATCAAAAGTAATTTTCCTTACAGCCCTTAAGTATTTACTTCTCATGTTCTTTCCTATGAGACATCTTACCATATGGCTAAAGATTGAAATATTCTAAGCCTATTTCATTCTTATCTTAGAATGCATTCTGTAAATGGATATTGCTGTTTAGTGTTATATGTGCCAGAACTAACATGCAGTCCTCTAGGACTTGAACCTAGTATCTTAAAAACAGACAGCACCAACTGCAGGACTGTTACATAAGACTGACACAAACCCCAGATAGTGACTGATTGCCTGATTATCAAATGTTAATATCAAATTTAATCAGTGCCTACCTCTCCAAATTTTTAAGTAACTGTTAATATCTGCTATTGTAATGAAATTGTATAAAAAAATAATGCTGTCTAACCTGTCTCAAGGGTAACTCTGTTAAGGGTCACCTATCACATGTAGCTACTTTTTTGTGCCCCAGGGGACAATGAACCTCTATTAAGTGTACACCTGTCTGCCATGACTCTGCAGCCAGTTTTTGTGAGGCCCCTTCATGACCCCTCGGGACAGATTTGACTACATGTTGTATGAACACTGGGCCACTTAATCAGACTTTAACTGCATTTTTCATTGAGACTGATCGTGAATCATCATGTTGCAACTTTACTGAGCATGAACTGGACAAAAAGTATTAGTATGTATGTTTTTCTGACTTGATATGAAATTAAGGCATTGCCTTCTAAGTGACACCAAATCCTCGAAGTATATGAATGTACTGTTGTAAATGTACTTGATATCATTTAAAGATGGAAATTGTATGTTTAGCTTTCTTTTGTCAGAAATTCGACAATCAACTGATAGGCTTGTTTTTCATATGGATTGTACAGCCAGTCAAGATTATTTCAGTCATTTTCAACTAAATCAGTTGTACAAATTTGTTGCCAAAATGTGTGATCCCCTAGAAAATCACATGATCACCTGCAAATATAAGATCTCAAAAACTTTCAAGCAAATGTTAACTTACGAAGAGACGGACAGACAAACGGACATCGGACAAAAGATATATACCCCTCCTCATACTTTGTTTGCTGGGGGTATAATTATGGCCTTGCTAATATAATTATATAATGTAAAGTCTGATTTGATAGTTGTCATCTCACCCCTGTAGATTTGAGACTTGCAAGTGCTTAAGACAAGCAATAGGTCTTATCAATGACAAAACAAATTGCAAATAAAAGCTCACCTCCATGATGCTCATATATCTATATCCAGAATCTCCACAACCACAACCCCCCATCAGCCAAAGTAGTAAGCCAAAGAATCTCATACGTCAAGCAACAGTCACTTAATCTAACTTATCTGCTATACTCCAGGGAACAACAAACACTGGAGGGGCACCGGTGTTTAAATTTGAAACCAAAGAAAATCAACATGAGCTGTGTTGTCTTGTCTGCAAAAGAAGTATTGCAGAATTATGAATATATTACTGACTTATTTGCAATAATGAAAACTTAGTTTCATGGGCACTGTTGAAAACATTTTAATGAATGAACATGCAGGCGTGATCTACACTCCATTCCATGGCTTTGTGATGACCTCTTACAGGAAAGAATTTGCTTCCTCTGAGGGAGCAAATTCTTTCCTGTAAGACAACCATTTCAGGCACTGGGATGAAATTGTAACCAATAGAATGTAGATTATCTAAACCATTCCACTCCAGGTTTATCTATGGCACTTTCATGTTGCATCACAATAGAACTAATATAATAATAAAGACTGTCATTGAGTGTCATAAAGAATGAACTTGTTCCAGACATCAGAGAAATTTGTTTCAGAAGTGACTCTCATGGACAATCCTACCTTCAATGTTTTAAATAGGAATCAAAGTTTTACCGAATCTAATGCATATTCAAGAAATGCTTGTAACAGTTTTGAAGTTTATTATAGCAAGGGCATTTATTAGGATAAATATGGTATATTGGTACGTAGAACTGTTTGAAATGGCTTTGTGTAATTCCTTAGAACTCTTGTACTACATAACTCTTGTACTACATGGCCGTCTCCTGCCGGTGATTCACTTTTTCATCTGCAGAACATATTAAAATCCGAGCAAATATAAGATATAAGATTACTGGGTCCGGATAAATAATACATAAAACTTCAAATTAAACTACAGTAGGTCTCTCTGTTACAAAACACTATCCTTAAGTTTCCTAGCTAGTTTGAGGGGTTGGGGGGGGGGGGGGGGGGTTGGTATCTGACAACTAATTTTGAGTATGTGACATTCCAGCTGACAAACAATTTTGAGTACCCTCTGGACATTCCTGACATTTTTTGTACCGTGTGAATCCTAATAAATGCCCTGCTCTAATAAACGCCCTTGCTTCTAACCTGTCGTCACCCTTCTGTATGTCTCTTCTTCATGACCCAGAAATGACATCTTACAAATTGTGAAAATACAGACAAATTAATTTTTTAGATTGTAGCATTTGCTCAGCTGTCCTCGAAGTCAAGAAGGTCACCCATTCTGGTACTAACCTCTATCTCCTTTGCTTAATTTCTTGAAAGAGCCAACCACCCTACCTGAATCTCCATAAAGATGCTGCCAGCTTCTACAGCTAGGCTGTAAAAGTTGAAAATATATATGTACCACACTGTTTTTTTTCTCTACATAAGTGGTGCCCATAAAAAGTACCAGTCCCAATTCAAAATGTATCTTTTTTTTTCCCAACTGCAAGTTGAACAAGGCATCGCAGGCGATACAAATCCCCTCACACAAGACTACTTGCTCGAGATATTGTCATGCCCTACATTTGTGTGAAGTTATTTTAAAATCCATGGAGAAATGTAGGTGCTAGAGCGATGACAAAGTTTTTCTAAAAATAGCTACAATGACCTTGACCTTTTAAGCGCAGCATCCTGAAAGTCGAAACTTGCTCGAGATATTGTCTTGCCCTACATTTGTGTGAAGTTATTTTAAAATCCATTGAGAAATATCGGCACTAGATCGCTGACAAAGTTTTTAAAAAAAAATAGCCACAGTGACCTTGACCTTGGGCGCAGCACCCTGAAAGTTGAACTTGCTCGAGATATTGTCATGCCCTACATTTGTGTCAAGTTGTTTTAAAATCCGTTGAGAAATGTAGGCGCTAGAGCGATGACAAAGTTTTTCTAAAAATAGCCACAGTGACCTTGACCTTGGGGGCAGAACCCTTAAAGTCGAACTTGCTCGAGATAATGTCATGCCCTACATTTGCGTGAAGTTACTTCAAAATCCGTAGAGAAATGTAGGTGCTAGAGTGATGACAAAGTTTTTCTAAAAATAGCCACAGTGACCTTGACCTTGGGCAAAGCACCCTGAAAGTCAAACTTGCTCGAGATATAGTCATGTCCTACATTTGTGTAAAGTTATTTCAAAATCCTTTGAGAAATGTAGGCGCTAGAGCGATGACAAAGTTTTTCTAAAAATAGCCACAGTGACCCTGACCTTGGGCGCAGCACCCTGAAAGTGGAACTTGCTCGAGATATTGTCAGGCCCTACATTTGTGTAATGTTATTTCAAAATCCGTTGAGAAATGTAGGCGCTAGAGTGATGACAAAGTTTTTCTAAAAATAGCCACAGTGACCTTGACCTTGGGCGCAGCATCCTAAAAGTCGAACTTGCTCGAGATATTGTCATGCCCTACACTTGTGTGAAGTTATTTCAAAATCCGTTGAGAAATGTAAGTGCTAGAGTGATGACAAAAGGTGAACATACGTACGTACGTATGTACTTACGTACGTACTTACGTATGGGACAAAACCTATATCCCCTCACCACTTCGTGGTATGAGGGGATAAAAATTCCCAATTGCAGAAAAAATTGTTCTAGGGACCATCTTACAACATACATTTACTTGCTTGCTTAGAGAAATAGCAGATATATAGCAATAATTGAACGTTAATAGTAAATAAATACTATATATTCAGTATCATGTCCCCTATCCCACCACTTGAGACTTAATAAAAGGTTTCCAAAATTCCAAATTATAGGAAAATACGATGCGCTTTTTCCCAATTCCTTGGGCACCAGCACCATTCCCAAAATAGTGAAAAAAATCACTGTACCAAAACGAATTTACACTATGTCCTGCTCTGGTAATGCACCTAATATCACAGTCCAATTCCTGCAGACTTCTGACATCAATACACTGAAGGGATCGGTCTATCAATGGAACCCATAGTTCTACAATGAAGAACATAATTGGCCCTATTCATATTTTTCGTTGTTATTGGACATCTTTTTTCTTTTAAGTTGGCTGTATTACGTTCTACCGATGCCAAAATATCAAGCATAGCAAATCAATTACATGGGGTTACAATGGAGTTACACTGTTATGCTTACCACTGCGATTCAGCAATTACTACCAGCATTCAGACTATTTATATTGTTCCGTTCACATCTGTATAGTCAGTGAAAACAAAGCACTCATCCAGAAGTTTCATTACTGCCATCCTGTTGATCTCGAAAGCACATGAGCGTTGAATTGTAGAGTAAGGTATACACAATCCCCATCGTAACCGTTGATTAGTCAATCCCCATTGTAACCGTTGATTAGTCAAACATATTTAGTTATTATTGCCTGTTTTCTTTTTTCTATCTTTTTTGACAGCTCAATGATACTTTCAATGAAAATGTGATATTTTTGGACTTTCGCTGTATCTGAACGATACATATTTCTTTAGTTCATGAAATGAAAAAGAGAATTTCTTGAGAAAATTATTTACTTTCATTTTTCAAAACTACAGAGTCATAAGAAAATGCCCTGTCAGACAATTGCATAAAATTTACTGAAGACTCAGATCAGCCTGCACATCCATCAAGTCTAATCGGCATGTTTTCCGTGAATATGGATCTATGGAGCCTGGGCAAAGAGACTGCATGCAGGTGCAGCAAGACTGAAGCTTTACTGGTTGCATTGGTCAATATGCACGTTTTCATGTGACGCAGCCCAATGATTATATGATTGAGCTGGGGTGGAGGGGGTATGGTGGGACCAGAAAAAAATGAAGAAACAAGTCTTCTGACTGATTTTGATGCAACAGTAGGGCAGTGCATCAATGTCGATATGACATTGTTTAGAATTTGATGTCGTGTGCATAGATAGAGGAGGCGAGAATAGATGAGAAAAGAAAATGACACACAGACGCACATGTACACAAACTTTTTTTCCATTGTAACAGTATGACGGCTAGCCCAGAATACATACGGCCTAGTTGCAAAAATAAATCTGTATTTTACATTCAACTGGTATGGGTTGTCATCAAATTGGTTTCCCAATATTCCATTCGGATCACTTTAGCACTTGTTAAGTACCTGCAACGGGCTGTTGCCAACCAATATAAAAAAAAAGAGATTTAGAAAGGTTTTTAGAACTTTTTGTCAGTCAAATGATGGTGGTTAACACATTTTTGTATGACTTTTTAAATGCTGTCAGTGTTTAGTAATTTCCTTGGTCATCACAGGAAAACCAAGCCGCTTGGATTCACGGTCGGCATTTGGTTTACCACGTCCATTTTTAGCGGAAAGTGAGCGAGTGAACTCGGATTTAACGTCCCACCAACAGGGTCATATGGAGACTGGACCTTGGTTTAAAGTCTCATCCGAAAGACCAGAGAAGCAGGGGATCAATTTGTCGGCCCCTATATTGGTAGTCTGGCGTGTTATCCACTACACTACAGCCGCTCCTTTTAGCAAAGAGACGGCGATGTGGCAGCCATAATAATAATACCTCGACACTGATTTTAAGGGACTGGGGAACCCAAACTTTGCAGGTCGTGAAAACTAGTGACAATGGCAAATTTCCCTGATTTTCAACGATTGGCGTTGTTTTGTCACAGCGCGTATGTAGAATAGCTGGATTTTACCTTTCTTTGTGGCTCTGGGCACTGGAAGGCCCAACATCGAAGGCTGATACGGATAGAAACTATTCAGCAGCAACATGTGTTCAACTTCAGGTCAACATTTTTCTGTTTCTATTTGCACTGTCATCGTTACAGGACTAGTTGCACCCTCTTTTCAAGGTTCACCGCATATCAGAAAATACCAGGTTTATCGGGTTAGTGATTTTAATTTTACCAGAGACCATTCGCTTGGAAAGAGCAGGGGTAGTCTAGTGCCATGTTATGAATGTAATGACAGTGATGCACACTTAGAAACTCAAGCGCCAGTGGGTTGCCACTGTTAATTTTAACAGAACTTTGATTCTTTTTCTCTCTTTTCGAGAGACCAATGCATTGCGTTTCGTTTTTCACCGTCTATTTTGCTGTACCTTGCTCTTTAGCCAGGTTGTGACCATTGTGGAACGGAGAGCTGCAATATGGCATGAGCCATGACACGGACCGCTTGTGCGCGAAATCTCATGATGTTGTGAAGATTGAGGTTTCCAGACGCTCAATAAACCACTGAACTGGCCTAGTTGTGTCATGATATTGGTCGATTTGGTGGCCGTTTCAAGTCTTGAACGTGGGCATATAATATACAGGTTTATACCTTGATTCCGAGGCGGTTTGTTGGTTGGTTTCAAAATAAAACTTTCTGCCGCCTTGTTTACAATTCACGCCAGCGACTTCTTGAGAGGGCTCTGATTGGCTGTATCACACATGTGACAATCAGCGTTCGCAAATGACAGACTGCATCGCGAGTTATTGCGAGCTAAAAGCATATCCCAAATGTTTAAATGTAAACCAGTCGTTAAATCCTGTGGAGAAGACACTGGTTCCCCACTTTTGCACTAATTTCAATTGCACGACTGCAAAACTCAGAACCCAGTAAGGTGGTCGTCGCAAATTCGATTCCATAGATTTATACTTTATGGTATTTGCGATACCCAGATACGAGCTCTGCTCGATGGCTGCTTCGCAGCCATCTCGCAGTGCTCGTTATTATTCATTTATGAAGTTTGAGTATTTAGAACGTGACCTAGTCGATTTTCGTATGGCCTTGTTTGCATAATGTTGAGACTACGAAATGCTTTAAACTCTTTAGAATGGACAGAATGACATGGAGATTTTTTTGCTGTGTTTATCAGAACCTGAGGTATCGTAGGCACCAGGCAGTGATAATAGGCATCCCTTAACTGGACATTGCCGGGTTGAATCTGCTAATTTGCCAGTATAGTGAGGATACCCTTCTTTAAAGCATATTGTGTATGTTATGTCATTGATACAAGGATCAGTCTTTTACAGCTATGTGATAAAAAGCAGGGTTTATGAATAAGTTTTATTTTAGGTGAATATCACCTTGCGTTTTTGAGATATAAAGCAGTGACAGAATTTTTTGGATGACCCTCGTATGTACTGTTTTCACACAGGTGTATCATGATTTAAAACAGTAACACTCTGTACTTAGGTAAGCTGTCTTAATGTAGTTCTCTGTGGTGGCAATCTGAGTATTGCGAAAAAGTATTCCATGCAGACGCAATTACTGTGATGCATCACGGGGTATTGATGCCCAAACTGCCTTCTGTTTTGTTTTGTTTTGTAACTAGAATGAATAAAAGCATCCCAAACGACTGCGTGATACCCCGCCACTGCAAACCTTTCATGCCACTTCAAACCTTTTACATGTGCTGATGTTTCCAGGTTTATTTTTTCTTTGTATTACCCCAGGGCAGGGGCAGCCAGAGCCCATGAAATATGGGAAAAAGTATTTGTCATGACAGGACACTTCATTACTCTGAGCACTTACAATCAGCTTCCGCTAAATCATTTACCACTCTAATAGAATACAATATAATAAAAGTGATTTTAAACATGTGGCCACGGGGCAGGGGCAGCAAACCCCTTATGGGCCAAATTTGATTCACCACAAGAAGCTTTTGTTACTTCTATCATCAGCTGAAAATTTCTGAAAAATCTAAATCTGAAATTTATATAGATTTTATCATCATTTTATATATGTATATTGCCCTGCTGCAGGGGTAGATAACTCTGATGGGGTAAATTTGAGCATCACTGGAGGCATTCACCATTCTGATCATTTCCTGAAAGTTTGAGAAAAATTGCTTCAAACTCCGATTTTATATAGATTTTTCCATGATTTTATGCATGTATATTGCCCAAGGGCAGGGGTAGATAACTCCCGATAATAAAATTTGTGCTCATACAAAGCTTTTAGTTCTTCGATCATGTTTGTGAAGTTTCATCATGATACTCCAAGTAGTAAAGGAACCAGAGGCCAAAAACCGTTTTTTGTGCACTGACAAGAGCCATAACTCTGTCAGAAATTATCAAAATTTGCCCATTAACAATCCCAAGTGAGACATTCTTGGTACAAATGCATATGCAAAATTTGAATGAAATCCGTTAATAAATACTTAAGTTATCGAACGTAAACGAAGTGCGGACGGACGTACAGACGAATGGACAGACAGATGGACAGACGTACATACCACGGACGGACGGACACACAGACGGCCAACGTGAAAACATAATACCCCACCACTAACGTGTGGCGGGGTATAAGAATAAGTAATTGAGATGGTGATGCTGTTATTGGGGTAGCTGAATGACCATCTGTTTGGGACAGAGCTGCTCATTCGGTTTACTGTGCGTGTCTTATGTAAACTTGTGTCACTCTCTGTGTGTATGTGCTTCTTGCCCTAATGGTTTTGAGAGCGGGATGTGAAATTTGATTGTATTAATCCTGACCATTGCCCATCTTTTAAGTTCGTTCAAATTTGATGATGGTTCTGTTTAAATTTCAGATGTGTCCCAATGCATTGAGATAGGTGCGGTACATATCTAAAACTGCGATTATGATTAACCTACCAAGCAACCATTAAAGATCAATTACATGAAAAGTTGTTACTTACTAGACTCACATAAAATGTTTTCAAAGTGGATTTAAAATATAAAACCTTAACAATATTGACCCTCGAGTGTTTCAGACTTAATGGGTATTTGCGATTTTAATTCTTTTAAATATGATCTCTTAATAAGGATGTGCCTCGCATGTCTCAAACTTAATGGGCGCTTGAGGTCTTGACTCTTGTCTGACGACACTTCTTAATCACCACATTAACATCTATGATAGACATCTGATGCAGCTTCAAGGCATTCGTATTTGGATATTAATAAACTCAGCAAAAAAGAAACATGTCAATTTTGTTTTGTTATATTTTTTTTTATTTTTTTGCCAGTTCTTGGGTTTTGAGAAATCAGACATATGATATAGTTTACGCACACTGACCTGTCCCTTTGACCCCTAATTTGAAAATATTGGTAGGTTCAGTGGATTTCACAGATAGGGATGCGAGAAATATAATACAATCTTACGGCCATGCTTTAAAGGCCCCATTGCTCTATCAACGGGAATTATTTTATCGTGAGGTATTGCTGAAAGCTTCTTTTTATAGTTTCGTCATTTTATATGATCGTGATTGGCTGGCTTTAAAAAATTAAAGCGTCCGTGAGTTTCCCATAATTTAAAAAAAAAAAAAAAAATATCTAGGTCATTTTAGTTGGCAATTAAAATGACCTACTGTCACTTTCAAAAACTTTATTTACATGATAAAAATACAAGGTACAGAAGATAAAAATACAAGGTACAGGTTTTAAATATATTGTAAAAATACAATGTAAGGCAAGGGTCCCATTTATTATCTCCCTGTTACGTAATTCTATTGCTCAACGGGGAACCATGAACAAAAACCGTACTTGTCACTGTTTTCATAAAACCTTGTTTCCCTTGGGTTTTTTTTGCCAGTTATATGAACATAGAAAGCACATCAAACGACAAATTAAGGCTGTATCGGTTTTATAACGATTTGTGCTGAGGTGATTTTTATCACTTATAGGACTATGGAGACTTTAAAGATATGTTTGTTGTACTCGATGAATGGATGGATGACTTGCGATTTTACGTCTTTTTAACAGTGTTTCATTTATATCAGGAATATGGGAGGGTGATAATGACACCTACTGTGACCCCTCTTCTGTGCTTAAATGCAGACCATATGAGCAGGATTGGTAGGTTGGAAGTTTTATTTTGCAAAACATGTAACTCTATATCACACTAGTCCTTAAAAGCAGCCAGGTCAGGGTCAACACTGCTTGCCAGCTTGACCCCGTTTCAGCAGTAACCAAGGTCGAAATATAAATGTGACGAGGATTAAAATTTCAATAGAAAAAAAAAAATCTGACAGAAAAGGCAAAAATTCATGGGTAGGTAGGAGCACATCTAACAGAATTTTCATCACTGACCTAACACGTAATCACTCCTCTTATAACCTGAAAATGAATAACTTCATGCATTTGTGAATAGTATACCAGTCACATTTGCATCTATGTATAGACGTTTTGAAATTTTTTCGCATATGTTGACCTTGGGCACAACTGCATGGTGGCACTTTACCAAAGTCGGTACAAACAAAGTTCATTAGTCCTCAAGTAACAGCACTTTTGTTTCGGAGCCAGGATGATGCTATGTATTCAAGAAGACAATATACAATTTGCTTTAATCGCAAACTGGAAAAACTGCAAATTCATATCAAACCAAGAGGCAAAAATGGCACAAAGTGCGAGATTGGGGTTGTGGGAGGGGAATGGGGGTACAATGGATGCATGCCTTGCGATCGATTTTACTTCTTTTTTTAAAAATCATGAAATTGTATTGGTAAATTTTGGCCTTTCCGGAATTATTTAACTTATTCTTATTTTAATAAGTCAGACCAGAACTGTAATGCAGAAATTTTCCTTGTGCACAATAAACAGTAGTTCAAGTATGCACAGAAAACACTTTAAACGCTTTTGTTAATTTTTATCACAACCTGAAAATAACGTTTAAAGATTCAACCAGATTATCTCCCTTTGAATTAAAGATATAGAGATTTTTGAGATGCCATATTTTCTATACCAGTGCGTCTTTTTTTTATTATTTTCTTCAAGATTTTATTTGATTGTCTTGCAAACTCAATGTCTTTATTGCTTAATTTATTTGAAAGCCATTTCTTAAACTGCCATAAAGACTTTAATGTGTAATGGGAATTCCACTGAAACCGAATTTCTGACTTCATAATGGCGCGGGCTGAGGTGTTTTGCCTGGTCCTCACGGCTTCATAGTCGACTGTGCATTGGCATTATTTTAGCTAATGAGTCCATCAGATTGGATTTAATAATGGAAAGGATTGCTGACAGAGTTTTTTTATCATTTAAGCAGACTTCAACAATTTTAAATTTGGTAATTGTTTGATTTAAAGCATAGAAAACAGAAGTGTACCCTTGTGACGTTTACAATTGCCTCAATATTGCTGTATCTAAAGAATCTTAAACTTTGTGTGACTTTGATAATTCAAAATAAATACCGTTTTTACCTTAAAATAATTTTCATGTCTCACCTCTTCCCGACTACCGTAGGATGATATTATTTTTGCTAAGTATACTTGGTTTGCAATCACTTATTAAAAATACGTCTGTCACAAGAATTCTGGACGAGTTTCGGCTATTTACAGACGTCTGTTACTAGCAAATTCTACGAATGTTGGTTAGTGGCTGACAGACGTCTGTCCGCCACTCCAATTTTAATTTTATGACATATTCCAATATATACATCGAGAATGCCTCGATTCATCGTTACAGCAAGACATAATGATACTAATGTTGTATTAAGATGTTTAGCTATGACTGCTCAACCTCTACCCAAAACGCAACAGGTTATTAGTACAGTCAGCCAGTGTGGAATTAACCGACTGCCAGAAGATGGTTGAAAACTGCCTGCTCTTGGCTGTCCGCATGGAGCTAGCTTAGACCCTTAGCTACACTTTTAGCCCACATTGAAGACATTGATCAGACAATGAGGCTGTCTAGGCTGATCTGAGTTTTCGCTGGGTGTACATGCCACTTAGTTGGTTTTCTCGTGTCGGGGCTCAATTAATGATTTTTAGCTCACCTGAGCCATAGGCTCAGGGTGAGCTATTGTGATCACCCAGTGTCCGTCGTCCGTCGTGCGTTGTGCGTCGTGCGTCGTCCGTCGTCAACAATTTGCTTTAAATGACATCTTCTCTGAAACCACTAGGCCTAGGGCTTTGATATTTGGTATGAAGCATTGTCAAGTGGACCTCTACCAAGTTTGTTCAAATGGTGGGCCCAGGGTCCAAAATGGCCCTGGGGCAGGGGGTCTTGGGTTTGAAACCAAAAAATACTTAAAAATCTTCTTCTCCAGAACTGCTTGCCTCAGATGCTTGAAATTTGGTATGTAGCATTGCCTAGTGGTCCTCTACCAAGTTTGTTCAAAAGGTGGCCCCAGGGTCCAAAATGGCCTTGGGGCAGGGGGTCTTGGGTTCGAAACTAAAAAATACTTAAAAATCTTCTTCTCCAGAACTGCTTGCCTCAGGTGCTTGAAATTTGGTATGTAGAATTGCCTAGTGGCCCTCTACCAAGTTTGTTCAAATGGTGGCCCCAGAGTCCGAAATGGCCCTGGGGCAGGGGGTCTTGGGTTCGAAACTAAAAAATACATTAAAATTTTCTACTCCAGAACTGCTTGCCTCAGATGCTTGAAATTTGGTATGTAACATTGCCTAGTGGTCCTCTACCAAGTTTGTTCAAATGGTGGCCCCAGGGTCCAAAATCTCCCTGGGGCAGGGGGTCTTGTGTTCGAAACTAAAAATACTTAAAAATCTTCTTCTCCAGAACTGCTTGGCTCAGATGCTTGAAATTTGGTTTGTAGCATTGCCTAGTGTTCCTCTACCAAGTTTGTTCAAATGGTGGCCCCAGGTCCAAAATGGCCCTCGGGCAGGGGTCTTGGGTTCGAAACTAAAAAATACTTAAAAATCTTCTACACCAGAACTGCTTGGCTCAGATGCTTGAAATTTGGTATGTAGCATTGCCTAGTGGTCCTCTACCAAGTTTGTTCAAATGGTGGGGCCAGGGTCCAAAATGGCCCAGGGGCAGGGAGTCCCAGGTTTGAACCATAGAAATACATAGAAAAATATTAAAAAATCTTCTTCTTCAGAACCGCAGGGGTCAGATGCTTGAAATTTGGTATGTAGCATTGCCTAGTAGTTTTTTACCAAGTTTGTTCAAATGGTGGCCCCAGGATCCAAAATGGCCCCGCGACAGGGAGTCCTAGGTTTGAACCATAGAAATATATAGAAAAATATTTAAAAAATCTTCTTCTTCAGAACCACTTGACTCAGACGCTTGAAATTTTGTATGATGCATTGCCTAGTGGTCCCTTACCAAGTTTGTTCAAATGGTGGCCCCAGGATCCAAAATGGCCGCGCGACAGGGAGTCCTAGGTTTGAACCATAGAAATATATAGAAAAATATTTAGAAAATCTTCTTCTTCAGAACTGCTTGCCTCAGATGCTTGAAATTTGGTATGTAGCTTTGCCTAGTGGGCCTCTACCAAGTTTGTTCAAATGATGGCCTCAGGGTACAAAATGGCCCTATGGCAGGGAGTCCTGAGTTTGAGCCATAGAAATACATAGGAAACTATTAAGAAATCTTCTTCTTCAGAACCACTTGGCTCAGATGCTTGAAATTTGGTATGATGCATTGGCTGGTGGACTCCTACAAAGTTTGTGTAAATGGTGGCCTTGGGATCCAAAAAGGCCATGGGGCAGGGAGTCTTGGGTTTGAAATTAATATGTACTTAAAAACCTTCTTCTCCAGAACCCCTTAGTGCAGATGCTTGAAATTTTGTATGATGCATTACCTAGTGGTCCCTTACCAAGTTTGTTCAAATGAAGGTGCCGGGGTCAAAAATGGCAGCCCCAGAGGGTCCTGGGTTTGAACCATAGAAAGACATAGAAAAATATTCAGAAATTTTCTTCTTCAGAGCCACTTGGCTCAGAGGCTTGAAATTTAGCTTTTAGCAGTGCCTAGTAGCCCTTTACCAAGATTATTCAAATGATGGCCCCAGGGTCCAAAATGGCGCTGCCCCAGGGGGTCCAGGGTTTGAACAATAGCAATACATAAAAAAACATTCAAAAATCTTCTTCTTCAGAACCATTTGGAAATGGTTGCAAACTATGAGGTTTGTTCAAATTTTGACCCTAGTTTGACCTTTAACATTTTTGCTCAGGTGAGCGATTTAGGGCCTCTTGGCCCTCTTGTTTTCATTGGCTGTCTTCCAAAATCAGAATAAAAATTGATTACTGATATGCCCGAGGAGAATCATTCTCCAGGACGAGCGATCAGGGAAGTTAGTCCGTAGCCCGTAAGCCCCAGTCACACACACACATTACGGATAGGGTGGATAGTTGCGGATAAAATCCTTAGTTTATCCGCAGAATTTGTGGGCGTGGCCCAATTTTATTTAATGAATTTACGGATATAGTTACTTTTAGATGCGTATGGATACGGATAGGTACGAACTACTAACCTTCCGTTACCTTCTGTAACCTTTATATGCGGATAAATACCTTCAGATGCGGACTGTTGCGCATGCCTAGGGGATAGAAGAATAGAAAAGATTAACTGCGACATCCACATCTGTGTCTACTCCTTGTATGCTCCAGTCACACACACATACGGATTGTGCGGATACTACGGATGGCCCGTCCGTATCTATCCGTTATATACGCAATGGATCCGTATCAGATCCGCAGAGTCCGTAACTGTCCGTATCATATCCCCAGTGTCCGCAGGATCCGCGTCAAAATTTTGAAAAGTTTCAAAATTCGGGCGCGGATGATTAAACCAGGGCGTCAACTTTTGTCCTATATCCTATATTTGTCCTATATTTTGATGGCTGTCCTATATTGTCCTATATTTGACTAGGTGTCCTATATAGTGATAAAATGTCCTATATATTCTTGAAATCATAAAAAAGAAAATGATAATTTCAGTGAAATTGTAATGACAGACTGTTGGAAGATAGAAAATTAGAGAATTATTGTTCTGTTAAGATCTTTTAGCACTTCCTGGCATCATTCCAGAGTAAGGAACCTCAAATTCATCAACTGTATGATGAGATGTGTAGTGTTGTGAGAATGTAGTGCCTGAGGGTCTTGATAAAGGAAATGGAAAAGGAAAGACTTTGTGTTGAGCTGGTACATGTGGATGTCTCTGGGTCAAATCAGCTATCAGATGAGATAACCATTGGGGATACTACAAGGAAAGAGCTCAAGAAGCTTGATAGAGATGTACAGAAGAAACCCTTACTGGGAATGAGAGCCTTCTTTAGTTCCACTGTGACATACCTTTGGAAGTTGCCACTGGAGAACAAACTGCTGAAAAGTCTTGGTTGCCTGAATCCTCAGGAAGTAAATAGTTCTTTCCCACATGACATAGGATATGTAGCAAAGAAATTTGATCTGTCAGATACAGAGGTTGCAAGATAACTGATGAATGGAAAGTCTTATGTATGGCTGATGGAATGCCCACCTCTTTAGAGACTTGTAGACCTTTACTGGAGAGATGTGTTCTATAATTCAACATCAAACAGAGTGATGGTAAGCCAAAGAACAAAATCTTGAGTAAAGTGATCAAGAAAGCTTTTGTTTTGCCACATGGTAATGCAGATGTTGAAAGAGAATTATCAGAGAATACAGCTGTTGTTACTGCAGAAAGAGCATCTCTCTGTCTGAGACAGCCATAAATGGTTGAAGGGTTGTTAAATGAAATTCTCTGATCTAGAAGTGTGTAGGCCTGAAAAACTCTCTGAACAAGAAAGTTTTGTCAGCTGCAAGAAATTCACATTCAGAATACATGAAAAGATTGGAGTTTTAAAAAGCAAAAAGAGGAGTAGGTGAGAAGAGAGAAAGAAAGGAAAAAAGCTGAAGATGATTATAGGAAGAAAAAGATATGAACTAATGTACCAGAAAAGTTCAGTATTTGAGAAAGAATCATGTCTTTAAGCCAAAGACAAAAAATAATAATGAGTCTTTGAATTCAGCATATGACTTGCTGAAAAAAGGTAATGAGAAAATGAAAACAGCTGTTGAAAAACAAGATTTCAAGTTAATCCAGATGGTACAGATTGTGACAGAGAAAGGCAGAAGAATGCTCTGAAAATTTGCAAGAACTAAGAAAGGAACAGAAAGCAGTGGGACAGAGAAAGAGAAAGTTACTGGACAAATGTATAGAAACTAAAGGTGCCAAGAAATTTAGAAATAGTGAGCTATCAAGCTTATCAAAATCAAGCAAGCAAGACTGAATCTGAATCATTTTTCAAATTTTAGAACACAGCAAAGTGTGGAACTTAGGTCACAAATCTAGTGAAGGCAGCACCTCTGAATCCTGCAATAGACTGGAAAGCATAGTGACAATCATTAACAGGGCCACAGAGATCTAGTAGCCATTAGCATTAGTTATGATCAAAGTTCTGCTGATTTACCATATTTCCATTGAAGAAAGGGAATGTGTTACTGTTTAATATCAGGTTGATTACTTTTGAAAAATGAGAACGTACACTTAGATGGTTCTATAGAGCTGATGGTCCTTTCACTTAACAGTCAGCAAAAACTTCCTTTAAATCATGTCAGAAAATTTGCTACAAACTGTGGGAGAAAGTTATTTTCACTGATATTTATATAAGATTAGTATAAATGCCTTTTGAAACAAATGAACCAGAAGGTGCTGATTTTTATCATACTCAGGCAGATACCTTGTAACATGCACTTTTTGAGTTGATAAGGATATTATATTCAAGCTTCATTTAGACATTTGTATTGTCAAATCATGCGCGTATGATTCTGTTTTAAGTCTGTCTATTTTTACTTTCATTTAATTTTTAAATGCAATAGCTGTATTGAGAATAAACAGTAAAACAATGAAAAGGTGGAAAGGGGATGGCTATAGGGATCGTGGAAGCCATCTGTAATGTCCTATATTTGTCCTATATTTTTGCTCTAAAATGTCCTATATTTCTATATATTTTTCAAAATTTTGAGTTGCCCCCCCTGTTAAACCCTAATGGTGCGTTACTAAACGCATATATCCGCATCTATCTGTATCTATCCGTGTCGCATACGTATCTATGCCGTATCTTATCCGTTATTGAACCTATCATTCCGCAGTCCCACTCCAAGTTGAGGACCGATACGGTTTCAAGCGGATCGTTACCTTTAGTTACGGAAGTTACGGGTCTCATTCAGCGTACTGTAATGGACCGTTTTCTACAGTAACGTTTCAATACAAAAATGTTGCGTTCCAATACTGACAGATACCTACAGATACCACCCCCCCCCCCCCCGCCAAAGCCACCGCCCCTATTGCCATAGGACACCTTTACCAAATTCCCCTCCCCCCCCCACAAGCCACCGCCCCTACGGCCATTAGGCTATAGGAAACCTTTACCAAATTTATAGTTTGGATCCAGGTATAAAAATTTAAATAAAAATCTAATCCTTCATGAGCACAGAACACTAAACACATTCCAGAGCAGGAGCATGGGCCATACTTCAAGGTTACGATTACTAGAGCCTCATCAATGACCCTGACATGACCCATAACTTCCGTAACTAAAGGTAAAGATCAGTATGAAACCATATCAGTCTTCAACTTGGGACTGCAGAATAATGGGCTCAGTTACGGATAAGATACGGAATAGATATGGATGAGACACGGATTAGATACGGATAGATGCAGATAAATTCGTTTAATTACGGACTTTTATGGTTTACTCATCTGCGCCCGAATTTTGAACCTTTTCAAAATTTCCACGCGGATCCTGCGGACCCTGCGGATATGATACGGACAGTAACGGACTCTGGGGATGGGATACGGATCCATTACGGATTAAATGGATAGACACGAATAGATACGGACGGGCCATCCGTAGCATCCGCAGAATCCGTATATGTGTGTGTGACTGGGGCATTAGATTAGAACTAGTATTTAAATTATGCAAAAGGCATTTAAATCTTCAGGTTTATGAGTAAGCTGTGCAAGTTATACCACATGAAAGTTCATATACACGTTAAAACTGTTTGAGGTTTTTATATGTACCATATTTATTTTGCTTTAAGATTGGGGGGGGGGGGGGGTCGTCATGTAAATCGTTCTTGTGAAATTCTGTCATAAGATGGGGTTTTCTCATCCAAAACAGTTTCAAAAATCTAGATCCATCTGTAAAATTGAACTAGAATTTTGGGATTGTTTTGAAAGAAAAACCCCTTTCTTATAATTGAATAAATAGATGATAAACATATAAATATGTAATGCTGCATGGGAAATGTTTACTATGAAAGAATTGCAAGAAATTCTCAGCGTGTTTCAGTGAATGCCTGAACAACTGAACAGCAGTTTTACTATACAGTGTATGGTACTACATGTATATGCTTTATGAAAAATATATGCTGGACCTATTCACCAAAAAGTTTTATGCTCTTTGTTGTTATCATTGCCACTAATATGACATTCAGATTTATAGTTTATCTCGCATTTTTCATGTAGGACAATCAACAAAGGTATAAAATTCATTTCATGCAGCTTTTATAATTATTTTGGATGCAAACTATCTAATATGTCATATTACAGTAAAACGAGTTTCCCAGAGTTTCATGCAAAACACATCTCATTTTGCAAGCCTGTGCAATCAGTGTAACAAAGTTTGCTAGTTTTAATGTGTTGGCTACATGTATAACGACCTTAAATACCTGGGCCCAGTTTTTCAAAACTAATGAGGTCATTAGTTAACGAGTCGTAAAAATTTCAAATGTATTTTACCAAAAAAAAAATGCCATTTTTGCCAAAAAAATATGAGAAGCTTTTACAGTGCAGAAGTTAACAATGTTTCAGCAAAAAATATTAGGCTATTGATTTTGTGAATTCTAGAAGACTTAACTAATCCTCAACTAACAACCTCGTTTAGCTAAGGATGCTTTGAACAAGGGGGGGTCGTATTTATAAAAGCACTTAAGTTGTTACCATGCTGTTGCTAAGGCTTAATTTCTATAAAGGAGATTTCTACAACTATTAAATTTGTTCTCGAGGAACAGTCTTTTTCAGACTGTTCCTCTAGAGCAAATTTCATAGTTGTAGGGAATCTCCTTCAAAGAAATTTAGTCTTAGCAACAGCATAGCAACCACTTAAGTCGTTTTATAAATACAGCCCGGGCCTTGAAAAAAGATGGAGACTACTGTGATCAGTCACCATCTGTGGTCCACCATCACCTTATGAACACACAGTAGAGGATACATTTGTGAGCAATCATTACAAAATTTGCACAGTATGTTTATGACCACAAGATTTCATACTGATTTGGTAATGGACAAAATCGGATCATTAACACTTAATGCCCATAACAAAAAAATAATGCAGTTGCTATATGGAATTCAAGATGGCCACCATGCCCACCAGTGGTAAAATGATTAAAAGACTTTTTCTCTAAAATGAATAACCTGATTTGACAGATGAAATATTGTAGAAAGCATATGGTTATTCTCTTTATGCAAACTGATCAGATCATTGACACTCTCTGTACTGTAAAACACTTAATATCTGCGGTATCAGAATTTCACACTTTAATAAAAGTGCCATACTGGCGAATATTGAATTTGGCAGTCATGATTATTAAACCATGGCTCCAGATAATAATGAAAGTTTGATATTAATTTGTAAAGATTTTTCTACTTTTTCTATTAAACTATACATTGTGACATCTGTTAGAATCGCCTCATTGAGGCGATTCTAATAGGATGGCACAATGTATAGTTTAATAGAAAGGTATAGAACATCTCAAAATATGACATACTCCTTTTGATCAAAACCTCCGTAATGCTGTGCGTAAGTGTATTTAATATTGGTAGACTTATATTTTAGCGCTCTTTGCCCTAACTGCTCATATCCCCAAAATTTAGTAACCGCCAAAAATAACTGTTTTACAGTACTTTGGGAAAGTGTATCAGATGAGCAATTCTGGGCAATACTGACTCTCTTGTATTGAATAAACGTGATCCTTTTTTTTTTAACAAGAACAGGAAAGAATTCCATATTTGATAAAGTTTTTTAAGCTCTTTTAGTTGCTTGTTTTCGATACTTCTTTCAAGCTTGATTTCACATCACAGTTACAACTCAGATTAACAAGCCCATGGTTTATCTTACCGTAAGGTGCAATGTAAAATTTTGGTGTTCTGAATGCTAATTAATGCATTAAGTTCAATGTGAAATCGGGCCTTAGAGTAGTATCAACTATAGTGCAGTTGATTTCATAGAGTGTTTTTCTTAATCTTTCTTGTAAATGTTACATGTTTTATATTTTGCTGTCTTAACCAAAAACATAAGCCAGATCAGAGAGATTCATGGCATGTCTGCCAATGGCATAGTAAATCATCCCTTGAGCATACCATAATGACCCTAAAATTTTGGACAGGCGGAAGTTGAACAGTTATTGTTTAATAATTCTTTGAAAGTGGATTTTACATACCTTAAAGATTTACACCCTCAATATTTCTAACTTTTAAATTTCTCACAAAACATTATAACTTAGACATGATAATGATTGCTATTAAAAGTACATTTATCTGCCAATTTTATGATTTGTGATCATCACTGAAAATAGGAGAATTTAAGGAAATACACAAAAAGAGCTGACCGCCATTCCCGCCAAAAATGAAGATTGGATACGCCCAGCAATCATAGTTAATCAGGTTAAAGTTATATCATGAATAATTTTAAGCCCTTTCTTTAATCGACTTCAGACAGTTATTGGCTGAAAAGAACTCACGTGCACAGATTAGAGGTTAATGCTATTGTAAAGATATTTACTCCACCGATCATAAAATTCAAAACATGCTTGCAGAAACGCCTGTGGGAGTCAATCAGTTTATGGCGACAAAATATTCGTGAATATTCAAGAAGGGTACGCATTGATATATCGTCTCTGCCTCCGTTACAAAGATGTTTTCGCTGAAGATTTTTTGAAAAAATCTTAATTGTATTGCATACAGCTAACCTGTTTCATAATTTTGTGATTATTTCGTAATGAAATACGAGGGAATTTACCTTTAATGCATCCAAATGATGCTTAGTGAATGGCAAACATTGTAGACCCTGATCAAACTGCTCCTTGAGGAGCAGTTTGATCTGGGTCTACAATGTTTGCTAGGGAATATTTAGGGTTATTAGAGTAGTAAAACTCGTTCATATTTGAAGATGGAAGTGCTCATCATAGAAAGGATAGAGTCTTGCATTTGAAAATTTTAGTCTTGCATTTTGAATATATTAGTTAAACACCTGGGCCCAGTTGTTCAAAACTAACGTCGTTAAATTAATGAGAGCTTAAAATTTCAACATATTTTTTGCCGAAAAATTGTGAGGAAAACTTCCTTACATTTTTTCAGCAAAAAATATGAGCACTCTTGATTTTATGTGTACTAGAGGACTTAACGAACCATTGACTAAGGTTTTCATTAAGCTAATGATGCTTTGAGGAACTGGGCCCGGTTGTTCAAAACTAATACATCGTTAGTTAACGAGACGTTAAAATTTGAAATGTTAATATCTCAAGCCAATATTTTTCGTTGAAAAAATGTGAGAAGCTTCTCACATATTTTTTTCAACAAAAAATATGTGTAGTTGGCTATAAAGTCCCAAAATACATAACCAGTTGACCTCTTAACGAACTTGTTAGGCTAACGATGCTTTGAACAAATGGCTCCTGGGCTAAGTATAGCATCAAACATTTAACAGTCTGCTTAATTTCTAGTTGTGCCATATTGTGTGATAATTTTGTTGTAAAGTTTATACCACCGAAACCAACATTTACACATCATTCTGCTTTATATTAAAATAAACTGTCATTTTGTCTAACATGGCAAGAATTCTTATTTCATGTCTTACTGAGCAAAGGTCACAATTTCTTGTTTGTACTCAAGTTGTACTATTGCAGCATTAGTTGGACAGCATATAAACATATGAGCTGTGACACGGAATAACCAACAAAGTGGCATATTCGCCCAGCGCAGATTCAGATCAGCTTGGCACCTGCCAAGTCTGATCAGTCTTCACTTTGCACTTAAAAGGTAGCTAAGGGTCTAAGCTAGCTCCATGCGGACAGCGAAGACTGATCAGACGGGGGGAGGGGGGGGGGGGGGGGGGGGGGGAGGCTCTGACCAGACTGCATGGATGTGCAGGCTGGTCATGGCATTTGCTGATTGCATATTGGTTAGAAATCCTTTTTGTATGTCTTGTCTAATATAACACATGGCAGTGAGTAAAGATGTGCTGTTTTAACTCTTTTGGCGCCATTGTCGCCCAGATGCTACTGCTAGGCAGAACGCCATTGTCGCTTTAATGCGACCGGCACATCTCCGTTAAAGAGCTCCATTTTATGACATTACCATCGGAAATAAATCAAAATCTATGATCAGATTATGGCAAACAAAGATTGTTTTCGTGAGAAAAACAAAACTTGGCTGTTTTTGATGAAATTTAGTCTTTCAAGGGTTTTTATCAACCAGAACAAAATTTTGAGACTTTCATGGGTTTTTATTTCGATCAGAATGGAATATAGGGACTTCCAAGGGTTTTTATCGACCAGAAACACCCAATCTTGTAAAATAAATTTGGCGCTGGAAAGTGCATTTCTTTATAAACTTGGTGCCAAGAGTTAATGGTGTGTGTAATAGATGAAGACTGACTTGCAGATATCCATCTAATAATACATATGCTGTATCTTTCTGTCTTTAAGTTACCTGTGACAATCAGAATGGGAAACGTAGTATTACTTTCCTGGTGGTGGTAGTGGTGTAAATTTTCATGTAGTCTTCTGGTTAAGCTCTGTTACGTGACAATGCAGTGACAGGAGAGGCAGTGCTTTCTGCAGAATTCGTGTATTTGTATTTCTTTAATAAAGTTTGATAAGATTTGACAGAATATCTTGTTAGTTTCAATAAAAACCATTTGCCCTGTTTTCATGTCATAATAATCACTGTAAATATAGAAGAAACAAGAATTGTTGCTGAATGTAACAAGTTCCCCATTAACAATATTCTGCTTCTTACATATAGCTTCTGCCACAAAGAAAAAGAGCTTTAAGGGATATACAAATTGCAATATCTGCTTGCACATCCCTATGTTTTTATCAGGGTATTCCCTGTCCACATAAACACTCTGCAGATTCTTAGGAAAATCCAGAGTGTCTGTGTGCTATGGTATAGTCAGTTCAAGAGAGCTCATTGCCTCAGAAATGTCTTTTATGTTTGAGGAAAGTTAAAGTCATCTCCCTAGTAATTGCTCTAACACATTCTAATTAAGAACTGATGAACTGACCAGACATGTGACTTCAAAGTTATAAACCTGATCCAACTTGCATTTACTAACACAAAGAAAAAGATTCAGAAATTCAGAAGATTGTGTTTTAACAAATTGGCAGTTCCCAGGGAAATGCTGAGAGGCATGGGTGTTGCAATCAGACAAGAACAGAGCTGGAGATTTGGAAACTGGAATGATATAAACCATGATACATGTAGTTCATAAAAGACTTTTATTTGGCAACTAAAATATGTGTCCACATGATTGTGTATTCAATCCAGAAGTATGCATACAGATTAGAATAAAAATCAAGTCACGTAAAACAGCTTCACTGAAAAACATTTTAGTAATATAAATGCATATGCCAGAGAAGAAAATGTACCTTTAATAATCCTGTGTTAAAAGAAAAGATACAGATCAACTACACTGTCTTGGCTTTCTATATAAACATAGTTTAAAATCAGGAATGGAATGGAATGGACAAGATAATCTACATAAACAGTCCAGCCTGTATTAAGCAAGCACCTATGTGATAATCAAAATCTGCTTGCTGAAGACAGGTGCTTGCTTAATACAGGTATATGTCAATGTATTTGCCTATTTTGGGAACTGAATACATGCTTGCTTAATACGGGTTGCTTGCTTAACAGTGGCAACCACTAAGACAGGTTTTTAATGTACATTCCATCTGCTTACAAACCCTGGGAAAAGAATTTGCTCGCTCAGGGGAGCAAATTCTTTTCTGCAAGAGTGCCATCCTGAATCAGGAATGGAGTGGAAGAGACTGTCCCTGCCTGTCTATTCCTACCCATTCCATTCCATATTTTTAACTATGCCATTTATATTGATTCCAAAACTGGAGAAAAGGGAGTTAACTGGTGATAATTCTGAGAGAATTTACATTAATTCACCATCAAAACTTGCTGTTGCCCCTCATTAGTATTGTCATGGCAAGATGGTCTGATTAGAGATCATGATGATGCATGTTTTTATGGAGAAATATAAAAAACATCCATAATTATCATCAGAATACTCCCTTGATGATCTACAGTTTGCTGATATGAACTGGCTGATCTGAGTCACTGACTTCAACTGCCATTTCTGAAAGTAACAAATATCTAGTTTCTGTGGAAAAATTATTGAATGTCCTGTTTGTCAGCAAAAAATATATCCCAAAACAGGGGCACTCACCACATTTAAAAGTAACTACATATTTGGACAGAAAACACATTAGTGTTTGCCCCAGATAATAAACCAATCAGATCACCCGAATTTTCAAATTTTCAATAGATTTATTGGTGTAGACTCATCACTTATCCATGAAGAGAGTCTTCACCAATAAATCTACTGAAGACTTGAAAATTCAAGTGATCAGAAATGTACAGTCTTCTGTGGCTTGTCACGTCTAAAAATAGCTTCAACATGACAGGTCAAATTGATTTAGAAGTCGATGTAGATTTCTCGAATGAGCGTTTTTTCTCATTACAGAGGAACAGATGAAGGGAGTATTTGGCAGTATTCTCCATAAAAAGTATTTTATGGCTACTCATTAGAACCACCTCGACGAGGCGGTTCTATGGCTATCCATAACATTATTTTTAAAAATACACACATAATATTGTAAAACATGTAAATACTTATTAGAATCGCCTCGACGAGGCATTTCTATGGGCACCCACAGCATTGTTTTAAAGCATGTTGTAGATATTTGTTAGAATTGCCTCGAAAAGGCAGTTCTAATGAATATCCACAACATACGTTTTTCATGGAGAAAGAAAAATAATCCCAAATTATCACAAAATACTCCTCTTATATGTTCCTCTGTAATAAGATGCATCTCGTAACACAAATCAGATAACTATGATTTGTGTACGAGCAGCAAATAATCCTCATTCAACAAAGGAAAATCAAAGTGACCAGCCATGTTTGAGCTCCAAAAACTGAATGAATGGGAATGAGCAAAGTCATCTGAACACAAATTATAAATGACAGCATGACACTCACTCTAGAAGCAGTATTCTAATTATGCTCCTCCTCTCCAAGCTAAATGACGGCATGACAAAAACTTTAAAAGCAGTATTCTAATTAAGCCCCTCCTCTCCACGCTATTTTTGAACTGTCATGGTATTGCATCATGTTTTGACATTGCATCATTACTATAATCAAAGTACATTGGAGAGTGGTCATTTTGGGATTTTTTTATTTATCATTACTATTTCTTTATTTTATCTTTTTTAAATCCAAAATATCTCTCAAACAAAGATTATCTAAAAGATGTTGGAAAACAGGGCAGACCAGGATCAGTTAATTATCTGGGGCAAACACTAAGCCGGTTAGAGGCTATGAAGAGAAATCTTCGCAATTAAGAACCTTCCGCTCGCTACGCTCGCTTCAGGTTCTTAATTGCGAAGATTTCTCTTCATAGCCTCTAACCTATACTTAGTGGCAAGTGTAGACCTACTGCTAAACTAGCAGCCAACACTGTAAATGCTGAAAACTTTGCCTTTCTGTCTAACATTCCTCAACAGAAGAAAATGGACATTTTCAAATTCAAAGGCAGTAAAGCCCTGTTTGAAATACATGTACAAATATTTTTGGAAAACATTTACCGGCTTGTTACTTTGTAAGGATGGTCATTTCTTGCAGGCAGCTATTTTGATGAGACTTCACAATGTGTTCTCATATGAAGAAACATGTAAAAACCAAAACTCACTCATCTCAGTCATCTAGACAGCTGAGAAGAGACATGAACAAAGAAAACAGCTAACCAAATAATAAAATCAACTCAACTATATAAAACAAGTACAATGTACATCTCATTACTTACCAAAGATGTCAAAATCAATGCTTAACATTTTGAATAATATATTTGAATACAGAATTACTATCCCTCCAAATTATCAAAATCTATCTGACTTTTAATTCACTAGAACAAAAATTTATCCTCAATAAAATTGCAAAACTTCCTTTACAATAAAACATCATCAGTGATATCTCATATTTCCATGAATGATCACTAATAATGGATAATTGTACTAACTTCCCTCTAAAAGATACTAAGAGAGTTTCACTTACCCAAAAGTCACAAAATGTTGAAATGCACCAATGCTGATACAATGTCATTTTGAACCGCGACATGATAAAACCAACCAAACTGGTATTTGCGGCAAGTGAAGACTCAGATCAGCCTGGGCACCCACCCAGTCTGATCTGAGTTTTCGCTGCTAACCATAGCTAAGGTTCTAAGCTAGCTCCATGCAGACAGCAAAGACTCTGATCAGACTGGGCAGATGCCCAGGCTGATCTTAGTCTTTGCTGGGTGCACATGCCACTTTGTTGGTTTTGTCATGTTGTCGCTCATTTTGAGGACACATGCCACTTTGTTGGTTTTGTCATGTTGTCGCTCATTTTGAGGATGTGTGCCTGATGAGTACAGTCTGGAATATATAACATGTTAAATTCTTTTTAAGGACGGAATGGCTGTAAAATTATAAATATACGTAAAAACAGGTAAACTGACAGTATTTCAAGGTAAAAGGAATATTAATAATATTGATATATATGGAATGTGAGATCTATCTGATCACAGTCGAAAAGACATTAGAATTAACTTCCAACATAAAAGGCTCATATGAGCCGTGACATGAAAAAACCAAACAAAGTGGCATGTGTGCCCAGCGCAGACTCAGATCAGCCTGGACATCCACCCAGTTTGATCAGATTCTTTGCTAAATGCTTAAATGATAGCTAAGGGTCTAAGCTACAACCATGTGGACAGCGAAGACTCTGATCAGACTGGGCGGATGCCCAGGCTGATCTGAGTTTTGGCTTGGCGTACATACCACATTGTTAGTTTTCTCGTGTCACGGCTCATATTATCATCTACCTGTTATGCTGGACTTTACAGTTTACATAATTGAGCCACCACAGGACAAAACCAACAGAGTGGTATGTTTTTGTAGTGTCGTGGCTCAAATTTCTAAACAGTGCAGATTCCGATCCTAGGTGCAGCCTGATCTGGAGGTGCACTTTCTGAAAATTTAAGCCAACAGTTTTATGAACTAAAACTATAACATAATGTAGACATGTCCGTAACTAATCCTTAATGCCACGATAAATAGAAACAAGTAGCCCAAGGGCAACGATCCCTCACCTGAGTTATACAATGTAAGCTTCCAGCTCAGGTAAGCTAATAAACAGGCTGCAATTCTATAGGATTCGATGACCCCATGGGGTGTGGCAAGTTTGGATTTATGTAGAGGACACCATACACTGCAATATACTAAATACATAAGCTCTTGGCCCCATTGTAAGTCTATGGGAGCTAATGACCCCTGGGCGTTGCCAATTTGGGCCCCAGGGGCATGGTTGGCAGGATTTATGTAGGGCACCACTAGACATTGCTACATACTAAATATGTAAGCTCTGGGCCTCATGGTTTCATAGAAGAAGATTTTTTAAGATTTTCCCATTGTAAGTCTATGGGAGCTAATGACTCCCGGGGCGTGGCCAATTTGGGCCCCAGGGGCATGGTTGGCAGGATTTATGTAGGGGACCACTAGACATTGGTACATACTAAATATGTAAGCTCTGGGCCTCATGGTTTCAGAGAATAAGATTTTTTAAGATTTTCCCATTGTAAGTCTATGGGGGCTAATGACTCCCGGGGCATGGCCAATTTGGGCCCCAGGGGCATGGTTGGCAGGATTTATGTAGGGCACCACTAGACATTGCTACATACTAAATATGTAAGCTCTGGGCCTCATGGTTTTAGAGAAGAAGATTTTTTAAGATTTTCCCATTGTAAGTCTATGAGAGCTAATACCCCCCGGGGCGTGGCCAATTTGGGCCCAAGGAGCATGGTTGGCAGGATTTATGTAGAGCACCACTAGACATTGCTACATACTAAATATGTAAGCTCTGGGCCTCATGGTTTCAGAGAAGAAGATTTTTTAAGATTTTCCCATTGTAAGTCTATGGGAGCTAATGACCCCCGGGGCGTGGCCAATTTGAGCCCCAGGAGCATGGTTGGCAGGATTTATGTAGGGGACCACTAGACATTGGTACATACTTAACATGTAAGCTCTGGGCCTCATGGTTTCAGAGAAGAAGATTTTTTAAGATTTTCCCATTGTAAAGCTATGGGAGCTAATGACCCCCGGGGCGTGGCCAATTTGGGCCCCAGGGGCATGGTTGGCAGGATTTATGTAGGGGACCACTAGACATTGGTACATACTTAATATGTAAGCTCTGGGCCTCATGGTTTCAGAGAAGAAGATTTTTTAAGATTTTCCCATTGTAAGTCTATGGGAGCTATTACCCCCCGGGGCGTGGCCAATTAGGGCCCCAGGAGCATGGTTGGCAGGATTTATGTAGAGCACCACTAGACATTGCTACATACTAAATATGTAAGCTCTGGGCCTCATGGTTTCAGAGAAGAAGATTTTTTAAGATTTTCCCATTGTAAATCTATTGGAGCTAATGACCCCCGGGGCGTGGCCAATTTGGGCCCCAGGGGCATGGTTGGCAGGATTTATGTAGGGGACCACTAGACATTGGTACATACTTAATATGTAAGCTCTGGGCCTCATGGTTTCAGAGAAGAAGATTTTTTAAGAGTTTCCCATTGTAAGTCTATGGGAGCTAATGACCCCCGGGGCGTGGCCAATTTGGGCCCCAGGGGCATGGTTGGCAGGATTTATGTAGGGGACCACTAGACATTGGTACATACTTAATATGTAAGCTCTGGGCCTCATGGTTTCAGAGAAGAAGATTTTTGAAGTATTTCCCATTATAAGTCTATGGGAGCTATATGTTGCCATGGCAACCAGAGTTCCAACCCAATCTGCCCTAAAACCTTATGCAGTCAATCCCCCACCCCAACAATGCTACACATAAAATTTGATGAAGATTGGCCTGCTGGTGTAGGAGATATTGGTGTTTAAAAGTGTGGACGACGACGACGCCGACGACGGACGACGGACCATGGCTATACTATAAGCTCACCTTGACAGGTGAGCTAATAAAACTAAGGGCACAACAACTTAACTTCTTCAAATCATGCACTAAATGAAAACAAAAATAAATGCATTTAGCCACTATACTTGCAAAAACAGTACAAGAAAACAACAACAACAAATTTCAACTCTTACCATACAACTGGCCTGAGAACAACATTTAACTTATGTTAACTTGCAATTAACTGCAAATTTTCTTTTAGTGGCAAGTCAAATATAGACAGTCAGATCAATATATACATAGACAAAAGTAAAACCCTACTGGTCTTTAGCCAACCTAGTAAACACAGAACTCCAAACAACTAGCAATGAAGTCAACAAGCATTTACATTTTACTATTTTGAATATGAATGTTTTTTTGTTTTTTTCTTTTGGGGGGGGGGGGGGGGGGGGGGGGGGGCGGTAAACTATCCTTGGTCTCAATATAAATGGACATTCCTCACGGAGGTAATATCAATTTGCCTACCTGTGCTTTCGACAGTCAGTCAATTACCATACATGCAAAAGGGGCTGTCGACTGAGACAATCGACAGCAGTATCAGTTCTGTTGACAGTCATTGAAAATAGAACCATTTACCATTATTGGTAATGTTTACAATCATATTCTGGGTCGAAAGCCACTTTGTATAGTACAGACTCAGTGGAAAGCACAGGTAGCCATACTGGTATTACCCCCGTGTTCTTAAAACTGAAAGATAGAATTGTCAATTCCAGATATTTGGTAATATTATGATTGAAGTTATTGACAGTTCTCAACTTTTGTGCTTCTGGCCCTGGCTGTTCAAAGCTAACGACAACATTATTTAATGAGACCTTAAAATATCGAACATTTTATAATTATGCAAAACTGTTTTTTAAACACTGGCATTGTTTGCACACAAAACAAGGGCTTCGCAAGCGGCGCATAATACGCCCGTTTCAATGTCCTAAAGGAGTTACAGAATGGACAAGATTGTTTACAAAAGGACAGACAGGCAGACAAACAGGGGCAACCACTCTATAATCAACTAGAACTGTCAGTGAATCCGACTATACCCCCGCTTAATTGCTTAAATCAAATGATGTTATTTTCCTAACAAAAAGCATAAAGACGGAGAGAAATCATTGTTACCATGTATACCAAAAATGAATGGTTGCTGTGAAATCTGTTACAAAAAATTACATCATTCAAAGTCAGGAGAGAAAGAAAATTGGAAAAATATATGGAAGAATAAGCAGGAGAAGACTGGTTTTCAATCCCACAATACAACAAGTTATCATCAACCTGCATACAAAAATCCCTACTCTAACTTACAGATGCATAGAAATCTTTTGCGAAAAAAATGCATTATTCAAAGTAAAGAGAGAAAGAAAATTGGACAAATACAGGGAATAAAAAGAGGAGAAGTCTGGTTCTCAATCCCACAATACAGGAAGTCATCATTAACCTGCATACCAAATATGACTAATCTAGCTTGCATGGTTGTGGAGAAATAAGTGGCGCCTGATCAGGTCTTTGCTAACAGGAATAGCTATGCAAAATACAATAAACGTGAAAACATTCAAAAGAAACACCTAAAACCAACAAGATTTGTCAGAAGACAACAAAGCTCACCTCAAGGGTGCCTGATTCTCACAATTACAAAGACCTGACACTGATGTTAAACACTAACCCAGACTCAGACTAGGATACCAGGGGTATAGACAGTATCTCTTTTTTTGCATTAACAAAGGCGTACTTAAAATGGACTCATCCAAATGAGAAGGATTGACAAGTTCACTGGCTGAAAAAGATTTAAATCAAAGCTAAAGCTCTTATGGGAGCAAAGTCTCTCCTTTAAGAGCTATTCCATTAAGAAGAAAGGCAAAAATTAAAATGTCACAGTACCTTTTCATGAAAGTGTACCCATTTACCTTAGCATTTAAACTTAAAGAATGCTATCCCAGGCCTGGAGGTTATAAAACTTGAGTACATTTTCACGCACAAAATAAAGCACACTGATTGGTTGTTTCCGAGCACGTGCTTGGAAGCAGCCTATCAGTGTTCTTTATTTTGAGTTTGAGAATGTACTCGAGTTTTATAACCTCCGGGCCAACTGACAATATCTATATCTAGAGAAAATTCTGACACAACATTTATAAATTCATTATAACATTCAAGGCATAAAAAAGAGATACTGTGTAGACAAAATGGTCTACACAAGCCACAAGCTTTCAACAAAATCCTCTCCTTTTTAACTTGTAACAATAAAACATTGAGGATGAATGGGGAAGGGGGAGCAACTGTGCCATTTTTATTTTTGCCTCCCTTCTCAATGGTGTTAAATCTCTAAAGGAAACCATTTGGAAGCAAATTCTTTCCTTCAAAGAGTAAACCCTCTTAGGAAGGGCTACATCATCAAGAGAAGCGAGCAGGAAGTCACAAAAGCTGTCACAATAGCTGTCCCATTCTAAAACTGATGGAAAAACATGGAAAATAAATGTTATGGTGCTAAATATTGGAATGGCAGCACATGAGCAAACACTGAAGATTCTGATCAGGCTGCTCCGGTGGGGGCAGTTTGACCAGAGTCTGCAATGTCTGGGATTCCACAGTCACTTTTGACAGACTGCAGAAATTGAAGTCAGAAGTATTCAAATTTTAGAAAATGCATGTATCAGTTGATAAGGGCCTCCCAATAACTAGGGTAATTATGAGTGTCATACATTTGATCTGCAACATGACAAAACCACAAAACCACCAAAGTGGAAAAAGTGCCTAGTGAAGACTCAGATCAGCCTGAGCATCTGCATCTGCCCAGTCTGATGTGAGTCTTCAGTCTCTGCGTGGAGTTAGCTTAGACCCTTAGCTAGCCTTTAAGCCCATAGCGAAGACTCTGATCAGACTGGGCAGTTGCCCAGGCTGATCTGAGTAAATGCTGGGGGCACACGTCACTGTGTTGGTTTAGTTGTGTCATGCATTTATCGTAAGTAGCCATCAATCACAGAAGTCAAAAATAAATATATTTCATGATACAAATATATCAGTAATAAATAATTGGTGTATGTACATATGAAAAAATAAATATCTGGTGAATGATATTTGGAATCTCAATAAATAAATATCTGATATGTGATATAATGAATCTTGTGTGAGTGAACAGCAGGATATAGATCAGCTGTTCCTCAAGAAGCAGTGTGATCTGGTTCAGCAAAGTTTACCATCCTGCTAATTACTAAACTTCACCGAGGCCTAGCTGTTCAAATTGCCGTAAGCTCAGCACAATTGTAAGATTAAGAAATAGTTAAGTCTTCTTATACAAATAAAAGAGAGTGTGCTAATATATTTTGCTGAAAAAAAATGTGAGAACCTTTTGCTGAGCTAAAGCTCAGCATAAATTTTCAGAGAATTTTTTTTGGCCTACAATAAATTTAGAAATACATCATCTCGTAAACTAACAGCATCGTAAGTTTTGAAAGACTGAGCCAAGGTCCCAGTTGTTCAAAACTAACGACGTGCTTAGTTAACGTGATGTTAAAATTTCAAACGTTAATATCACAAAAATGCCAATATTTTTTTTTGTAAAAATGTGAGAAGCTTTTGCAAAAGCTTCTCCCATATTTTCAACAAAAAATATCAGTGTATTTGGCGTCACAAAACACTTGAGTTGACCTCTTAACGAGCTTGTTAGGCAAACAATGCTTTGAACAACTGGGCCCTGATGTTTAATCAATTTGTTCAAATTCTACACTAATCACAGTAAGTGGTAAGCTGTCCCCATATTTAGGGCAATTGAGGTTTATTTGCCTCCAGTTTGTCCTACAGGACAGTTGATTTACAATACAAATGCAAACAGGCAAGATTATGGTTGGAGGTTTCAATCAAGATTTTTGTGGGGTACAACTGCACTAAAACAATACCTGTAACAAGGCATAACCTAATATGAGTTGTTCTAATACACAATTTTACAAGACTACACAATCATGTCATATATTTAACCCCTGTTTGCATTCAGTTAGCATAAGCAGTGTCATTAAAAGCATGCCCAACCTGTTCTCTGCCTATACACAATAACTGGACATTGTTGATAACAAAATCCTTCTGCATAACTTGAACATACAGATATAGTTGTTTTTTTTTTATTCTTCAACCTACTAACACCCTAAGTTTATCAAATTTTAGGTTCTGACAAGGGCAGCAAAGCCCATAGATCTACACACACAGGAGTTACTGTACATTTATTCCTGCCAGTAGTCATGTATAGTGGCCAATTCAAATTTATAGACGTGGTGTTGGATGAGGTGTTGTTTCTACTGACCAGGAAACTGAGTCCATACTTTGATCAACACTGGCAGAGTCCTCTCCAAGTGCAAGTCGACGTTCAGAGACAGCCTGAAAGTATTAAAAAAAAAAACTTAAAGTGTCCAAAATGCAGATCTGCATAATTTAAGAAAAAAAATTTGTCTAAGCTATATCATACTGAAAACTAGACTTGTTTCTTTAAGACAGCGTGTAGTTTCACTATATATTTGACCACTTAACTCCCTTCAGCAGCCACTATCATACCTTTCCAAGGCTGACTGTTGTAGACAGGCTGTACTGTATTTAACAAGTCAATGCCAGAATTGGTTACACAGGTGTATCTTAATGTTACAGTAGTAGTGTATATAGAAGATTTCAGTGAGCTGTTGACTGCAGTCAACTCAAAACACATTGAAAGCTATTCTCATATGGTGTGCAACACACATTACAGCAAGTTTATACAAGGTACTGACATCTTCTTTTGCCATATAGCACTGGACCTATTTGCTGTGCTAAGTATGAACCTCAGCTATTCAAATCCATCTACAGAGTTGCTAAAATTGATCAGATTCCTCAAGATGGTAATTAGATCAGTTCACAGGACCAAAGTTTCTTTGTCACAGAAAGTGTAATAAAGTTTGCAAAACATTTTGTGTTCACACGGAGAAAATTATTTGTTAATAAAAAATGTGGCATAGAATCTTTGTCAAATAAACTTTGGCAAGGAAATATTTGCTGCTGTGTTCACATGATCAAACATTATTCGTCAAACTTACCTGGAAAAATAAACTTTACCAGTGTGAACAGCCAACCATGCCACATTGTCATTAAAACCAAATGGATCTGATTATGGGCAAAGTTTTCTGTGTTCATCTCCATAGCTAATTTCTTTGTTACATATTCTATGGCAAATTTTCTGTTCATAAAAGCAAATTTTATTTGTCAAATATAATTTACCACATAAATTTGGCAATGAAAATGTGACATATATTTTCATTCACACAAGCATATTTTTCTATACCAAACCCACTTTGTCACAGAAACTTTACTCGTGTGAATAACACTTTATTCATAGACTGTACAGGTGAAAAGGGAAGTCTGATCAAACTGCATAGATGCACAAGCTAATCTGAGTCTTCACTGTTTGCAGATGTCGTAAGGTTCTTTTTTACCCCGTGTCAATAAAAGCATCTCAGAAAGAAAATAATACCAATATGAAGATTTTGATTACCATAAAAAATCTAAATATTGGGACAGACAGTCCTGTGCAAACAATGCAGACTCAGATCAGACTGCTCCTTAGCAGCAGTCTGATCAGGGCCTACACTGTTTTCCATTCCATCTCCATCTTTAAGTCGCATAACTGCATTACAAAACCAAACTGTTCAATTTTTAAGTCAATTACAATGATTAAGTTAGGTGTCCCAATTTTTAGAATTTTTATAGTAACACCTGCTAAAGCTAGGTATCGTACCTTTCTCAGTAGAACTGCTATAGATGAGAGTTGTTCCTTGCTCACATGACTGAGGTCATCCAACTGATCAGGATGAGGTTTTGATATTGACTTCAGATGGTCCCTCTGCTCTCGTAACTCCACTGACTGAAGAGCAAATGCTGGTAGTCCATCAGACTGCTGGGGAACTAGAACTGAGCCTTCATGTGCTCTTATCTGATCATCAGACAGCTCAAAATCCTCCAGGGAGTCATCTAACTGATTACTGCTAGCTTCAGTGACTGATTCCAAGAACTTTTTGGACATAACTGGGAAACCCTTGCTTTGAATGGCACTTTTACGCATTACTGGTTCATGTTTTGATTTTACAATATTTTTCTGATAAGATCTACTCTGCCAGCTTTCAACCCTCAGTTTCAGTTCATCTGCCATACTAGTGGCAGGCCGTGGCACTTGAACACTTCTGCTAAATGTCACGGTAGACACAGACAAACTGGTTAGGGGTGGGGGTGGAGGGGCAGGTGGGACAGGTGATGGAGGCCCTTCACTAAGTACAGGCTTAAGGGGATCCTTCTTTAACTTCACTCTTATTGTCTTTGTAGGCTTTTCTGATATTTTGCTATTGTCATCAACCTTAGTTGCTGCTTTAGATGTGTTAAGCACTGATTTTTTCTTACTTCCTTCATCAGCATTAGACTTTCCCTTTTTCTCCTTGGGTTTTTCAGGTAACTTTCTCCAATGTTCATCTTTCACTAACAACTTCACTTTGTCAGTTCTGTTTGAGGTATGACTGGTTTCTGAGGCACTATTAGTTTTCTTGATTAAACTGCTTTCAGTGTCAATATCTTCTGTCACCTTTGGATCTTTCTGAATTGATTGTTTTGTTTTACCTTTCACAACAATTTCATTCTTTGACACCTGATCTCTGGAAGATACTGATGGCCCTAGGATCTCACTTTCATCCATTATACTGGGTTCAGGTTCAGAGAAATCTTCAAGAGCTTTTAATTTTTTGACTACTTCATCTTCAGACAGGTTTGTTATATCAACATGTTCATTTGACCTAGGATCTACTTTCAAGTTGTCTGATACCAACTTGACTTCATTGTCTCCTTTGACACCATTTACTTCTGATACATCCAAACTTTCTTTCATTTTACTCCTCCTGGGTGTTTTCACAGGTTTCTTGTTTATAACATCAGAAGGATTCAGTTTAACTCTAATACTTTCTTTCTCCTCCAACGTTTCCTTGCAATTTGTTTCCTGTTGTTCATGTTCTACATCTGCAAATCCAGTTCCTATTCTTAACATGCTCTCTCCATCTGTACATTCCTCTACATCAATTATGTCAGATTTTGTATCATTACTTATCTGTGCAGGCTCCTTACCTGATTGAAGGTTTTTCTCTGTTGGATCTATGAAAGAAGCTCCTTCATCAGACTTCTGAGCCACCGGACTTTTCAAATTTTCAATGCTACCTCCAGAATCATGTAATATGTCTTTATTCACAAATTTATGATACTCATCTAGAGTGACAGTCTTGGAGGGAAGCTTAATTGCAGAATCACGAGTCTTTACATTTTTACCCATGATTTTGTTTGTGACCATACTTTTAGATGTTTCAGAAGTAACATTCTTGTTATATACATCACTTTTAGCTGCAATTCTTGGACTGTCACTTGATTTATGCCTATCTAAGTTTTGTCTCCCTGAAAAGTTATCCAAAGACTGCTTAGTACTCACAGCCTGTTTCAATTCCTTAGATATAGAACTATAACTATTTCTATTTACTTCAGAAGTTGAGATACTAACAGCTGATTCCTTATCCATGGTTGCAAGAGTCTTTGTTGTGTTTTTGATTTGTGTTGCTAACAAGTCCAAAACATCTTTTGATTTTGTAAAAGATCCACTTCTTTTTAAGGTCATTTCAGATTTTCTGAAAGCACCATCTGTGGATACTTGATTATTAAAGGGTAAGCTGTAAAAGCTATCATAGGATTTATCATTACTGAAACTCATACTTCTGGTATTTCTCTCACTTCCAGAGTCTGTCAGATCTTTCAGGGTAACTCTTACAGGCTCATCAGAAGTCAAATGTTTCACAAAATCTAGACCACTATCATGGCTATTTTGGAAATGCTCTTTAGGTGGAACTGTTTTATTTGGAGATTTTTGATGAATAAGCTCAAGAGTTTGTGAATTAAGCTCTTCAAGTTTCCTGTTTAGTGATGTCAAGTCATTAGAATCAATTAGTCCTATTGTTGATGGTCTATCAGTATATATCATTCTTTCAGTCTTTACAGTGTTATCCATTCTATCATCAATATCTAGAGACCTATTTGTCCTATCAGCAAGTTTCTTAGTCAATGAACGTCTCTTCCTTGTAGGTGAAGGAGGACGTCTATTGTTAATAGATTCTCTCATCAAATATTCATCCATTTCTTTAGCTTTTTCTTGCCAGGATTTTCTCTGATTTTGTTGTTTAGAGTTTGCACTAGACACTTGACTAGCTGGTGTAACTATTATATTACTTTTGCTTGATAAATTAAGGTCTAGAAACTGTTCTTCAAGACTGTTTCTGTAACTCTTTCTATCTTCTCTAGATGTTCTGTCATCTAATGAGATAGAGAGCCAGTCAAATTTTGAATTTTCATCCTTAGCAGAATCTCCAACAGGAGGACTTTTCATTGACAATTGTAAATTTGGCACAAAAACATTTATTTTCTTCCTAGGTGACTTTTTACGACTAGAAGCTGGCAGAACAATAGTGTCATCATCCGAGCTTAACTCAGAACTTTCATCACCATAATTTTCAGTTATTGTTTCTCCATCACTATTCGACAGACTTTCATCAGCACTTTCTGTCAATGAACCTAAAGAAAACTCTGACTTCCTTTCTGTTGATATTTCAGTTATATCACTCACAGTACCACTTTCCCAGTCATCAGTAGATTTCATGATTGTCTTTCTTGGAACAATTGTGCTTGCAGTGGTGTCCCCTGATGTGACAGAACTTACTTCCTCTGACTGAACTCTTTTATCTTTAGAGTCTGATATCATGAAGCTGCTGAATGAATTTGAATCCAGTGTAGTTGTGACAAGGTTGATAAGGGTGCGAGTGGATTCAATATTATGCAGAGCTTCTTCTGGGACACCAGCTTTATGGAACAACTCCCGCCATGCTGGAGGGAAAGCCAAGTTTTCTAGAGCTGAGACAATGTCCTGAAATGAAAAAAAAATATAACCAGAAAAGTTAAATTGAATGACTACACTTTCAGGAGAAGCAACTCTGCAATTTTCATTTTTATCTCCCTTCTCTATAGGGTCAACTCTTAAAAAAATTTGTCACTACATGATATATGAGCACATTCTTCCTTTGAGAGTAGATTCCATTTTGAAGAGGTATATCATCCAGGGAGGTAAAAAAGAAATCACAAAAGTTGTCTCTCTTTGAAAAAAGAGCTGTCGCCTGACAGCACAGCTCGCCTGAATTGGTGCTTGCCCATCACACAGCCGCTATGGTGGTGTGGACTGCTATGCATTAAACTTCAGGCAAGCATGTCCATAATGAAAACACATTTATAAAAAAAAGCTATCTGAGAAAAAAGTCTTAAAGTAAAATAAAAACTAGAAAATGTGTTTATGAAACACTATGCCCCCAACTGTATCCTTGCCTCTAAGGAAGGTTCATCCCATAATGTTTAGGTCAGAAAGGGGTTTTAATCCATTCATCTACATCTTAGCCTGTAACTGTATGTTCCTATATCTTATGGTTCTTGACTGTAACGGTACCTTTGTACCATAGGCTTAAAATGCACTAAGTCGAAAAAGGGGCATAACTCAGTAAAAAATTAACCAATGTATTTCAAAAGTTAATCAGGTCATCTACACCTTAGGCAATGTCTTCCTGCAAAAAAACATGATCCTAGCATCAGGGCTTCTTGAGATACTTTGTTCACAAGGTTTCATATGCTTACAATGCACTAAGCCGAAAAGGGGCATAACTCGGTCAAAAATTAACCAATGTTTTTCAAAAGTTAATCAGGTCATCTACATCTTAGGCAATACCTTCCTGCAAAAAAAAAAACACGATCCTAGCATCAGGGGTTCTTGAGATATTTTGTTCACAAGGTTCTATAGGCTTATAATGCACTAAGACGAAAAAGGGGCATAACTCGGTCAAAAATTCACCAATGTTTTTCAAAAGTTAATCAGGTCATCTACACCTTAAGCAGTGTTATCCTGCAAAAAAATCATGATCCTAGCATCAGGGGTTCTGGAGATATTTTGTTCACAAGGTTCCATAGGCTTACAATGCACTAAGTCGAAAAAGGGGCATAACTCGGTCAAAAATTCACGAATTTTCTTCCAAAGTTAATCAGTTCATCTACACCTTGGGCAATGTTATCCTGCGAAAAATCATGATCCTAGCATCAGGGGTTCTTGAGATATTTTGTTCACAAGGTTCCATAGACTAAGTCCAAAAAGGAGCATAACTCTGAAAATACCTGACCGACGGGAAAAAGAAAAAATACGGGTCCACTTATTTTTCATGTACATGCCACATAAAAAAATTCAAGATCCTAGCATAAGCCGTTCCTAAGTTTCCTAGCTGCCAAAAAGCGTTACGGACAGACGGACGGACAGACGGACGGACAGACAGACGGACGGACGGACAGACCCAAACCAATATGCCCCCTCAACTTCTCCGAAGTTGGGGGCATAATAAAACAAAAAGGAAATGAAATTTCAAAGTCCATGAGCTTGAGGTAAAAAAAAAACTGACAGGGGGGGGGGGGGGGGGGGGTGGGGGGGGGGGGTGGAGGCTAGGATGTTTCAATTGTATCAATGTATCAAAACCCTGAACCATTATCTAACATCAGTCCAAGTATTAGTATGAACTGAGTCCATCATCGTGGCACTGTGAAATTATGTCTTCAAAAATATAAAATTTTGTATCAATGTATCAAAACCCTGAACCATTATCTAACATCAGTCCAAGTATTAGTATGAACTGAGTCCATCATCGTGGCACTGTGAAATTATGTCTTCAAAAATATAAAATTTTAAACCAAAATCTATAAGACAAAATGCTAAGTCGATGACCTTGACTTCAATGTCATCCAGTGGGGTAAGTATAAGGTGTTTTGAGAAAACTCAAAAAAATGTCTAACATCAGTTCAAGTATAAACTAAATCTCTGCAAAGAATTATGAATCAGTATGCAATTACAAACTTTAATAAAGACGTAAATTTCCTAAGTCCCTGACCTTGACATCAAGGTCACTGAGCGGGGTTGGGGTAGTACTCTTTAGATCTAACTACAGTGCAAATATAAAAAGATTTCATCTATGGGTTCAGGAGATATGTGTCTAAAAAACTTTAACCAAAACATCCAATCAATAAAAAGACAATTTCTAAGTCCATGACCTTGACATCAAGGTCACTGAGGGGAGTGGGGGTAGTACCTTCGAAACTTTTAGACCAATATCTAACTTCAGTGCAAGTATCAAAGGAATCCATCTATGCGTTAAGGAGAAATTGGGCTTTACAAAAATTTTAACTAAAACATCCAGTCCAAAAAAAATCCCAATTTTCTAAGTCCATGACCTTGACATCAAGGTCACTGAGTGGGGTGGGGGGTAAGTATAAGGTGTTTTGTGAAAACTCAAAAAAGTGTCTAACATCAGTTCAAGTATAAACTAAATCTCTGCAAAGAATTATGAATCAGTATGCAATTACAAACTTTAATAAAGACGTAAATTTCCTAAGTCCCTGACCTTGACATCAAGGTCACAGAGCGGGGTTGGGGTAGTACTCTTTAGATCTAACTACAGTGCAAATATAAAAAGAATTCATCTATGGGTTCAGGAGATATGTGTTTAAAAAACTTTAACCAAAACATCCAATCAATAAAAAGACAATTTCTAAGTCCATGAACTTGACATCAAGGTCACTGAGGGGAGTGGGGGTAGTACCTTCGAAACTTTTAGACCAATATCTAACTTCAGTGCAAGTATCAAAGGAATCCATCTATGCGTAAAGGAGATATTGGGCTTTACAAAAATTTTAACTAAAACATCCAGTCCAAAAAAAATCCCAATTTTCTAAGTCCATGACCTTGACATCAAGGTCACTGAGTGGGGTGGGGGTGGTAACCTGTTAAACTTTAGACCAATATCTAACTACAGTGCAAGTATCAAAAGAATCCATCCATGGGTTAAGGAGATATAGGTCTTTAAAAAACTTTAACCAAAACATCCAATCCGAACGCCGACGCGGACGAGGAAACAGACACGGTCGCCAATGCCGTGGTGACAACAATAGCTCTTCCTGAACTTTTGTTCAGGCGAGCTCAAAATTGTTGACAAACATGTATGTGTATTCATACATTTTTAAGCAAACAATGAAAAAGCCTTGGATGGTATTATGTTAAAATGGCATTTTCCATCACTTTCTTCGAATGAACAATTATAAAATGATATATTCTCTCAGCTAGAAATACTATCACCATTCCTAAAAGTTTAAGAGAATCCTAAGACTGATACAAGACTTCCCCCATTAGATGTGGTCTTATCAGGGTCTACACTGTGCCAATATTTGTTTGATCATGGAACTTACATACTAAGTGACATGTATGGATGAATGACTTGGGATTTTACATCATTTTTAGTCATCCTCATATCCTGATGATGGCAGAGTGATAACGAAAGGCTGTGCGCAATGGGACATAGTTTACGGTTAAAAAGATTTCTGACTCCTGTGGGAATTTGTAGGCTAGCACTTAAACCACTAAGCTATCAGGGCTCCATAAGTGCAACAGGAAAAAGCACATAATTACACCACTATATTCTTAAAGGTAGGTTCCTGGACTAGCGATAACAATTATGTCCACAAAATAATTTCGTCCTTTTTCTGAGCAGTATTGAATTCTCATATTTTTCTGAATTTGTTGCTACTGAGAACTCGTCAGATGTTGAAGAAAATAGTCGTTTTCCCTTTTGGTTTATTTTCTTTTGTTGGAATTCCAGTTCTAAAAATAACCATGTTTATTATGTCTACAAGTGGGCGATTTCTGATGCCATTCTCCAAAGATCAATTTTCCCTTGCCGTAAGCTCTCCTAGAGGTCCTGGCATGGTGGATGGGTTAAAACTATCCAAAAATGCAATGCAGCATGACCTCTGCCACGTTATCTATTTTTGGCACCAACTAAAAATAGCGCTAACTGGTGTGCGAAGCAGAGTTAGGAAATCCCTTGCAAAACAACTTTTCTAATATTTTTTTGATTTACACTTTTTAGTGAAACTTATTCATTTCCATTTATAAGTGCTTTCCAACAACTTGGATGAACGATCATCAAAATTATGATGCATTCCAAAGTACAGGAACCTACCTTTAAAACCATGTTCCTTATCAATTTCCTTTGTATTTCATTAGAAGTAATTCAAGCGTCTCATAATCTGTGAAAAAAAAAATTATATCTCTGTTCTGCTTACCTTGAAATGGGGCCTCTTAGCAGGGTTCTGGTCCCAGCAACAACTTATCAGTTGCCTTAGACCATCAGGACATGATCTAGGAACCTCTGGTCTTTTATTCTTCCTTACCATTTCCAATACCTGCAAACACAATGAGGTACCTATTATTGGTGATGCATGAAAAAAGGGTCTTAAACCATGAGCATATTGTAAATACCAGTAATCAAATCAGTTTACACAGCTAAAATGGGTAAAGTGAAGGTTTCCCAAATGGTCATAGGGGCTGTGTGTGTTAGAGGTTACTGTATCTTAGGAACAGTATATGAAAGAGGGAGCCCATCCGTCTCCTTTCACAACGTTTATCCCTCCCTGATTTGAATGATAAGCTGACAGAATTTTCCAGCTGGCTGGCCTAACAGGAATTGAAACACGTAATTTTCTGCCCAGCATAACCCAGCATCTCTGACCATTCAACCACTGCATCTCTCTACAATGCAGTTAGCAAGAAGCCACTTTGACTGAACACTTGCACACAAAAATTCACTCACACATGCATGCACTCTCATATACAGGTGCATCCAAAAGTTTCCTTTGAGTCTCATTCTGCTTACTTCAATGTAAAATATTGCCACCCTAACATCACTCGGTAGTCTCAGAATCTATTAAAACATTAGCCAGAGCTCTAGATAAGAGGGAGTTTTTGGTATAATTAGGGATAAGTTTTGTTAACTCTGCATAAAAACATATGTTGTGACCCCTCATCTGAACAACAAGACGGTTCAGATGAGGGGTTACAACATATGGTTTCAATGAGAAACAAGAACCAGAGGACCAATGGTCCTGTAGCTCACCTGACACTTGGTCCTGGTATAGATTTTAATGCTTTTATACATGTATATAGCACCAGGGCAGGGGCAGATAACCCCGCTCCCTTGAGGATTAATGTTGAGTCCCAATTCTATATACCAAGCCACAAGGTCACTGGGCCTTTGTTTCTGGACAAAGATTTCTGAAGGGTTTTTATCATATATGGGTGTGGCGGCCACCATGTTCATGTGACCATGACCATCTGAATAAACTTTGATTCCTTTGACCCAGTATTAAAGCTCTACATGAAATACAGTAATCATTTGTATAAACTATGATGGGCCTGAGTGCCCAATGCTACATACCAGTACCAAGTTTCAAGGTTATAGGCCTTTCGGTTCTCGAGAAAAAGACGTTTGAAGAGTTTTTACCATATATGGGCATGGTGGCCATCTTGGTCAAGTGACCAAGACCATCTAAACAAACTATGGTTCCTTTAAGCCGGTGAAGCTCCATATGAAATATGGCTTCAATTGACCCTAGTGGCCCCTGAGAAGATGTTTGAAAATGTTGACGGGTGACACAATCTCAATGACCATGTACAAAAGACAAAGAATGACCTTGACCTTTAACAACAAAATATCTTCATCTGGTCATTTAGTCAACCATATATACCAAATATTGCACCTTAGACTTAAATAGTTTCTGAAAAATCCACTGTTTCCCATATAAAAGCCTACATAATGTACCAAAGTTGACAGTGTCATAAATTAGGTCAAGGTCAATGCACGATCATTTGTATTAACTATGATGGGCTTGAGTGCCCAAAGCTACATACCAAGTTTCAAGGTCATACGCCTTTTGGTTCTAGAGAAGAAGATTTTGAAGGATTTTTACCATATACGGGCATGGCGGCCATCTTGGTCAAGACCCCAAGAACAAACTTTTATTCCCTGATCACACTTAGACTCCATATGAAATTTTGCTTCAATCAGACCATTGGTTTCAGAGGAGAAGATGTTTTGAAAATCTTGATAACGGACAGACATACAAAATGACCTTGACCTTCAGTGACAAAAAGTTTTCCCATATAAAGGCCTAACATACCAAAGTTGACCATGTCGTAGATTAGATCAAGGTCAATGCAAGGTCATCATTTGTATAAACTATGATGGGCCCGCATGCCCGATGCTACATACCAAGTTTCAAGGTCATAGGCCTTTTGGTTCTAGAGAAGAAGATTTTTGAGAGGTTTTTACCATATATGGGCATGGCGGACATCTTGGTCATGTCACCCAGACCCCGGGTATAAACTTTCGTTCCCCTATCCCACTGAGACACCATATGAAATTTGGCTTCAATCTCCCCAGTGGTTTCAGAGGAGAAGATGTTTGAAAATCTTGATGAAGGACAGACCGACAAAATGACCTTGACCTTCAGTAACATAATATCTTCATCTGGTCATTTAGTTGACCATATATACCACATATTGTACCTTAGACTTAAATAGTTCCTGAGAAATCCACTATATAAGCGTTTTCCCATATAAAGGCCTAACATACCAAAGTTGACCATGCCGTAAATTAGGTCAAGGTCAATGCAAGGTCATCATTTGTACAAACTATGATGGGCCCGCATGCCCAAAGCTACATACCAAGTTTCAAGGTCAAAGGCCTTTTGGTTCTGGAGAAGAAGATTTTTGAAGGGTTTTTACCATATATGGGCATGGCGGACATCTTGGTCATGTCACCCAGACCCCGGGTACTAACTTTCGTTCCCCCATCCCACTGAGACTCCAAATAAAATTTGGCTTCAATCTCCTCAGTGTTTTCAGAGGAGAAGATGTTTGAAAATCTTGAGGACGGATGGTCTGACAGAATGACCTTGATCTTTAAAGACATGATATCTTCATCTGGTCATTTGTTTGACCATGTATACAACATATTGTACCTTAGACTTAAATAGTTGCTGAGAAATCCACTGTTTAAGCGTTTTTCCATATAAAAGCCTAACGTACCAAAGTTGACCATGCCGTAAATGAGGTCAAGGTCAATGCAAGGTCATCATTTGTATAAACTATGTTGGGCTCGCATGCCCGATGATAGATACCAAGTTTCAAGGTCATAGGTCTTTTGGTTCTGGAGAAGAAGATTTTTGAAGGGTTTTTACCATATATGGGCATGGAGGCCATCTTGGTCATGTGACCCAGACCCCGGGTACAAATTTCGTTCCCCCATCCCACTAAGACTCCATATGAAATTTGGCTCCAATCAGACCAGTGGTTTCAGAGGAGAAGATGTTTGAAAATCTTGACGACGGATGGTCCGACGGAATGACCTTGACCTTTAGTGACATAATATCTTCATCTGGTCATTCTGGTGACTATGTATACCAAATATTGTACCTTAGACTTAAACAGTTTCTGAGAAATCCACTGTTTAAGCGTTTTCCCATATAAAAGCCTAACGTACCAAAGTTGACCATGCCATAAATTAGGTCAAGGTCAATGCAAGGTCAGCATTTGTATAAACTATGATGGGCCCACATGCCCGATGCTACATACCAAGTTTCAAGGTCATAGGGCTTTTGGTTCTTGAGAAGAAGATTTTTGAAGGGTTTTTACCATATATGGGCATGGCGGACATCTTGGTCATGTGACCCAGACCCCTGGCATAAACTTTCGTTCCCCCATCCCACTGAGACTCCATATGAAATTTGGCTTCAATCAGACCAGTGGTTTCAGAGGAGAAGATGTTTGAAAATCTTAACGACGGATGGTCCGACGGAATGACCTTGACCTTTAGTGACATAATATCTTCATCTGGTCATTTAGTCGACCATGTATACCAAGTATTATACCTTAGACTTAAATATACTCAAAAAAAATATTAAAGGGTCAAACTTTTACCCTGCGATTTCTGGAAAAATTTCAAACATTTGGTAAAATAAATCATTTCTACCTTCCATTTTATTCATTTTGCAAGTTTTATACACTTGAAGCTTGAACCTATAGCCTTTGTCTTGACCAAGGTCAAGCTTTAAGTCAAACTACCCCTAAAATGGATGTTGTTTGAATTCCCATAGAGAATTGATAGTGTGTCAGTTTGATTGGGCATAACTTCTAAAATTGCTATGAGTTTTAAACTTCTTATAGCTTGCTGACCTTAAAAATGATTAAACTTGATGACTATCGAGCAATTTTTCAAAAAAATTATGAATTGGCGAAATCGAAAATTTTGGTGAATTTGTTCCCTATGGACTTCAAACAACTCTGATTTTGAGGGAAGTGTGAATTGAAGTCTGGACTTGGTCAAGATATAGGCTACATTTTCAAACTTCATGTGTACAAAACTTGTAAAATGAATGAAATGGAAGGTGGAAATGATTTATTTCACCAAATGTTTAAAATGTTCCAGAAAACGCGGGGTAAAAGTTTGACCCTTTAATATTTTTTTCGAGTATAGTTTCTGAGAAATCCACTGTTTAAGCGTTTTCCCATATAAAAGCCTAACGTACCAAAGTTGACCATGCCGTAAATGAGGTCAAGGTCAACGCAAGGTCATGATTTGTATAAACTATGATGGGCCCGCATGCCCGATACTACATACCAAGTATCAAGGTCATAGGCCTTTTGGTTCTGGAGAAGAAGATTTTTGAAGGGTTTTTACCATATATGGGCATGGCGGACATCTTGGTCATGTGACCCAGACCCCTGGTACAAACTTTCATTCCCCCACCCCACTGAGACTCCATATGAAATTTGGCTTCAATCGGCCCAGTGGTTTCAGAGGAGAAGATGTTTGAAAATCTTGACGACGGATGGTCCGACGGAATGACCTTGACCTTAAGTGACATAATATCTTCATCTGGTCATTTAGTCGACCATGTATACCAAGCATTGTACCTTAGACTTAAATAGTTTCTGAGAAATCCACCGTTTAAGCGTTTTCCCATATAAAAGCCTAACGTTCCAAAGTTGACCATGCCGTAAATTAGATCAAGGTCACCGCAAGGTCATGATTTGTATAAACTATGATGGGCCCGCATGCCCAATACTACATACCAAGTATCAAGGTCATAGGCCTTTTGGTTCTGGAGAAGAAGATTATTGAAGTGTTTTTACCATATATGGGCGTGGCGGCTATCTTGGTCATGTGACCCAGATACCCCGAACAAACTTTCGTTCCCCCAACCCATGGAGGCTCCATATAAAATTTGGCTTTGATCAGCCCAGCCGTTTCGGAGGAGAAGATGTTTGAAAATGTTGACAGAGGACGGACGGACGACGGATGCCTGGCTATACTATAAGCTCACCTATGAGCCTAAAGGCTCAGGTGAGCTAACAAATGGCCCCCTGGGGCGTGGCCAATTTGAGCCCCAGGGGCATGGGTGGCAGGATTTTAGTAGGGGATCACTAGACATTGATACATGCTATATATATAAGCTATGGGCTTCATGGTTTCAGAGAAGAAGATTTTTTATGATTTTCCCATTGTAAGTCTATGGGAGCTAATGACCCCCGGGGCTGGCCAATTTCAGCCCCAGGGGCATGGTTGGCAGGATTTATGTAGGGGACCACTAGACATTGGTACATACTAAATATGTAAGCTCTGGGCCTCATGGTTTCAAAAAAGAAGATTTTTCAAGATTTTCTCATTGTAAGACTATGGGAGCTAATGATCCCCGGGGCGTGGCCAATTTCAGCCCCAGGGGCATGGTTGGCAGGATGTATGTAGGGGACCACTAGACATTGGTACATACTAAATATGTAAGCTCTGGGCCTCATGGTTTCAGAGAAGAAGATTTTTTAAGATTTTCCCATTGTTAGTCTAGGGCAGCTAAAGACCCCCGGGGGCATGGCCAATTTGGGCCCCAGGGGCATGGTTGGCAGGATTTATGTTGGGGACCACTAGACATTGGTACATACTAAATATGTAAGCTCTGGGCCTCATGGTTACAGAGAAGAAGATTTTTTAATATTTTCCCGTTGTAAGTCTATGGCAGCTAATGACCCCCGGGGCGTGGCCAATTTGGGCCCCAGGGGCATGGTTGGCAGGATTTATGTAGGGGACCACTAGACATTGGTACATATTAAATATGAAAGCTCTGGGCCTCATGGTTTCAGAGAAGAAGATTTTTAAAGATTTTCCCATTGTAAGTCTATGGCAGCTAATGACCCCCGGGGCGTGGCCAATTTGGGCCCCAGGGGCATGGTTGGAGGATTTATGTAGGGGACCACTAGACATTGGTACATACTAAATATGTAAGCTCTGGGCCTCATGGTTTCAGAGAAGAAGATTTTTTAAGATTTTCCCATTGTAAGTCTATGGCAGCTAATGACTCCCGGGGCGTGGCCAATTTGGGCCCCAGGGGCATGGTTGGCAGGATTTATGTAGGGGACCACTAGACATTGGTACATACTAAATATGTAAGCTCTGGGCCTCATGGTTTCAGAGAAGAAGATTTTTGAAGTTTTTCCCATTATAAGTCAATGGGAGCTATATGTTGCCATGGCAATCAGAGTTCCAACCCAATCTGCCCTTAAACCTAATGCAGTCAATCCCCCACCCCAACAATGCTACACATAAAATTTGATCAAGATTGGTCTGCTGGTTTAGGAGATATTGGTGTTTAAAAGTGTGGACGACGACGACGACGGACGACGGACAACGGACCATGGCTATACTATAAGCTCACCTTGACAGGTGAGCTAAAAATTATCCTTAATTATCATCAAATACTCCCTCTTACCTCTTACCTACAGCTCTGATTAGCTTTACCTGAAAAACTGAAGCATTTTCATAAGGTAATTTTCTTGTCAGCATTTCCCACAGTATCATAGCAAAACCATAGACATCAGCTTTACAAGTTATCTCCCCTTTATCTACCAGTTCTGGTGCCATCCAGGCTGGAGAACCTCGCTGGGGCTTGGCTTTACCTTTCTGTGTAAGCTTGGCAGATGCATCATGTCTGAAACACAGAATATGAGTCTATCATGAAATGCTTCTCCTGAGCCATTTTTTACATAGATTGTGCCTGACTAAAGTATGCTGTGCAAAAGTATTGTCTTTACCTGAAGAAACATGGTTTTGTTGTATTTCTTCAGACCTAAAAATTGACTTTGCGTGTATTTTCGAAATTGATTTCTGAGACTCTTAAATCAGGAACATTCTCATCCCTGGTTGTGAGTAAGAGCTGCCAGAACCCTTAAAGCACCAAAAAAAAAAGCAAATAAAAAATTTACGTCCGCAAGCTATATCGTGACGTCATACGTTATCGCCATTCATATGTTATCGATATCTTCCTTTAGGTCGCAAGATTTTCATAGATATTACGTCATTTGGTCACGTTGACCTTTGATCCTGTAGACTGAAGCTTTGCCGCCAACTCAGTGAAAAAAATCAAATAAACATGCTTAGAATCAAAGCAAGATCACTGTACTTACAATACAACATATAATTTGTTCATTTTCACTTATATCCATATTTCTTGGCCATAAAGTCATTGAAAATTCCACTTTTGAAATTTCTGCAACTATGGACGCTTGCTTGTCTGTTTATTTACTCGATGGGGCTATAAATAGAACAGGCTGCAGTGAGTGACTGTGTTGGATTTCAAAAGTACGGAAGTGCAAACGTACCATAGGTCCTTATCATACAACATAGGGAATTTGATTTTTTTTCTTGTTTTTAGCTCACACCTGTTATTGCTGCTGAAAAGCTACTTAGATTTTATTACAATTTAAATTCAATGTATATTTATTGTAGAGTGTTCCAGGTGTGAACTACATGTACTAGACAGTATGGGGAGTCTATCTGTTAATAAAATACGAATGATTTTCAACACCATGCTCTCAATAAATTTGTAGCAGTATCTATTTTAGCAAGTTTTGTAGCATACCTTTTTCATTAATAGGTAATGTAAGCTTACAAAAACAAAGAAGAAAGTAACAGACGATTTTCGTTACGAAAATGAATGATTTTAATATCCCACCGCAGATTTTGTTGTTACACTTACACAGCGCGTGTCAATTTAGATATGCTAATGAGTATCGATAGCATATGACGCACTATTTCATTGGTCAATTTCGAAGGTCATGTTTCTGGGTCAAGTAGCAAAACAGTCGGCGCGGAAAATGGCGTTTTCACCAAGAATAAAGAGGGAAAAGGCGAAGTTTCACGCATACAAGACAAATATATGTTGACGTTGCTGTGTTGCTTATAGACCGGGATACTTTATTAAGGTATTGATAACACATGAGCCTAGGATATCATATTGAGATTTGAAAGTAGAGGATAAACAGTGTAGAACGATATGAGATGGCTTACTATGAGCTGTCTCATCTAGATCTGTGCTGTTTGCAAATTCAACTATCTTCATTTTTTGAGCTCTTCAGGTAAGCCGTTGGTACCATAAACTTTAGTGCATACTGAGCAGGGTTACCACTTTTCAGTCTTTATATCAGGCAGGTTTCACAGATTGTATAAGGGAAAAATAAGTCTCTGTTCAGCCTACATTGATGTGCAGGCTGATCTGGGTGTTTCCCAGAACCTTTTCACAAGATGTCTATCACATACAGTAGGATAGAGTCGGGTAACTTAGGACAGCAGGTAAATTTAGACAGTGACATTGTTATCTTTATATGTCAGTTGTTTGGAACTAAAATAAAAATAACTGGGCAAACAGTGAAAATCCTGATGAGACGGCTCATTATGAGCTGTCTCATCTGGATTTTCACTGTTTGCAATGGTATGTCCGAGTTTACCCGCTGTCCGAAGTTTCGGAACTTGACCCTATACCTCAATTTGGAGAATCCAAAATCAGCAATCTTGGCTCTGAAGCTTTGACAAAGGAGTACATTCATCGATTTCAGGTCCAGATGTAGAACTTCTGGTTTGTGACTGTGCAGATAATTCATCCCAAGAGCAACATCCCTTGCCACTTGGTAGTACTCAGCATGGTCAAGGGGCTCACTGTGGAGGATATTCATTTTGTATACAATTAAGGTGAATGGGAAGACTTTAAGAGGAAGCAACTCTGCCATATTCACTTTTGTATCCCTGTACAATAACAGTCAACTCTTAAAGGAAAGAACTTTCTCTTCTTGGAGCAACTTTTTTCCTATGAAAGCAGACCCCATTGGAAGAATTTCATTGCCCAAGGAAGTACAAGGGGAATCTGAAAGTTGTTTCCCTTTGTGGCGGGTCTCTTACGTGAAGCTTAGATTAAAGTTACTAGGCTGTACGGCTACAGCTGTAATGGAGATCACTCTGGTCTAGAACTTTTTATCTCCCTTCTCCTAGGGGACTACTCTTAGAGGAAAGAATTTGCTCTCCATAGAGAGCAAATTCCCACCTCTAGGAGTAGCCACTATTAGGGAAGAGGTTTATCTTCCAAGAAAACAAGTTCTAGTCTGCTAAAGTTGCCTCCCTTGTTAATATGGCAGCCAAACCAAGGATATGTACCCATTCACCTTAAATGAAAGGTATGTTTTCTCCACGTTTTGATGCATATGAAAGAATGTATGGTTTTATAAACAACATTCAAGAACCCCAAAATGTAATAGTAACAAACAAAAATCTACATGTTGTTTAATTATGAAAGACGTTTGGGAGCATTTCATATTTAAACTCTTCATCTAACACAAACTTAACATTTTTTCAGCAAATAATGGCTTTGTTAAGCTAATGATGCGTTAACCAACTGGGCTCAGAATGCTAAGAACTGCACACCACTAAACTGACCAATACTCACTTCTCTCCATTGTGTAGGTGATTAAACAAGCTTCCATTTGACATGAACTCTAGCACCATCAGTGGCAGCTTATCTGATGTACATACCCCGATGAGCAGCACAACACGAGGATGACGTAACTCTCTTAACAGGCTCACCTAAACAGAAAATAATATTCTAATCAACAATGTATGAAGCGTGACATCCAAGGAAGGATTGTTGGCGTATTTCTGAAAAGAGAACATTTAGACCAGGCCCAGCATCTGCACAGTTTAGCAACTGTTGTGTGTGCAACTTCATTTTGTTCCTGCATACCGTTTACAAGATAATTTTCGCAGCGTTCCATTTTTCGTGGTATTTCTCGCTCACTTAGAAACCAGGAATACAGTCAAACCTGTCTTAAGGGGTCACCCAAGGGAAGCCCAAAAATTGGCTGCTTAAGACAGGTGACCCCTTAATACAGGTTCATTTGCACTGTATTTTGGTTCTACGGACCCAGAAAAGGTGGCTGCTTAAGGCAGGTGACCCCTTAATAGAGGTGACCACATAAGCAGGTTTGACTGTATTAAAATGACGAAAAAATCCTGTTTCTTATAAAGAATCTTCTGTAGACACAGTGTCCATATATTTTGTTTCTGTCTGCTTCAATTATTGCTAGTACTTTTCACTTGAGACAGTTCTTTCATTAACCTACGGCAACCCTGATCTGAGTCTTGGCCTGTGCACATGCCACTTTGTTTGTTTTGTTGTGTAACAGCTCACATGGAGGTCTATCCATATTTTAAGTTACAGCTAATTCAAGGTCCACCTAAAAAGTTCCGTATATCTCTAACAATTATCAAATTTGCCTCTTTTTTTTTTCACTTTGGCTTTGTCTTCACTAAAAAAATCATAAAACATATCACTATAGCTGAAATCTTCAAAAGCAGAACAGGCATAAAACTATTTGTTATTATCAAGGATGGAACGAAGACAACATGCAAACGTAGGATTTTGCAAAATTAATTTTCTTCATGAATGGTAATACTGCAGATACTTCAGAGATCTAGATATGAGGGAGTATTTGGTAATAATTAGGGATAATTTTTGTTAATTCTGCATAAAAACATATGTTGTGACCCCTCATCTGAACCGTCTCGATGAGACGGTTCAGATGAGGGGTCACAACATATGTTTCAGTGAGAAATAAAAAAAAAATATCCCTCAATTATCATTAAATACCCCTCTTATCTAGAGCTCTGTACTGGCATACAAAGCTTTACAATGAGACTTTACTAGACCTACTACACATACCTCTGCAGCGAAATAATTTCTATCTTGAGCAGCAAGAGGAGTGGCCAGTCTCTTGATGGCTACCTCTGTCCCCTGATAGGTACCCCGGAACACTTGGGAAAAGGCCCCTTCTCCTACAAGGTCTGTGGATATAACAACATAATGAGATATTATTGCATAAATATCGGTGTCACATGCTATTAATAGGCTTCTTTTAATGAACACAAAACCATGTATTAACATGAGTTTTCAAGCGCCGATAATGACCACCTTAGCGACTTTTCATATGCAAGTTGCAGGGCAATACTTCGTCAGTTCAGAAACGAGCGGCAAGACTGCAGTTGAAGATATCCGTTTCAGACTTTAACCAAAGAGTTACACCAATTCGCAAATTGTAAAAGCGAAAGTGCAGATGACACTCAGTGAAAACTTTGATGAACATGATTATGACTTGTGAAATGCTGCTAAAGGTTGCACAAAAATTTAATGTAGCTGACCATGGCCTGAAAAGAGGATTTTTATAGACATGCATAGTGCATGTAGGAATCAGCAAGGTAATGGCGATGTGTGCCAACATTTTCGTTATTTTTTTGCATTGTAGTTGAATTTATGCAATAATAGTGATCAAACATTTTTTTCCAATGCATTAACATTTGCAAGGTCCCTCGGGAGATGCTGAAAACCAACACCTGCCTTCGGCCTCTGTTTTCTCCCTCGGGACCTTGCAAACTAAAATGCATGAAAACCATGTTTGATCCCTATACTGAATGGCAGATAGCTATAATACACATACAAAATTAATGATGTCAAAATAAATGAGACCCAACAGGACAAAACGTATCTGAGCACATACACAGGACAAAACATATCGTAGCACATACACAAACTTCACACACACAGTCGAAACATGATATGTGACAATAACTTGATTCCAATGCACTTTAGAATGCAGGATCCATGTGTTTATGCCCTGATCAGAGCAGCCACGAGCACAGATTGATCTGGGCTGGCATAGCTAAAGACATACCGTAATGACCCTAAAATTTTGGACACCTGAAAGTCGGACAGTTATTGTTTAAAAAGTTTGCATTTCAGATAGCTGGTACATGTATATATAAAATCTGATATAAAACACATTAACATTAGTGTTATTCAATAGTTTTTTCTACAATGCTAGGAAATCTGAAAATGCAAGGAAAGTATTCTACATAACAGACTAAGTGAGACTGAATTAATTCACTAACCTTCTTCTCTGTATACAATGTCATCAGGATTTAACTCCATGCTCGAGGCAGCATCCGTTTCTCTCATTCTCTTCAATTCAGACTGTAGCTGCCTGAAATGGTCAGAGCGATCTTTGAGCAGATGATTATCTCTTTTTATTCAGATTTTTTTTCCTACTTTATTTTCTCTCACAAATTATAACATATATGTTACATGTTTTATCACTATGCATATTATGACAATTGGACCCTTTCTGCAAGAGCTATAGTCCTCAATCTTCCCAATGAGATAAAGCTTGTGGCCACAACTCTTCCTCCAGTTTTCAATCCATTTTCTTGAAATTTTCAAGGTATTGTTATCAATATGAAAATGATCCTATTTCATCAATGCAACTTTCAAGGAATTGTCATAATCAATAATAATAATATGGAATGGACCACACTTTATCAGGGCCATGATTGAACACTTTCTGTGAGCATTACAGCTCTTTGATTTTTCTAGTGATCAACATTTCCTCCTTTAGTTTAGCTCTGGGATAGATTTATGACCTGATTGGATTGTGACGACAGTGGATAGTATGTTTTCCCTATAAGCCCATTTTTATTTTGCATGCTATATATTGAATCCTTGGGATTTTTTAACAAACTGACAGGAATAGAGTAGTGTGAGCTTTGGTGACATTTGTGTCTTTTTCAAGCACTTAACAGAGCCAAATTTCAGCCAGGCCCATGTATGGCTGCAATGCTAGTCCTTTCAATTTAGTCTCTGATACAGCATATATGCTGTTGTGCCTGGTATAAACTGCCTTGGAAAAGTGGTTCAAATTAGAGGGAACCACATCTTTGTACAATAATCCAAAACACCTCTCTATCCCCTTCTCTAGAGCTCTACCATATCTATTCAGCTATAAAATGGGGTTTTCAACTCTCTAGAATGACCCTGAATATCTAAATCTGTCTATGAAATTCTGCTATGAGATCATTTTGCCTGCCCAAAACATTCCCAAAAATGTAAATCCATCCATCTGCCCATTACTGTGTGGCAGTTTTATCAGATGACTAAGGAAAGTTTGTCTGATTTCTTGATCCTGTTACCGAGAAGGGGGCATGCTTCAAGCTGTATAAAGATGTGTTAGTTATTCATTTATAGATTTTTCCCCTCTCTATCACTTCTTTCTTCTTTAAGCTTTTGTCTAGTGTTCTGTGTTCTCTCCCCCACCACGCCACCCCCTGTTTTCTTGGCACTTAAATTTGTTGACATCATTATTTGTGTAATGGCATGATCCACCATTTGCCATTGTAATTGCTTTGTTGATACCTCATTATGTCAGTTACATGTACTTTGAGAGAGGTTGAGTTGAGTTGAGCTGAGTATAAAGATGGATCTAGATTTTTGGCATTGCTTTGGCAGGGAAAAACCTAAGTCTCACTCTTATAACCAAGAAATCCAGGATTACATGTACAATATACCTGATCTGTCTATGGTGTTGATGTTTCTCCTTCCTCATTTCATCCAGCAATTCTTTCTTACTCATGGACATTGCAACCTTGTCAGTTGTCACATCATCACCACCCTTCACTACTGTGTCCTCAATCAGCAAATCATCAATAATGTTCTCCTGCCTTGGGCTCACATCTTTGCTAGACTGTGTTACTGATGATAGAAGTTTCTTCGGCAGTGGTTTTTGTTGCTGGTTATGTGGCAATGATACAGACTGCTGGTCTTTCTCTGAAGGTGCTCTAGCTTTTGGTGTTGGTGTTTCAAACCTTTGGCCTATATATAAAATAGAAACAGACTCTTCAACATGCACATTAAGTTCATTATGCGTTTCAGTTCAATAACTCTTCTGACACAAGAGCTGTCACCAGACAGCACAACTTGCTTAACCTGGCTCTTGCACATCATTAACACAAATTTCTGAAAGTAAAAAGTATGCAAAGACCAGGAACTGAAACAATCAAAATCCAAATCCAGCCCTCAAACCATAGTTGGAAACAACTAAGATTATAAATAATCAAGATACAGAGAACATATGGCCAACCGAGTGAGCAGCTTGTTCCCAAAAGGTGGCCACTCAGCAACCCAAACCGAACCAAAAATAATAATAAGAACATACATAAGGTAAAACATCACAGAAACTCTGACACCAAAAACAGGCAACAGAGAACCACAACAGAACTACCGCCTTGGAACAGTCAGTAATGAATTACTGTAGTGGGTTGATACCGTCAAGAAAAGCGCGACATTCACACCGGTTATTAAACAAGTCGCCCAAGGGCAACGATCGCTCACCTGCCAGTATATGCATGCTCAAATTATCTGGCCGAAATGAAAGCTTTTGGCTCAGGTAGGCTAATAAACAGGCTGCAATTCTATAGGATTGGATGGTGAGTGTGTAAACTGTTCCACCATGGCCACTTCTATAAAATAACGAGTTGTTGTGGTCTTAAATTATGGACCTTGAAATAATAGTGCCCTTTTAAGGTGGCTCTACATAAATGTATTTTAAAGGAGGAGCTGTAAGCAAAAGTAACAAAAATTGACTTTTTCAGTACTTTACTCTAATACAGTGTTTGTATATGAATGAAATAATAAACTTTTGAATTTTATAAAAACAAAACACAGTTACTACTTGATTAAACATACCGTAAAAATTGTAAATATTGGGACACCAAGAATAATTACAACAAGTGTCCTTAAATTGGAACAGTTTGGTTTTACAGTGCAGTAATGTGTCTAAAAAATGCAAATGGGATGGCAAATAATGTAAACCCTGATCAAACTGTTCCTTGATGAGCAGTCTGATCTGGGTTTGCATGATTTGCCTAGACCTAACTGTCCCAATATATAGAATTTTTAAGGGTAGTTAAAATTCTACTAGTGAAGAAATGATGTCAGCAACTGGGATCAGAAACTTCTAACAGGTATGGTACAGTTAAGGAAACCCAGTAAGGGTAATCTACGAAAATAAGATGACAACTAGAGCAAGTGTTTCGAGGTATCATCAATATGGTAATAATCATGTACATTATTATATCAAACTCTACTTTAAAAGGAAACACTCACTAAAATATGAATCAACCTAAAACTGAAGATTTTAATAATATATAAAGTTTGTCCAAAATTTCAAGAAAATCTGACATAAATTCAGAAAGTTACAGAGGTTTATAAATATAAAAATCCGAGCTGGGAAACAGCAAACCTGTGAGTAAATGACGTCATTCTAATGTGAATTTGTAAAAACAGTTCCTGGATAGACATTCTATCTCATCCTCTAAACCCCAAAGTGCAGATAGGTTCTTCACCATCATTTCAGCTTCTTCACCATCATTTCAGCTCATACTAAAGTTTTTAAAGGTAACTAACCAGACTTTAAAATAACTACACCATATTTGTAAGCTGATTTTTCTGCGAACATTGTTCTTCAAGGCTTGTACAGTAAATACACTGATATCAAAGAATGCTAGACAACGAGCCAGCATTTGCCAAAGGTCCTCATCCTTCAAGTGACAGTGTGGACACACAGGGTCCACCGTTCCACCACTAAATGACTGTCTGTGCTTCTGTACCTGGTAAATTCCAGTCAGAATTCTGTTTTTTTTGTATGATCTCTTTTGTACTGTCTGTTACTGAGAAGTCCAAACTAGCCAGACAAGGTGAGTTGTACTGATCAGCAGATTATAAACAGAAAGATACTTCAGTTTTCTTCGTTATAATTTCACAAACTGCTCCCTCAGAAAGGTATTTATGGCTTTAACATATATGTGCTTCCAATGAAGTTTACTGTAGCTACTAGAGACAAGCTGGCTCAAAGATGGTAATCCATACGTTTCTAGAATTTACTCACAATGAAGAAGAAACTGTTTTGAATTTTAGATGAACAAGCCAGCTGCCTCTGAACCAATCTTTCAGGCATTCATTATCACTGGATATGACACCATGTAGTAGGTGTAACAGTCTATCATGTATCTCAGTCTCCAAGAGCAAGTGACCAAGGAGCGTAATATTTAGCACCAGCAGTACTTTGTGGTAAAGACTGAATATTAATGTCTGCATATAAAATCTGGTCCAACTGTCCCAGCTGAGGCTCAATACCTCATGATCATAAAGTAGATTCGGTAACATGTATGCTCTATAAATGCTGTAGGAAGTCTCAGGACTAAGGCCATTTGTACCATGTAACCCGGTATTCTTAGAGATTAAGAGGTTTTTCTAACAAGACTGATTCTTTTCTTAATGTTCAATGATGACTCTTTTTTCCCTGCTCTAGTATTCTAAGGTGTAAAAAACTTTCAGTACAATTTACTACATTTTCACGAAGTGTCAATTTCAAATTTTCATTCAGTTTATATATAGAGATGAATTTATATTTTAGTGAGTTTCTCCTTTAAAGTGAACCAATATCCTAAATATGTTTACCATGAAAAAGTATTCAAAATATAAAGCAAAACCACTAAACCATAAAATTCAAGTCACTATCAGACTTTCACTACTGAAGTTAAATAGATGCCTTCCTGGAAAATGTTAACCATGAAAAAGTATTCAAGATATAAAGCAAAACTACTAGACCATCAAATTCAAGTCACTATCAGACTCTCACTACTGAGGTAAAATAGGTGCCTTCCTGGAAAAGTTAAACTTTTACAATATTATTAAAATATAAACTTTGCAATAATTTGTAGCAGACAGCAAATTTAATATATGTTGATTCACAGAGTAGTTGAGCTAAAACTTTTTCGACAATTCCGAAATAGACTACTAGACAACACAATATGCTCAATAATAGCAAAAAGGTACATGTGCATCACAGGTTACTCATAGTTTTTAAATTCTTGCAAAATAAGCACTGGATCATCATATACTGCTCAAAATGAAATACTAAAATTGCAGTAGCTGTTTGACATATGTTTTTCGGCAAATACAATGCGTTTGAAAGAGTTCAATAATATCAGGAGAATCTGGCAATTTTAAGGTTTTCATTTGCAATGTATTATTGGTGGTTTGTGAAGAATTTTGCCTCCAGCGAGCCTCAAATTTGTTTATCCATAATAATAAACAATCTGAAAACTGATCCTGTGTATATGCGGCATCCAAAGTATGAAAACAGCAAACGTGATTTGATTAAGTTTAAGTCAGGAGTGCTTATAGCTTGGCCGCATGCTTCTAACCTTCTTTTGTTTTGGTGTAAAATTGATAAGTTTCTTATTGACAAATTTGTAGTTATTTTTATGCTGGCAGCAGTATGTTAACCACTGGCCTGCTAATATAGGGGTCCGGGTAGTGACCTGTAGGAGGCAGAAACCTTTCAAACCCAACTTCACAAAGCCTTTCATTATCATCCTTCCAGAGTCCTGACATGACTAAAATAAAAAGGACGTAAAATTGCAAATCATCCATCCATGCTAATAAATGCCTCTGCCCTACTAAATAGTCCCTACCTCTCTTCTGAAAAAAAAATGCTACACTGACTTGCCAAAATTACAAAATCCTAAGCATAAAGTCTTAATGACAAGATATTTCATGCAGCTGTCAACTATCTGAGTGATGACAAAAAACAGCTATTATTCCTAATTTTAAAATCACCCAAGATCTATGGGCATACCTCCATGTTTTCCATCAGTTTTACAAAGGGGAACAACTTTCCTGAGTTTCCTTTCCAAAGGACTCCACTCTTTAAAAGAAGAATTTTTTCCTTTTGAATTTGCTCCTAAAAATTCCTCCCTGAAAGTGTTTACCCATACTGATATATTAAGAACAGAGGCAAAAAACTGCTACCTCTGTGCGTAAATTTGGCAGTTCTTGATTAACTACTCTTTAGGCTCTATATGATACTCAAATTTTCGTAAAATGCAACACCCCTAGGACATTTAATAGCATCAATAGGGTATTCTTACGGATCAAACTGATTGTCAGCAGTACTTCTACTGAACATAAAAATTATATTAAGAACAAGTTACTGTTAAACAATAATGACATTAGATATACTGATTTAAACAGGTTAGAAAGAAATAATAGAATTACAACAAGATATAAAACATTGATTACTTAAGAAGTATGGTGGCAACCCCAGTAATGCACAAACCACCTGATTGCAGCTTCTTCAGTTGTTCCAATGTGTAATAGGCTATCAAACAAGACAGTCAAATGTGTTAAAATAACATGATCATTAGCAATTATTAAGTTTTTGTGCCAATGAGGTATATAAATTGAGATATGTTATATGTTTAAATGACCTTTAAAAATCTCCACATGAAATAATTCTAAAACTAACAAAATGATTCTCAGTCAGATTGGTATTTGTTTTTCAATGTAAAAACTGTGCAGCATTTATAACAAGGTAATACATGTAAAAATATCAAAGTAACAAAAGCTGATTATCAACATTCAATATAATAAGCTTGCTTTATACATTTGGTTAAAAACCCCTGAATGAACAGAGAGAAAATACTTGAAGAATATATGAAGAAGCTGCTAGATTTGAAGTTTGAGCTGTTACATGAACAAGCTAATCAAAAGATCGTCTTCTCCATAATCATTTTATTATAAATATTCAGCTAGTCAAAGAAGCTAATTTGCCTTCTTAGAGGCATCTACTTTGACCAGTCCCTGCACAAGAAAACAGCAAAAGATTTGGCGAGACTGCGATAAATTGCAGCATCACCATTCATTTTGCTGTTTCCTTGTGCAATAATAAGCCTTTTTTCATGAAACAATGAATATAAGCTAGACACTATGCAGGGTTGAATATTAAGATAATGCCATCAGTATTTTCAAAGCACCATAAAGTAAATTTGTAGTCAGACCAGTATATTTCAACATCAAAGAATTCGAAAATGTAAGTTCTAATATTGATTAATCATCAGTGGGCTTTCGAATGTTAGCATTTTGTTTTCAGTGACTAGTTCTGTGGATACATAGATATGGCAGGTGTATCATAATCAGCAGGTGGTGCGTACTACTTGCAAGCACCTGTTCACACCTCTGTTTCTAGGTCCATGTCTGTGTATCTAAAATATTTTGGCATTGTCACTATTTATATGATTTACAAACTCGGCTTATTATTATATTATGATTTGGGTAGTCTGACCACTTTAAATTGTAGGCCACCAAATATATTGATGACAATTAAACAGCGTTTCCTTGAAATCAATAAAAGATGTCACAGTATCATTTACCTGTATATTAAAATCAGATACCATATAACTTTGCTCTTGGATCCACAACTGGTCTAATGTGTTGTTATAAACATTTTCATCAAACTGATTAATATAATTTAAACTAATTGGGGTTGAATATTTAGATAATAGCATCTATATGTCTAAAGCACAATATATAAGTTTGTGGTCAGACCAGTATGTTTCGATAACATCACAAAATGCATTGGAATTTGAAAATACCAGATCTAATACAGATCCACAATCAGTTGTAGGCTGTTGAATATTTTGATGACAATTAAATAATGTTTCCATAAAATTAACAAAAGGTGTCTCGGCATCATTCACCTGTACATTAAAATCACCCAATATAACTAATACTTGGGTCTACAACTGGCATCAGATGGCTGCGCATTTCCCTTTTCAAATCAGTCTGTGAGCTTTTTGGATATTTGTAAAGTATAACAACCTGAACACATCCCTTATTATTGCTATGCAAGGTAGTCAAAATGAATTCACACGATGAAGAATGATGTTTAACCACCTTCTGCATTTCAAAATATTCTTTTACATACAAAGCAAGTCCATGATGTGGCCTGTTCACTGATTTGTTTCCTGTTTCATCCAGTCTAACAAGTCTGAATCTATTGAGAGCAAAATCAACATTTTCATCTCTTTCACACAGTCTAGATTCAGCAAAACCTATGACATCTGCTGCTAACACATTTGGTTCGAACTGTATATCCTTGAAATGTTTATGTAAGGATCTTACATTATTAAATGCCAACTTTATTTTGCATGGATCAATTTTATACAATGGTGTATAGCTAAGTTCTAGTGCTGCTTCTGCTCGTAGCCGCTGCATCTCTACTGTCACTCTTTCATCTAAAGCCATAGCAGCTTCATTCAGATTTAGAATATATAAATTTTCTAATTTTCTTACTCTACTAAAAGCAACATAGTGGATATGTTGTACTTGTCTTATCACTTTCTGAGACAAGTCAACTACAACCTTATCTACTGTGGATCCCTGAGCTTTGTGGACTGTTTTTGCAGCTGCTGGTCTCAAAGGGAATTGTATTCTCTGCAGCATTTTGTATCTGTGAATAAAAGTTTGTTCTACATCAAACACTGGAGTCCACTCTCTTTGAACATTTGAATTGTAAAACCCCCTTTGAATATATTTCTCTCTTGTTGACCTGCCAATTCTAGGATCTTCGAATAAAATCCATACAATGCTTGGACGGTTAGTTCCTTCCATTTTGTATTCAATATATTTCACGATACCTGTAGATCCATTTGTCAGACCATCTTCTACATTGACATTTACTGTCATTACATATATCATTCCAACTGCTATAGTCAAGAACTTCTCCAAATTGGCTGTTTTTGAATAATCCTGTGGAACTGAGCTAATAAGCTCCTGGCACTTTTTTGCTGAAATGTTTGCTGAAACAACAGTGTCAAAGCACGGTATAACAACCTTTTCCTCTGCCATATTGTTCAAAACATCCTCATTATGTTTATCTACAAAACTGTTTTCAGCAAACAAATGCAAAGCATCTCTTGGATAGTTACCTAAATGATGATCAACTGTATGTTTCTGCAATGTGTTTTTGTCGTCTTCAGTCAGTTCATTCAGCCGAAGTCGATTCAATAAATGTGCAAACTCAAGATCATCTTTCTGCCTCATGACATCAACTAATTCGTACATTCTGAAATGATCCTTCCATAAATTTGGTGCAAGTGCAGATGCATCGTTGTCAAGATCTAAAAATACCCATTTGTCACCTACTGGCTTTAGCTGGTACAAATCACCAACTGCGATAACACTTAAACCACCAAAAGTTGCTCTTGTCCCTGTCAGCTGCTGAAGTCGTTGGTCTATAAAGCTCAAAGTCTTTGTCCCTACCATAGATATTTCATCAATAATAACAACCTTAAGATGTCTATATTTTATCCTGAATGTATTCAGTTCATCGGCTGACAATATCTGATGCCCTTGGTATATCTTTTTGTGGAAAGCAGAGGCAATGGTTTGACCATTTATATTGTACGCAGCCAGCCCCATGTAAGCACAAAGAAGAATTCTTATATCATCAGGGTTTTCTCCTTCTCTCAAATTCAATATTCTGTACAGACTTTGATAAAGTGCTCTTATGACTACAGATTTGCCAACACCTGCGCCACCAGATAGGAAAGCATAGAGTGGTTCTTCCCTGCATTTTATCCAATGGATTATATGATTGAGGAATTCACGTTGTCTTATATTCAAGCTTCTCAGTAGACTCAAGTATTCCTCATCTGGTAACATGACTTTACTTGCTTCAACAGCTGGAACAGAACAAGTGGACTGCAGCTCTATACCAATATCACAATGCCTATGTTCTACTACTCTGTCTGGATTAAAATACACAAAGTTTTCAGCTTCTTTTTCACCTTCTTCTTGTGCTTCTCTGTTTTCTTGTTCAGCATTAGGAGCAAGTCCATCATAAAGAGCTTCTTCAGCTTCCATCATTTGTCTAGCAAGCTCAAGTTCTTCAGTGTGATGTTCATACTCATTACGCTTATGCTCAAGGGACTCTTTCATGGAAATGTAATGAGCTGCATATGTTTCAAAAGTACTTATTAAGTCTTTTTGCTCATTTCGCCATGGCATAAAAAGCATAAGCTGTTCTCTATAATAATTTTCTGGGTCCTTCTTCAAATTGTATCTAACATAGCGTATTACTCTAGGTACTTTCCGGTACTTATATTTGGTTCCATTCGTTGCTACATGCAAAAGACCTGATAGTGACTTTTCATTTTCAAAGCTTTCTTCATCTACACTATCTCGTGTTTCATCACTAGATTCACCATCACTAATACTGTCATCATTTTTTTCTTCCAGTTTGTCAGGCAACCGATTTCCTTTTGGATAAATAACATCAACTTTGGAGACATAATCAGCTAAGCAAAATTTTTGAAGATGCCTAGGTCTTTTAGAATACCTTTGAATGATATTATCTGATTCTATATTGGTAGACTGAGCAGGCATTTCATCAAGGGCAGATTTAGCTTTCAGGAGAAACACACGCTCTTCAGGAATACAAGTATTAATGTAAACAACATCTCTTGTACATTTTGTCAAAGGAATCTGCAGAGCAAGATAAACTGCTTCTTGAGCACTAACTTCAACACAGTTTGAAAAGACATTTCCAATATGCCTAACCTGTTTCTTTAAATCAAAGTTTCCTTTACGTGCCTCTTTTACAGCTGCTTCAAGCTGTGCACTCATACCTCTTTGAGATTTGCTTATATACCCAACAACATATGATGCACAACCATATGGTTCAAGAACTACTTGAATGTCAAGATTTGCTTTCCAGGCAAGAAGAATTTTGGCATTGAACAAATTAATTCTCATTTCATTTGGCATCCTTTTCAAAAATACTTTCGGAGCATTCAGTGAACTTATACATTTGATGTAATCTTCAAAATTCATTTTGGCCACATTTTCTAAAAAGTCATCAAATGTTATTTCATTAGTATCTTTGAACTCATTCATTTCTTTTTGAAGCCCTGTATATTTCTTTTTGAACTTTTCAACCTCTTCCTCTAAAGGATACAACAGCATTGTCTGTGGTAGAGGAGGCAAAGGAAATCCAAATCTACATATTGCTTTTCCTCTTTTTCTGCAAGTCCTTGAATGCTTATGTGTTTGAAGTTCAACAAGATGTGCAGTGTCTTCATTAGTTGCACTGCAAGTAAGATACTGGTCAACAAAGGCCACAATTTCCTGCATTGAGCACTTCTCTAACGTTGGGGCATTTTCAATCCAAACAAGCATGTGGATATGAGGCGAACCACGCTGCTGAAACTCTACTCTATAAAAGTAATCTCTGAGTTTTCCCACTGGTTCACAAGTGCTTTTAAGAACTGTATTCAAGAATTCTTGTACTCTGTGATCAAAATATCTCGAACATGTAACTGGATCTTTCTGAACAAGCTTAGTTTTTTCTTGCCATGTCAACCCCTGTATATCTTCATCTGAATATTCTATATCATTATTCAGTTTTGCCAACATTTTCAAAAGATCAATCCATCTAGTATCAGCTGCTGACAATGACATAAACCATGTTGGCAAAGAAAGCTGTCGTATCATTGCAAAAATGTCTTTCTTTCTGGCTTGTAAATAAGCAGGTGAGTTTCTAAGCTGTCGAAATATATAATAACCTTCATCAAGTTGGACAAGTTTATGTAAATATTCTGAACTTCTGGCTTCAGCTGCTGTTATTTTGTTGCCTTTGTTTTTACATCTCCTTATTGCTAGGTTAACTTTGTCACTGATTTGTTTCATCTGCAACTTCTTATGTTTAAAAAACAGGTTTGGGACAGATTGTGCAGACCTCCTATCAACACTGCGTAATTCCCACTTTACTATATCACTGTAATGCACTGGAACAATTCTTTCCTCTTTACTGGGACGCCGCTGGCCACAAAATAAAGTAGGAAAGCATAAATACTCTGCATCCACATCATGATACAAACTAAGAGGATGCTGTCCTTCTCCAGGTGCAAAGGTAAATACTTGATCATACTTGTTTTCAATATTTGCATCATCTACTAGAGTATCGACATTTCCAATATGCTCAATGGCATCTATCTCGCTGAAATGATCAGAATCATAATCATCAGTTCCTTCACTATCTTTTGACAATGGAGAAATACCCCTATCTGGTTCAAGTATGGAATGCTCTTTTTGTTTGTCCTTCCTTTGTTTTGTAGACACGTCTAAAAATTCTTTGACAGTTTCTTCAGCACTTTCAGTAACTTCCTGAAACCAGTTGTCATTAACTACTATGCCTGATTTTTTATACAATTCACTGTTATTTAATAGCCAATGTAATGCAGTCAAGACTTTCAAAGGTCTTACATTCTCTTTAAAGTCCACTTTCTTATATGACAACTTCTTTTTAAGGTGGACAGCAATTGTAAAATTTTCATCCATGGGTCTTGGAAGAGAGCTAACAGTGGGTTGAATATCAACTGGCACATTAATTACACTGCCTTTCAATGAGTATTGGCCTCCACGTGGCAACTCTCTTATCTGCATAAATGGAATACGTAATGCTATTAGTCTTTCTTCAAGCTGATGTAAATCTAGTTCTGGTGGTCTATCTGGCCATTTCATTCCATTGGCTACAGATAATTTTGGCACTTTACCATCTCTTAATGCACCCACACACGTGTGACAAATCCATTCTTCATTATTAACTGAAGTAAACTTAGTGCAGTAGAGTCTTACACTGCTTGCTGGGATACAGACATTCTTTAACATGGAGACACTTTTTCTAAACCATGTCTGGTGGCAGCATGTACATACAAACACTGGTCCAACAGCAATACTTGAATGAAACTGTTTGATACATTCTTCAGTGTTCTGTAATTTTGGGTCATCTGAATTCTCTTTGTCATTTTTATGTCTTTTATAAACGTTACTTAATTCAGTAGAATCTTCCAATTTTCGCTTCTCTTTCCTTCGCTCCTGTTGCTTTATTCTTTCACACTCTAGTACATACGGATTTTTTCTTGCATTCTGCTTAGATATCCGCTGATAAGCAAGTTCATTTGTTTTGAAACCAGCATCTTGTCTTGCCATCTGCTTTTTAGCCCTTTCGTTTGTTAAAACACCTGGTCGCTTTCTGGATTTCTGCTTTTCAGCTCTCAATTTTGCTAAAACATCTGGTTCCTCTCTGGCTTTTTGCTTTTTAGCTCTTTCTTTAGCTAAAACACCTGGTTTCTCTCTGGATTTCTGCTTTTCAGCTCTTTCTTTTGCTAAAACACCTGGTCTCTTTCTGGATTTCTGCTTATCAGCTCTCAATTTTGCTAAAACATCTGGTTCCTCTCTGGCTTTTTGCTTTTTAGCTCTTTCTTTAGCTAAAACACCTGGTTTCTCTCTGGATTTCTGCTTTTCAGCTCTTTCTTTTGCTAAAACACCAGGTCTCTTTCTGTATTTCTGCTTATCAGCTCTCAATTTTGCTAAAACATCTGGTTCCTCTATGGCTTTTTGCTTTTTAGCTCTTTCTTTAGCTAAAACACCTGGTTTCTCTCTGGATTTCTGCTTTCCAGCTCTTTCTTTTGCTAAAACACCTGGTCTCTTTCTGGATTTCTGCTTATCAGCTCTCAATTTTGCTAAAACATCTGGTTCCTCTCTGGCTTTTTGCTTTTTAGCTCTTTCTTTAGCTAAAACACCTGGTTTCTCTCTGGATTTCTGCTTTTCAGCTCTTTCTTTTGCTAAAACACCTGGTCTCTTTCTGGATTTCTGCTTATACAATTTGTAGTATTCATTACGAGAGTTCTTTTTCTTGGCTTTGGGAATCTGACTTGAAGCAGATATACTAATCACATTACTCTGTGCTTTCTCTTGTTGTCGCAATTTCTGATCCTTAAAGTAACCTTCCAAAAGATTTTCAGGCTGATTTTCATTGGCAATTACCTGTTCAGTTCTTCTCAAAGCAATAAGTAATAAGTCAAACTGTAAACTCATATTGATTGCCATACTATCATACAAAGCATATAGGTATGCAACAAGGTCTTCAATACAAGAAAAAGAGATCAAAACTGAGGTACCATCACATGATGACAGTCCATTTTGTCCATGAGAATGAGAATCAAAAAATACATACAAGTCATTATTTTTACTGATAGCAGAACATATAGCTCCAATAATCAAAAGACCAAATGATGCTCTGGTAAATACCGACTGTAAGGCACAATGAAGTGATGGTAAGCCATGATCCTCTGAAGTATCCACAAGAATACCACTTACAATAGGTTGTTTTTTCAACTATAAACTGTCCTATCTCAACATCAAAAATATCTGGAATTTCTTCTAAACTCAACAGTGAATTCACAAATTTTCCTTGAGCCTTTAAACTGTTAATAGTGGTTTTATACAGAGTATCTCCATGAAGAAGAATATCATCTAACACTGAACTGTTGTCTATTTCATGACATGATGAGTGTGCTAACATACATAATGCATTACATGTACACTGAAATCCTCTAGACTGCTCAGAAAATCTCATGTTATTCTGATTGAAACTGCCATGCACAATATGTTTTGCATTCCACAGCACTGAGGATGGTGTAGATGCAACCTCCGAATGACTGTCAGTAACTTCAATGTTGGTATCAGGAATTATTACTATCTCATTATCAGACAATTCTTTATTATTTCTACAATGTATACCAGTAACACTTTTAGCATTGCAATCAGCCTTATTTTCAAAATGTCGTTCCTTTAACCCAGGATGCCTTTCAGCAATCAGATTAGAAAAAGCATCAACAAAACCATCATCAAAATCTTTCTGAATCTTTAAACAATCATTAGCACATAAGTCTGAAAAAAAAGTTTTAATGTTGGCATCAGAGCCTATTTCAGTGTTGGCACCAGAGCTACTTTCATTGCTGGCATCAAAGCCAATTTCACTGTTGGCATCAGAGCCAGTTTTAATGTTAGCATCAGAGCCTGTTTCAATGTTGGCACCAGAGCCGGTTTCATTGTTGGCATCAAAGCCAGTTTCACTGTTGGCATCAGAGCCAGTTTTAATGTTAGCATCAGAGCCTGTTTCAATGTTGGCATCAAAGCCACTCTCATTGTTGGCATCAAAGCCAGTTTCACTGTTGGCACCAGAGCCAGTTTCATTGTTGGCATCAAAGCCAGTTTCACTGTTGGCATCAGAGCCAGTTTTAATGTTAGCATCAAAGCCTGTTTCAATGTTGGCACCAGAGCCGGTTTCAATGTTGGCATCAAAGCTGATTTCAACAACACTATCAATAACAGAATCAGTGAATATATCAGTTGGAGTACAAATGCTTTGATCAATTTCAGAGCCAGTTTTAATGTTAGCATCAAAGCCTGTTTCAATGTTGGCAACAGAGCCAGTTTCATTGTTGGCATCAAAGCCAGTTTCACTGTTGGCATCAGAGCCAGTTTTAATGTTAGCATCAAAGCCTGTTTCAATGTTGGCACCAGAGCCGGTTTCAATGTTGGCATCAAAGCTGATTTCAACAACACTATCAATAACAGAATCAGTGAATATATCAGTTGGAGTACAAATGCTTTGATCAATTTCACTGTTGGCATCAGAGCCAGTTTTAATGTTAGCATCAGAGCCTGTTTCAATGTTGGCACCAGAGCCGGTTTCATTGTTGGCATCAAAGCCAGTTTCACTGTTGGCATCAGAGCCAGTTTTAATGTTAGCATCAAAGCCTGTTTCAATGTTGGCACCAGAGCCACTTTCATTGTTGGCATCAAAGCCAGTTTCACTGTTGGCATCAGAGCCAGTTTTAATATTAGCATCAAAGCCTGTTTCAATGTTGGCACCAAAGCCACTCTCATTGTTGGCATCAAAGCCAGTTTCACTATTGGCATCAGAGCCAGTTTTAATGTTAGCATCAAAGCCTGTTTCAATGTTGGCACCAAAGCCGGTTTCATTGTTGGCATCAAAGCCAGTTTCACTGTTGGCATCAGAGCCAGTTTTAATGTTGGCATCAAAGCCTGTTTCAATGTTGGCACCAAAGCCGGTTTCATTGTTGGCATCAAAGCCAGTTTCACTGTTGGCATCAGAGCCAGTTTTAATGTTGGCATCAAAGCCTGTTTCAATGTTGGCACCAGAGCCGGTTTCATTGTTGGCATCAAAGTCAGTTTCACTGTTGGCATCAGAGCCAGTTTTAATGTTAGCATCAAAGCCTGTTTCAATGTTGGCACCATAGCTGGTTTCATTGTTGGCATCAAAGCCAGTTTCACTGTTGGCATCAGAGCCAGTTTTAACGTTAGCATCAGAGCCTGTTTCAATGTTGGCACCAGAGCCAATTTCAATGTTGGCATTAGAGCTGATTTCAACAACACTATCAATAACAGAATCAGTGAATATATCACTTGGAGTACAAATGCTTTGATCAAAGTACACAGATGGTTGAAACGGGTTGGCAAGACCCCCATCTGATAAACAAATGCTGCCAGGCTCAAGATACACAGATGGCCGAAGCGCTAAACCAGTATTCAAAAACTGGTTAGCAGGGTTGGCAAGACCCCCATCTGATAAACAACTGCCAGACTCTCTCTGCTTCTCTTCATTTGCGGCCTGCAATGGAGCTGTTGACTTGGCCTCTTGACACTTCTCTGTTCTCAACCATTCTGACTTTCGGGCTTTAGACAGTCTCCAACTCTTTCTCCGCGGCATCGTCAGTCTATCTCAGTCTAACTAGTCCTGATTCTGAATGTCCACCATACAGTCTCACAGCACAATATATAAACAGTTTATCACTTTACAACACAAATGTTAAACAATCAATATAATCTCAGCATTTATATAAAGATATGAAGAAATCTTTTGAAGATTCTTGATATGATACCTAGAAAATTAGAAAAAGTTTTATTAAACAGGTAGAAGTTATATGATGAAATAGTTTTTCAACCCTAGTATTATATTTCAGTTTGTTCTACTTAGAAAAAATTATGATATGCAAATTCTGAAACAAATTAGCTATACATGTATTGAATAAAATCTCATCGCTTAACACAAAATAACTGTTCTATTGATCAAATTGTAAGACCATGAATATTTATCATTTTTTTTCTATCATTACTGGAAGATTTTACTATTATCACATTGAATCAAATATTATTTCTATTATCAGTATTAAAAAGGTTAATTTTATAAAGTAACATGAAAACTGAAAGTGAATATAATAGTATTGACCATGATCAGCAAGGCAATTATATCCAGTAGGAGGCCCTTACTCTGCACTGGTGAATTTATCACTATATTCTATGTGATGCGGCAATGCAAATGCTGTATGAAATATCAGTTCCTGGTATAACATATAGCAATTTCATCAAATGACTTTGAAAACAGAGTATTTTTCACCAGTGGCACTACATCACCTGGTACATACACGCCTGCAATTACCCCTGAATGTAACTAGGTGGGTACGCTTTTGAGTTGCCCCTTTGAGCAATGTATTGGGACTTGTTCTCGCCAGTCCCTGCAGAATGACAGGGTCTGTGGTCTACACTGAAGCTGTTGACGCAGTAAGAAACTCGTCTATTCTTAGCCATTCCGTCTTTCAGGCTTCAGATTATCTCCAATCCTTTCTCTGGTGCATAGTTAAGTCTGTCTGTTCCTGATTTCACCCTACAGTGTCACAGCCCATTATGTATCTTGTTTATCACGTCACAATAGTAGCACAATCAACAGTTCTATCTCAGTGGCTATATATGAACAATACTTTGGCAGATTCTTGATTTAGTACCTAGAAAATTAGAAAGAGTGTTATTTAAGAGGTAAAAAATATAGAACAAGCAAATTCTGTGATTTAATATCCCCCGCCGAATGGCCGAGCCGGGCTGGGTAGCGCAATCGGTAGGGCACCTGACTCGTAAGTCAGAGGTCCTGGGTTCAAATCCCGGTCTGGCCACATACTTTCGTTTCTCCTTCCGCTGATTCAAGAAGGGCAGTTGTCAGTTACTGGCAAAAGTATGTGCACTTAGTACTGGTTAACCGCTTAGGAGGTCTAAGCCTGCCCAGGAATAGTGTGGTTAGGTTAACTGACCGTCCCGACATGACCTTAGTTGTTTACCGTGGACGTTAAGCATCAAATCAACCAACCAACCGAATGGCCGATGTATTTATGGTTTATTTTAAGTTACATAAAATTTTGTTCACCAAGTTTCAAGGTCATAGGCCTTTTGGTTCTAGAGAAGAAGATTTTCGAAGGGTTTTTACCATATATGGGCATGGTGGCCATCTTGGTCATGTGACCCAAACCCCGGGTATAAACTTTCGTTCCCCCATCCCACTGAGACTCCATATGAAATTTGGCTTCAATCGGCCCAGTGGTTTCAGAGGAGAAGATGTTTGAAAATCTTGACGACGGATGGTCCGACGGAATGACCTTGACCTTTAGTGACATAATATCTTCATCTGGTCATTTAGTCAACCATGTATACCAAGTATTGTACCTAATACTTAAATAGTTTCTGAGAAATCCACTGTTTAAGCGTTTTCCCGTATAAAAGCCTAACGTACCAAAGTTGACCATGCCGTAAATTAGGTCAAGGTCAACACAAGGTCATGATTTGTATAAAATATGATGGGCCCGCATGCCCGATGCTACATACCAAGTTTCAAGGTCATAGGCCTTTTGGTTCTGGAGTAGAAGTTTTTTGAAGGGTTTTTACCATATATGGGCATGGCAGCTATCTTGGTCATGTGACCCAGACCCCAGGTATATACTTTTGTTCCCCCATCCCACTGAGACTCCATATGAAATTTGGCTTCAATCGACCCAGTGGTTTCAGAGGAGAAGATGTTTGAAAATCTTGACGACGGATGGTCCGACGGAATGACCTTGACCTTTAGTGACATAATATCTTCATCTGGTCATTCAGTCGACCATGTATACCAAGTATTGTACCTTAGACTTAAATAGTTTCTGAGAAATCCAATGTTTAAGCGTTTTCCCATATAAAAGCCTAACGTACCAAAGTTGACCATGCCGTAAATTAGGTCAAGGTCAACGCAAGGTCATGATTTGTATAAACTATAATGGGCCCGCATGCCTGATGCTACATACCAAGTTTCAAGGTCATAGGCCTTTTGGTTCTGGAGAAGAAGATTTTTGAAGGGTTTCTACCATATATGGGCATGGCGGCCATCTTGGTCATGTGACCCAGACCCCGGGTATAAACTTTCGTTCACCCATCCCACTGAGACTCCATATGAAATTTGGCTTCAATCGACCCAGTGGTTTCAGAGGAGAAGATGTTTGAAAATCTTGACGACAGATGGTCCGACGGAATGACCTTGACCTTTAGTGACATAATATCTTCATCTGGTCATTCAGTCGACCATGTATACCAAGTATTGTACCTTAGACTTAAATAGTTTCTGAGAAATCCACTGTTTAAGCGTTTTCCCATATAAAAGCCTAACATACCAAAGTTGACCATGCCGTAAATTAGGTCAAGGTCAACGCAAGGTCATGATTTGTATAAAATATGATAAGCCGGCATGCCCGATGCTACATACCAAGTTTCAAGGTCATAGGCCTTTTGGTTCTGGAGAAGAAGATTTTTGAAGGGTTTCTACCATATATGGGCCTGGCGGCCATCTTGGTCATGTGACCTGGGTCAAATATATAAACTTTCGTTGCCCCATCCTGTTAAGGCTCCATATGAAATTTGGCTTCAATCGGCCCAGTGGTTTCTGAGGAGAAGATGTTTAAAAGTGTGGACGACGCCGACGACGCAGACGACGCCGACGACGCCGACGACGCCGACGACGGACGACGGACCATGGCTATACTATAAGCTCACCTTGACAGGTGAGCTAATAAAACAGACATAATGCAATCCTGACCTTCAAGCTCAATGACCTTCAAGATCAACAATTTATTATAGACACAGCTCCACAGCTTTATTCAGTACCAGCATCATGCTGGTACTGAATATAGCTATGGAGCAGTATCTATAATAAGTCCAAATATAAATTATTTCCACACATAGACCTTGAGCTGACCATAGACCCCCCTCCCCCCCCAGGGGGAATTTTGGACACTATGATTTTCTGAAACTACATTATATAAGAAACAAAATGACACATGTTAGCCCTCTGTACGTTGGGGCATTAACGTGTAACGTCAACGTTACTTACACTACCCAATTTTACATATTCACGTTATAATAGAAAATACACATTGGTATACAAATGTTAGTATTCACCCTAAATAATGTTGGGTTTTGTCTGCTAGTACATAAATCACTGTTTCAAGGTAATTGACATTGTCAACGATAAGTTGACTAACCCGTATAACGTAGTTTACGTTGTATTTGACGTTTTCCCCCTTCAGTGTCTAAACACATGTAATATAAGGAGAAAATTGTAAGAATGAAGTGAAGAGAAAAGTAATTGTTATATATATATGACTGTTTCAATAGTCTGGTATAAAAAACAAACAAACTAAAGTCTTACAAAACTCATCAGCAGTCACGATAAATATGTAACGTATATAACCACTACAAAAGTTCGAAAAAAAAAACAACCAGACTAAATCTCTGAATTGGTTGACTGAAGTTTATACGTGCTCCATCAGTCTTCTTTGATTCATGCACAGCTTAGATAAGTTAGGCAGCAGTTAGCAGTGGATATATTAAATGTGGACAGAAACTTATTTTTTGAAGTTTGACCTACAAAATGACGAGAAAAGCTAAGAAAGCCAACATCGGCTGCATTTCGTTCTTAATATTATCTATATTATGTCTTAAGTAGACACTGTTGTATATGTAAACATGAAGAAACGCCCGTTTTATATGTCCTCAAACTATAAAAAAAATCAATGGATAGTGTATATTTAAAATCAGTCTAACAGTAATGTTACGTTACATAATTGTAGTATGTCGGGGGATAAGATTTGTGAGCCATCTGTTATCAAAAATTTAGTTCCCGGGTAATTGCTGTAGTATTAGCTTACCACTGGTAGTCAGATGGCAATTTAGCTCTTTGAAATACACAAAAACTCAGCAAGACCCACATAGATTGTTATAGCTGAAGCATTTCGACCTTGCCTTCAATTCAGTTTCACTTAAAAGTGACTTCAGAAGATGATTTTTTTTAAATTTTATGCATAGAATGAAATAAGTAAGAGTTGATATATGCTGCAACTGATTAATATTTAGGTTCTCGTCATGATGGGGATAAAACCAATGTCGCGACCTGTGCTGTTGGCTGAGCCATTCAATTACCCTACATACAAATATACAACTGTGACTGCCAGCCAAGGCAATCAAAAGCAGTACCAACTCTCCCAACAGGGATAAACACCATTTTTCTATGCTGTCAGTCGAATCGTCAGCCACGAGCCTCTTTGCACAGTAACTGTTTTACATAGATTAGCAAATATGTGTGGCTCCCGTAATCATAACTTACATATTAATTTGTGATCTACATGATCTGTTTATGCAGCTCCCGGCCATCAAATACATTACAAACTATTTACAATGTGAAAATTTAAGGCTGATAGAAAGTGACATACTTTATAACGCATACATCATTCTGTCATCAGCTTGTTCAGGAGTTCTATTTTTCATTATGTTGTTACAAATATTTAACTGGTCAGGTAATTTTGCAAACCCCAAGCTTTTATTCCCACTTGTTGTTACTATCACGGACTAAAGGTGTTACGAAATACAAATTTCAGTCAGACAATTTTTCAATATGTAAGCAACTAAAATTGTTGTTTGGATATTGCCAAAATGCTGTATTCCCTAACAGCATTTAATAAATTTGGACAAAGATGATAAGATAAGCAGTAAGATGTCATAAATAAGCAGTTTTCAACCATATTCATTTCTAAAAAGTAAACAATATGGTAATACAAGGTCACAGAGATCAAATGCAGTAAGTAATTTAGGTTAACCCTTCCTTGGCATGTATAGGTATGCACTATTTCTATTGTTTGATTATTTGCTCTTTAGAAATACTGTTTTGCTAGTTTAGGATATCGGAAATGAAGAATCCATAAACGCGTAATGAATACGTTGTATACGTTACTTGTTCCGCCTTTCTTTTCTTTTTTTTCCCTCAATATTATGCTGCAAAGCATAACTACAGTGTAGGCGAATACATTCTGAAGGAGAACAACTAAGATTTGCTCATAGATATCTGAACAGAGAGGACTAACATTAATATATTCTGTCACTTTCATTTGCCAATTCATTATGTGTGCAGAGCTACTGGAACACTGTCCCTGAAACATTTTTGTCCAACTAAACGTATCTTCATGTTCTTTGGTGAATAGATGCTTTAATAGATGGTTGAATGTAGTTAGATTCTTTAAGAGATTCTCCAAAGTATTTAGACTTTAAAAAGAAAGAAACAAAAGCATAGAAAGATAGATCATCTTAAACATAGCATTTATAGATTGCTAAAGTATGCTAGTAAACTGCCAGTGTCTCTTTTCTGTATTAAATGTTTCTGATACTATTCTCCCAAACTCCTGGTTGACACATTATTGTTAAATACAAAAATAAGCTAAATAAAGCAATGTATTGTCACTACCATTAATTATTTTCAAAAGTTTGTTTCTTAACTGTAACTCAGCAATGTTGTTTCCCTTGGTAACGTAAAATATACGATAGTCTTACAACAGTAAGAATACGCTGCCAGCAAATATCTACATTAGCTTTGATGCAGAACTGTATTTGGCTTAAGTCTTCAAACTTCAGGTTTACTGTTCTGCTTTATAGTTTTTTCAGTGTGCACATAAAAACTATACCAAATCCTGTCAGTAAACAAGGTGGTACTACATTTGCATTGTTAATTACTGATTATTTTATAATTTTATACTAAACACGTCAAAAGCGCTTAGCTTTTAATGTTATCATACTGATTGTATATCATTTTATTCGAGCCCTATATGCAAAATCTATTCTGGCTTAGCTGCGGCTTTATCTTTTTTATCTTTTCTGGTGTGGTATTTTGTTTATTTTTTTAAGTTGTATATAACAAAATTTAGCGTATGTTACTGTCTTTATAACTCAAATGTACAAATTGTAAAAGAAACAAACTGGGCAACGCCATTATGAAATACTTTTATCTTTGATATAATAACAAAGTTGCCAGCAAAAAAACCCGTTTTACGTGTGCAGAATATATCTATGCCCTTAACATTACAATTTGTAGTATACTGGTTCTAATCACGTATAAAACACACCTCATGAATCCCTAAGAGAAATAACTGAGAGAAGTGTTGCTAGATCCAAGTACACAGTATATCATAAGAACACCCAGACTTATATATGTTATTGTTTTTTTATGTGACAGTGGGAAAAACCTGATTAAAGGTATTATAATGAAATATTTTAAATGTTAATGTTATTTACGTTACTTCTAGTAATGACATCATAAAAAATAATCCAGAATGCATTTTTTCTTTTATATTTAAAGATTCTTTCATGAAGAAACTGCTACCAACGAAAATAAAATGATTCTATCATCAAATTATGTGAGTTTAACAAAATAGCCCTCGGTAACGTATATAATCGATCATTATGGCCGACTAAAATGCGTTCAAAATATTGTGGAACTGTTCCTTGCTGTTTAGATAGGCTGGCATATTCAATATTACATTTTCCTGTTGTTTTTTAATTCATACAGTGTAGTTCAAGCACTTGAATTATACAGAAAGTGATAATTGCAATATGGAACATTTATAAGGGGGTACTGTGTTAAACATCCTATTTCTCCCAAAGTATACAAGATAGGATAATAATTTTTGCAGATCTGAAAAGATAAATAAATTGTCTTTAATACAGTAACAAAGATATGGTCTAATGATAAAGGAGTAACTTACAAAAAGAAAGTATTTTGGATAGAAATAGCAATTTTAATGGAGTGTAAAGACAAATGTCACGTATATGACACCATGTGAGCTAAAGTGAACTGTCGAACATCATAACTTTTAGCTAATGGGTCGTTCTATTAGACTCCACTATAACTTTAAACATAGGAAAGTGATTTCTATTTTTTTATAATTTTTTATTATTTTTATTTTATGTTTATTTTTTTAATGGGTAACGTTTGTAACAGGCTGTTACAGCTTAACGCCCCACTCGCCAGAGGGCTAACATGCTGCAAAATACTTCTAAGATGCTGGGCTTTAAGAAAAGTATGGTCTACAAAATTCCCCCTGGGGGGGGAGGTAAACCATTTCTGGCTCATGGCCTAACAGGCATTGTGAAGCTATAGATCTAGACCTTCACAAAACTTGACACAAAACGTAAGCTTGAACTTCTAAGTCTGTAACCTTGATCTAAAAGTTACTGAGGAAGGTGGAGCCCGTACTATGTAAAACTTTAGATCAGCACCTAACAGACTCTTAAGTATCAACTGAATCCAGCCACATTGTGCCTTAAGTAAACTTCAACCGAAATTTAACATAAAATTTCTAAGTCAATGACCTTGACCTAGAGGTCACCAAAGGAGGGGGGACTGGTACTATGTAAAACTTTAGACAATTACATGTATGTAAAAGCAGTGCAAATATCAAATGTATTCATGTATACATTAAGAAGTAATGGGTCTTTAAAACCACAGGCCCTTGAAGTTTAGACTGTGAAACACTTCAAAATGTCAACAAGGGCTTTGCAAGAGGCACATAATACGCCCGTTTAAATGTCATAAAGGAGTTACAGAATGAAAAAGACTGTTTACAAAAGGAAAGACAGGCAGACCAACAGAGGAAACTAATGACTGCAACATTATTAAATATTTAACATATCAAATACTATTAGTATACCAAAAATCAGCTATTAATGCGAAAGTAAAACAAGGGAATTAAACTAAACATACTACATATACCATTCTTGGTTCTACTACATTCTCTTGACAACATCACCATTAAGTTGTGTTAAAATATTTTAAAACAGAGTAAACGGGATATTTATGCAAGGGCAGATAATTCAGTAAGTAAGCCAGAGTTGTGGTTCTTGCTCAAAATACATTGCCTCATTATCATACACATTCCTACAAAGGTTTCATTCTAATATTTCAAAAGGTTAAGGAGATATGGAGTGAATGAGAAACACCTAACAAGTGTTGTCGGAAGACAACAAAGCACGCCTTATGGGTGCCTGATTCTCACAGTCACAAAGACCTACAAATATATCAGGTCATCTGCAGTGTCAGACTGAGCCATTATCCCAGGTATATGATGAATACATACTAAATACAACTCAAAAGATGAAGCAAAATTACTGAATGATAAGATTTATGTCAGAGTGACCTCAAATTTCCAAATATGCTGTTAATCTATAATTAGTTTTGGAGACACAAGGCAAAACCAATGAACCATGAAATATAGGTCACAGCGATCTATAAATAATATGAGGTCATGTGGGATGTCAGACTGATCCACTATGCCAGATATGATGTTAATCCATCAAACAGTTCTTGAAATATAAGACAAAATCACTGGACCATGAACAAAGGTCAAGGGCACAGGAGTCAGCATGGAAGCTTTGCAGCTGCTGCAATTATAGGGATATGCTATTTGACCAATTATCAAGTCCGCTGTCAAAGGTTTCATCAAAACTAAAAATTTTGCCTTAAAAACAGTGCCAAACAGCAAAGTCAGTCAACCCTAACATATAGGTCAAGGACATACAATTGTGTCATGCAGCTGCTGCAGTCATATGGATGTATATATGTACCAAGTATGATGATTGTAGCTGCTGTAGTTTGTAAGATACAGAGTTGAACATCGAGTTAAACGCAATTGTTAACATTGGTTAACCTGATCACGGACGCCGACGAGGACGCTGACGGGTACGCTAACGCTGACGCTAACGCTAACGCTAATGCATACTCGGACTACGACGCCGGGGGTATAGCATAAGCTCTACTTTGCTTTGCAAAGGCGCGCTATAAAACCAAATCAAAGGGAGGTCACTCCAAAATTAAAAAAGAGGGAGCAACCATTCTTACATGCAACACACCGTCTTGCAGTCATGCACATTGCTTTAAAGTTTCATCAAGATATTCCAAACGGTTACCAAGTTAAGGTATGCACAAGATAAGCATACACAAAAATAGCCTAAAAGAACTAATGAAAGGGATGTAACTCCAAAATGAAGAAAGGGAGAGCAGCCATTTTTGTACGCGACACATCAATAAGACTTCATACACATTGCTATAAAGTTTCATGAAGATATCCCAAACAGTTATCTAGTTATGGCGCCCACAAAACTTGCAGGGAAAAATTAATCAAAGGGGCATAACTTGGAAACTAAGGAAGGGGGAGAAACATTCTTGTACGCGACATGTTCCCCCAACCTAATACAACTTCATGAAGATATCCCAAATGGTTACTGAGTTATGGCCCGCACAAGAATGTTTACGGACGGATGAATGGACTGATGGATGGACAGCCCCACAACAGAATAAGTCCGTTTTTTCGAAACGGGCGTATAAAAATCGAAATATCATTTATGTCATTTAAAAATATTCTACTGTGTTGTATTGGACACTTTGGATGACAAGGTTTAGAAATGTTTCTAAGCTAGAACTGTTTAAAACATTATAAACCAAGAACATCCCAAATTTCAGCATAAAATTTCCAAGTCCATGCAATGTTACATTTACAAGGACAGTGAGCACAGCAACTTTAGTATTACTCTATTGTTACATGTATTTCCATCAAGAAATACACTAGGACTATTAGCTTATATGCATGTATGGACATTTAGAAACATGAAAAGAACCACTGAATGTTACAGCTACCATTGTGTTCTATTGAATTTTCTTGTTTCCTCCAATCAGGTGTAGTTACAGCAGTCTTGTCTGGCTTCTTATATTTCACAGACTTTTCCTTCTCTGTCAGCAGTCTCTCAAAGTGCTGAAGTTCTGTCTGTAGGTCTTTCACCAAGGTCAAGGTCACATCATCACCACTAGTGGCCCTTGCCTTCAACCTCTTTATCTAAAAGTAGAGCAAAATTTCTGAGGGTAAAATATTTTCTTAAAAACCAACACAAAATATATGGATTCTATGGCAACAATCCTGTATCATTTCAAATTCTCCTAAATGCATCTCTAAATCTATAAGCTTCTACATGCAGTAAAATAATGTCCTGTATAAAAGGTAAAGGTACAGTTTTCCCATAGCCAAATGGCCTGAGCGGAAGGGTGTTAGAGGCCCATCGTGATTTTGGTACAGCATATGAAAGAGAGAGCTTACCCCTATCCTTCCACTGCTGCAACAATGTCAATGCCATGCATGTCAACATTGAATCAAAATATATCTACAGCTGAAATACAGTATATATCTATTCTTCCTGTGAGAATGTCAGTTCTCTTGCAATACAGATTTAAGAAGTTCACTCCTTACACACTTTAACATTCCATATTTAAGAATTGAAATTTGAATTTTCAGCGTTCAACATGTGATGAAGCCAGTGGGCTGAGCTAAAATTCCATGAAGCGCAAAGCGCTTCTTGTAGAATTTTAGCGACGACCACTGGCTTCTTCACACGATGAACGCTGAAAAATCAAATTTTTATTCTTATATTTACACTTTATTTTAGACCCTTCCTGTGCTGTTTTCGTGGTAATTTAATGTAGAATATGCAAAATATGCGTCGAAGAAAAGACAGAAACGACGTATTCGGCCATTGCGTTAAACAGCCATCGCCATAACGTGGCGTCAATCGAACGTTAGGTGGACCACAAGACATTTGTTTACCTTAGACATCGCTTGACGACAACGTCACATGATCAACTGTCCTTCATCGGTGTATGAAGCCAGTTGCTCTATACGGTTAACCTATGGGAAGTCAGTGGCAAGTGTAAATATTCAACCTTATTAGCCCACATGCTCCTATAAGTGCACATCATGGAAATTTTTGAGGCATATGACTATAAGCGCACATATTTGTACAAGTCTATCTCTTTGTTTGCTACTTTACTAAAGCTGAAAAATGCTATAGAATCTTTCATTTGTAAAACTTCTCTATCCTTCTATAACTATTATTTAAGCAGCTTCTCTCCCACATGTATGTTTAACCTTTAAATGTGTTTCCTGCAATATATAATAAACTAGAAATGTTTTTCAGAGAAAAACTGATGTCCCCCCACCAGCCCATTTTCCATCCCCTATAATGAAGTCCTCCTGTGACCTTGAAAAAAGAGGTCAAGGTCACCAGAATCTGATCAGCTCTTAAGCTAGTCCCAGTGATGTATTCATGCAAGTTTGGTGAAATTCCATCAATTGGTTCATAAGATATTATGGGTACAAGAAATTGCCATCTAAGTCCTCCAATGACCTTGAAAATGAGGTCAAGGTTGCCAAAATCTAAATCAGCTCTTAAGCTAGTCCCAGTGATGTATCCAAGCAAGTTTGGTGAAATTCCATCCATTGGCTCATGAGATATTGCGGTTATATGAAATTGTCATCTCAGTCCTCCAGTGACCTTGAAAATGAGGTCAAGGTCATCAAAATCTAATCAGCTTTTAAACATGTCTCAATGATGTATCCATGCAAGTTTGGTGAAATTCCATCCATTGATTCAGGAGATATAGTGGGTACAAGAAATTCTCATCTAAGTCCTTCAGTGACCTTGAAAATGAGGTCAAGGTCATCAAAATCTGATAAGCTCTTAAGCTAGTCCCAGTGATGCATCTGTGCAAGTTTGGTGAAATTCCATCCATTGGCACATGAGATATTGTGGTAATAGGAAATTGTCATCTCAGTCCTCCAGTGACCTTGAAAATGAGGTCAAGGTCATCAAAATCTAATCAGCTTTTAAACATGTCCCAATGATGAATCCATGCAAGTTTGGTGAAATTCCATCCATTGGTTCAGAAGATATAGTGGGTACAAGAAATTGTCATCTAAGTCCTTCAGTGACCTTGAAAATGAGGTCAATGTCATCAAAATCTAGTTAGCTCTTAAACTTGCCCCAATGATGTATCCATGCAAGTTTGATGATATTCTATCCATTGGTTCAGGAGATATAGTGGGTACAAGAAATTATCATCTAAGTCCTCCAGTGACCTTGAAAATGAGGTCAAGGTCACTAAAATCTAATGAGCTCTTAAACTTGTCCCAATAATGTATCCATGCAAGTTTGGTGAAATTCCATCCATTGGTTTAGGAGATAACATGGGTACATGAAATTGTCATCTAACTCATCCAGTGACCTTGAAAATGAGGTAAAGGTCACCAAAATCTAATCAGCTTTTAAACTTGTCCCTATGACGTATCCATGAAAGTTTGGTGAAATTCCATTCATTGGTTCAAGAGATATCACGCACGCAAAGTGGGAACATGAAATTGTCATCTAAGTCCTCCAGTGACCTTGAAAATGAGGTCAAGGTCACCAAAATCTAATCAGCTCTTAAACTTGTCCCAATGATGTATTCATGCAAGTTTGGTGAAATTCCATCAATTGGTTCAAGAGATATTGCGCACGCAAGAAACTGTCACGCCGACGCCGACGCCCGGGAACTGCACTGAAAACAATATGTCCCCCCTCACCTTTGGTGGGGGGACATAATCATGACGTGTGCGCTTTTAAGAAAGAAAAATTACTACAAGTATTTGTCTTCATTTTGAAAAAGTTAGCGCACAGAATGCTTAAAGGGTCTATTACGGTAGTGTACTTCTGAATCTTTGCCTTCTACCAGAAAGTTGAAGAGGAGCTCTATAAGCTATCAGCTTTCGTTCTGATCCTTTTTCATTGTGTAGTTGTGTATGTATGTTGTTTATATGTTGTAATGTACATTCTTGAAAAATAAAATATGTTTAAACCAAAGTTGGTGTACTTCCCTGCTTCTCTGGTGCTACTTAGTTTATCTGCAGTATCCAACTCATAACAGCTAGTACTGTCATGACTTCCACTGCCCCTTTTTTTAAAAAGGGAGAACATTGTACTTGATGATCTGTACATGACTCTCAATGAAGACATATGTCGTGATTCTCGGTAGATCATATGTTGTGACCCCTCATTAGAACTGCCTAAATAAGGCAGTTCTAATGAGGAGTCACAACATATGTTTTCTTGAGGAAGAACCAGAAAATATCAAGAATAAAAGTCCCACCACAGGCGCTTGAAGTTTTTACCATGAAACACTTCAAAATGTCAAAAATTGGAAAGGTCATTTCTCATTTAAAAATGTATTCTGGTGCAGTGTTGTATTGGACACTTTGGATGACAAGGTTTAGAAATATTTCTAAGCTAGAACTTCAAGATCCTGTGGTCCCACCTTATCTGGACCTCATGGGAGATCCACATTAACACCTACCTTAAGTTGTATATCCGCTACTTTCTCCTCCACCTGAGAGTAGGTGGCGCTAGTGTCAGTTCTGTAGCCACTCTCTGGTTCTGAGGTGGCACCCTCCCTAGTTTGGGTTTCTAATTTGTAGGTCGATAATAAAGGTGTTTCTGTAATAGATAATAAAAGGAACCTCTATTTTATGACATGCTCTTAAGAGACAGAACAGCAATAGTAATTAAACTACATTTTCTTTCATATTAAACAATAAACATGTATTCCCTATTATTTCATGGAGCTCAGTCACTGTCAGTACCAAAAAAAAAACTCAGTTGATTTCATACATGGATGAATATTTATAGCAAATATTGCTGAACGCATGTACATGTAACACCACAAAATGAGCTGAGTCATGCAAAACAATTACCTTAACATATCAACAACCAGTAAAGACCTAACCAGTCTGTGCATTGGTGCAGTATAGCTAGAGTCTTCATTTTGTACCCACTGATTTCTCTAGGGGCACATATACATGGTGTAGTGTAGGAACAGCACAGTCTAATTAAAATGTACAAGCTGGTCTGGGCATGTGTTGTCTGCATATATATTAAGCACCCTTTTTGCGTAATGGGGCTCATACAAAGAAACTGTTTAGTATATGTATCATGTATAGTTGAACCTGTGAACAAAGGCCAGCATTTAGAAAAAGCAAAATTGGCCGTTGTTTACAGGTGGCCGTTGTTCAAAGATTCAATAATTTCACAATTTTGATCCTGACAGATAAATGTAAAATTCGTCAGAGATTTTTTTTCGCGCGCTTTTAGGGTTAATATTTCCCGTGTGTTTTTGCATGTGCGCGAAATCAATATTCAAAGTGCATATATGCAATTAAAATATTCCAGAAAATAAATTTCCAAAATATTATTGTTGCTATAGGTTTAAATTGTGTAATAATTTGTTTTCAAAATACACACACATATCGGTAAAAAGACTTTTGCTTTCAAGGTTGACGCACTCGACCTTTCGGCGATATGTTCGATTGGCGGATTAAATCAGTTACAGATGATTAATTATTGGTTGACTGAGCATACTGTATAAGACATGATTAGCCGAATAAAACTGACCTTAATTACCTTACAGAAATTAACACTTATGGTATCAAACGCATTATGCGCTATTAAATTGTGCAGAATACACTTTGTTACATAAATTATACTGCACCCGAAAATCAAAAACCAGTCTAGAGCTAAAAATAGATTAGGCAATACACAAACACGTGTGTCTGAAAGTGAAACTGTGTTTTGACACAAGGACTGACCGTTACTCGCAGAAATTAGCGCGTCTCGGGATGGATTCGGATGACCGTTGACCGTAGTTCGCAGTGGACCGCTATTCCCAGGTAATTTTACCAGGAAATTCGACGGGAGGAATCCGAACTGACCGTTGTTTACAGGAGACCGTTATTTGGAGGTGACCGAAAGCACAGGTTCGACTGTATATACCTACCACAATCTGACTGTACCAGCCTGTCCTGTGGTTTGACTCCTGTCCTTGAAAGACCTGCTGACTTCTTGGCAGGTTCAATCCTTCTTAAAGACTTCCTAGCTGCAGTGGTAGGGGCAATAACTCTGGTTTTACTTTTGTCATCCTCCACTTCTGTTGTTTTCCCAAGGGTTTCTAAACAAATAAATTATAATTTTAACAACAATGCCAAGCTGACCAAATATAAAGATATCCATACCAATTTTAGTGTGACAGATAGGCGTTTCTGTATTTAACTTCTTCAGTGTCACTAATCCCAAAAGTTTGAAAGAAAAGAAATGATGGGCAGGTCTCGACAGGCAACGAGCATCCCTCTACGAGCCACATTTACTGTTGCATTCTGCTGGACACATTAGTTGCATTCTGCTGGACACATTAGCTGCAGACATCAGGTGAGAGACGCCTATTTATTAACTCGGGGCGTCCCCCACAAAGCCAACTAAACCCCTGCTTCTTGAGAAAGGTGACAGACAAGGGCATCAGGAAAGAGATGTCCGCTGCAGCAAGAACCCCCAAAAAGTTAAAACAACTCAGAAGAATGGAAGCCAAACCCCGCTAAGATTCATGTCACTATGACAAGTCAGTCTTAGTTTTAGAATAATTTAGAAATTTTACCAGATATACATTAAATGGAATAAGGTTACTATATGTCAGTATTTAAGTAGTGACCCCAATGCTAGAGAACCAGAATCAATACTGACACACTAACTGGGTTGATGATATCCTCTGGTACAAATTGTCCATCAGCAGTGATATCGGCTCAGTGGTTCCAATATAAAGATATCCATATACCAAATTCAGTGAGATAGATGCACGTTTCTGAATTTACCTTCTTCAGTGTTGCTAAACCCCAGACCATTGTGACAGTCAGCAATCTATAGAAAATTTCTCTTCAAAGCAGACTGAGGTGAATTGGCACACTTTCAAAGAAAAACTCTGCCATTTTCATTTCTGTCTCCATTCTAAATTGGGGTCAACCCCTATTGAAAAGAATTTCTTCTAAGCCCTTTCTGGAGGGTTTCACCCTCCAGGGAAGCAAACAGGAAGTCACAAAAGTTTGTTCCCTTTTGTAATAGTGGCGGAAAACATGGACGTGTATCCAAACACCTTAAACATTTTAAGTCAGCACAAAAATGTAATGTTCACTTTTTCTTGAAAAGAGTCAAAGAATGATAGTAACTACATGTAGCTGTTTCGATGAAACTAAAAACTAAAAGCTTATGCCATCAGATTAGCTACCCACTATGATGTCAGAAAAGTTATACCTATGTCTTGCAACTTAAGTAACAGAGGAGACAAAAATGGAACTTCTAACTTCAAATGCACACAAACTAAACTATCTAGCAGAAACCCACACTTGAGATGTGTAAAGTTTAAAGAAAGTTTATTTCTCATGCAAGTGGCATCTATAACCTTCAGCAAATATGACTCAAAACGGTAAATCTAACAAGGGTATTGCAAACAGCCAGCAATGCAGACTAGCATCAAACGGAAACAGAAGGCTATCTAAATTCTAATTAGCAAATTTCTTATGCTCAAAGAAAATGGGTACACTTTCAGGGGAAGCAACTCTGCCATTTTTATTTTTTACTCTCCTTCTCAATTGGTATCAACTCTTAAAGGATAGAATTTGCTCCTTGCTCCTAAAGGAGCAAATTCTTTCTTTTAAGAGAAGACCATTTTCTTGAAGGATTTTGTTGGCAAGGAAAGCAAACAGACTGTCACAGAAGTTGTCTCCCATTGCAAAAACAAAAAAATGCCCCCCACCCCGACAAAAAAGTCATGAGTGTCCCATAAACTTTGCAAACATACTTATAGGTGGCAGGACAAAAATAACAGTGGGACTTTTCATCTCAACAGGTTTTGCTGAAAATATTGTAAAAAAATATGCTCATGCACATTTCATGCAGACTTTTCAAACAATATACCTGCACTCCTGTGTTGAATATAACAAAAATACCATAAAGTACTGACATAATCAAATGAAAGCTGAAAATGTGTGGCATAAAGTCTCCATAGTACAAATAGTGCAAGGGATTTGGAGGACACCAATTTGTATCTGAAGTCCATTTCAAGATTCCTGATTTTTCTTGGACTTCTGGCTAACCAATATATTCCAAGTTTCCCTAAACAATCTCAAATTCCCTGACTTGTCCCTGACTTTGAAAGAAATCAGATTTCTCTGTCTTATCCTTGGCCCCTGGGAATCCTGTTCTGTGAGAGTAACAGCATATGCACTTAATGATGCATGGAATGTTATTACAGCATGTACATTTAACACTTGAAGCACCAGTGACGTAAATAGCAAAATTTGCAAACGGCATAGATCCTAATGAGGCGGCTCATAATGAGCCGCCTCATGTAGATCTACACTGTTTGCCCTCTAGCCTTTGAATTCTCAGTATGAAATGTCTTGGACAAGGCATTTTTTTAATTTTTGCAGACGTAAATTTTGTCGTCTGCTTTTTGATGCTAAACTGAGGGGAAGCAACTCTTCCATTTTTATTTTTGATCCCCTTTCCAAGAGAGGTCAACTCTGAAAAGGAAACTTTTTGCTTACAGGGAGCAATTTTTTCTCTCAATAGTAAAGCCCCTTCTAAAAGGGCTATGTCATCAAGGAAAGCAAACAGGAAGTCATCAAAGTTGCTCCTCTTTGAGAAAATGATGGAAATACATGAGGATGTAAGCACCTTAATACAGGAAATAAGGTATGTATAAATTGGTCTAGACTTTCTCTGGAAGGTCAGTTCACCCTTACTATGTTTTATTTAATCAGTGATGAGATCTGAGTTACCATAATGACCCTAAATATTCGGACAGACAGGTCTGAGCAAACATTGTAGACCCAGATCAAACGACTCCTGATCAGGGTCTATAACATTTGCCATTCACTGAGTATCATTTGGATGCATTAATGTGTGTAAAATCTACTTTCTACGAATTTTGGAACAATAATTGTCCAACATTCATGTGTTCAAAATTTTAGGGTCATTACAGTATACCACATTCTCTGACTACTATTTTCTAATTCAGACAGCTGTATCAATTTACCTCATATATGTTTTTCCTAATTGAAATTAAATCTCACGGGTATTGGAAGAATAAATCAAATCTATTGGAATGAATTACTGGGTTGGTACAATATCAGATAAGGAATCATTGTAACAGTGTTTCCTAGACAGAGAATTTCTATAATACACAAAATATACAGGATAATATCTACTTGACAATACATTGTCAAGACTATTGGGACAAGAAAATAAAGCATCAGTTTACAAGGACACACTCTGTACCTAATACACACACATTTAAGACAAATGCCTGCCACATAAATCCCATGGCATTTTTTGTGTGTCTTCTGGTGTATGTGTGTGTGGGTGGGTGGGTGGGGGGGTCTTTGCCCCACTTCTCCACTCCACACTATTATCAGAACAACAGAACAAGAAATGAGCCATGACAAGAGAAAACCAACATAGTGGTTGTGCACCCAGTGCAGACTCAGATCAACCTGGGCATTTGCCCAGTCTGATCAGAGTCTTCGCTGTCTGCATGGAGGTAGCTTAGACCCTTTGCTACCCTTTAAGTGCTTAGCAAAGAGTCTGTTCGGACTTCGGGGATGCCCAGGCCGACCAGAGTCTGCGCTGGGCACACAACTACTTTGTTGGTGTTCTTGTGTTGTGGCTCAGATGTACATCATCAATCATCACATACCTTTTCTGTCAGACTGAGACAGAATGTTAACAGTAACAAGACTCTCAAGACCCGAATCATCTGCTGGGTGGGGTGATCCATCTTTGTCCTCCAATCCTTCTGCATTTCCAATCTAAAATATACAAACAATCAGACATCCATTTGTCTTAAAGTGTAGCTACATAATAGACTATTCAATATACACTGGCTACAAGCAGTATTATAAAACACCTTGCTAGAAAAGTTGAAAGTGTGACCAAACTGAAAGCTTCGACATTTATCATACTTGCACAAGTTTCAATAAAGGAGATGTCCCTAGCTCCTCAAACCATAAGTGAAGCTTTGAATCTTGTGTCCAGTGCACATATGAAAGTTAGACACATCCTTCAGCGTCATGTTGACTGCTTAAGTATTATAAACTGAAATTTTACAAGTGACATTAGGAAAAGACTTCAGCAGATACTCTGACATCATAAAAACTTACTGTATTTATTTAAGGAATGAAATTCATTTTTCTGAGGTTTATCGAAATGTAAACTACATTGGGTCACGTGCAAAGTGAATGAACCCCAAAGGGGTTCATGTAAACTTTGCTAGTGACCAATGTAATTTACACTTCGATAAATCTCAGAAAAATTATGTTCATTGCTTATGTTTACATTCATTTCAATCAAAACCTCGATGAAATATCATATATAAGCGCTAAAATTGAACCAGTAAAACATGTACACGCAGCTTTTCTGCTAGCAGCGGAACAGCGTGAATGACCTCATGGCGTCGCCGATGTCCAATCAGACTGTAGAGAGTCATTGTTTATTTTGACGTCATTGACGTCGCGTGGCTCAACGTAATTATTGGAATGTAAACTACATTAGTTTCCAATGGTTTACTATAGGGCTATTCAGTAAATACACCAAGAATGTAAATATTTAGCTATAAAGATGGATTTTTCCCCTCTCTAGAATGAAACAAATATCTAAATCAGTCTTATGAAATTCTGCTATAAGGTGGGATTTTCCCAGCCAAACCAATCTCAAAAATCTTGATCCATCTTAACAGATACGTCTTATTACTGGATCTAGATTTTGGGGATTGCTTTGGAACGAAAAATCCCTGTCTTGTAACCAAAGAAATGTGGTATTCTGTTACCGGTAACTCTCCAAACTAAACTTTTCACAGATCAATACAAGGATTAAGACGGGACAGTTCAGCTTAACAATGTGTCATAATGCCAATTCTACAATATGCCAGAACAGTACATCTAAAGAATTGGCATTGAGAGGTTCTAAATACAGTAAAATACTTAATGTCTGCAGTTTCAAAATTTCATGGTTTAATGAAAATGATATATTGGCACATTTTAATTTTGGCATTAATGATATACATGATATACCATGGCTCCAGATAGTAAAGAAAATTTGATGAGTATTTCTTACTTTTCTATTCAACTATATATTGTGGTATCTATCAGAATCGCCTCATCAAGTGGATTCTAATGAGATGCCACAATGTATAGTTTATTGGAGTGGACTATCTCAGAATCTCCTCTTATACTCCTTTTTACCTGAACCTGTTATATTGTGCATAAATAAATGTATTGACAATGAAATATTAGCCGACTTTAGCTGCCAATATAGCAAAAATTCAGTAACCACAAATGTAAGTGTTTTTCAGTATGCCAAATTGTAAAACTGGACTTGTCCTAAAAATAGACCTGGAAGGAGGTTCTATATTGTAAAACTGGTCTGATCCCTGTGTAAGGGTTTACCACAGTAATTTTGTTTCTCTCTCTCTTCAGATGCCTTGCAGCCATCTCATCTCTCTCCGCTTTCTTCTTTTCTTGTATTTTATTCTTTGTTTCTTCATTCTCCCTATCCTTCAAAAGTCTTTCTTCATTCTTCTTTGCTGCTGCTTGTACACCTAAATATTAAAATATCAGACTTCCAGATTACCCAAAGTTTTGTGGCTGAAAATATGCTGTCTTATACCCTATATATGGTAATTTTCGCGGTATTCTATTTTTCGTGGTATTTCACGGTCACTTAGAAACCCCGAAAATTAAAATCGCGAAAAAGTTCCTGTTTCTTACAAAGTGTTTTCTGTATACACAGTGTTCATATATTTTGTTTGTGTTTGCTTCGGTAGTTGCTGGTAGTTTTATCTTGAGACAGTTCTTTCATTAACCTGAGGCGGCCCTGCCGCAGGTTAATGAAAGAACTGACTCAAGTGAAAAAGAAATAGTTTTGCTTTTGGAGCATGTTGCTAACCGCGACAATAAAAAATCGCGAAAATTAATATTTATGTTTTTGACCCTTAACCACGAAAATTTGAACCCGCGAAAATTACCGCGTATACGGTATGGTAATTAAGGTGAATGGGTACATTTTCAGGGGAAGCAACTCTATCACCTTTGTTTTCACCTGCCTTCTCAATTTAAGTCTACTCATGAAGAAAAGACTATACCCTTCTAGGAGCAAGTACTTTTCTTTTATTAAGAGCAGATCCCCTTTTCTGAAGGGATCATCACCATGGAAGAAAACATGAAGCCACAAAAATTGTTCCCCTTAGAAATATTGCCAGAATAACATGGCACTGTACCAAACACCTTTAAAGGGTATGGACTCACCTCCAAGGGAGATCACACAGTCACTGATCTGGAAGTATTTGCCATCCATCTCACATGAGGCTACTTTTAAAGAAAATAATGTGCACTTCAAATGTTTAGAGCTAGAGACACACTGATAAACAGTAATAGTATTAATGCCTTGAATAGAACAAATGCTGATAATGCATGATGTGATGGATATTGACACTCTTTTTGATGTTGACACTCTTCTCTTTGGCAGTCAAATAGTTGTGTATATTTCTTCAAATATGCAGGAGTATTTTACTTGCGACTGGGAACTGTCTTGACTTTGAAAATTGTCAATTTTAATAGTTGGATCTATTAAACACAAACATGCAAATTATAGTATCTAGGTCGATCTGACAATCATATTTATTACAGTCAGTAGCAGACAAGAAGTTAAACAAGCTGCTCCTGTGGATGGTAGAAGGGCAAAGTTGCGGTTCATACTGCACAGTGGTGTAGGATGCTCTGCAGGTTTGCCCTTTTCATACATGTATCTCATATCTTATGAACATCCTTTCCAGCATAAATGATTAAATGATTGATTTGATGGTTATAGGTTATTTGATGATTATAGATTAAGAACTTGATAACATATTTGTATAAGGGTCTGTTTGCAAGTGTAATTGTATTTTGTGTTATTGTGTACATGTGACTGGTGACAGTCCTTTGACTGGACTTTATACCAATAAAATTGATTTGATTTGATTTGATTCTCTTTGAAAGAAGCCCACACTTGACAAGGGATTTACCCCTGGACCTAGTTGTTCAAAACTAACAGCATAGTTTGTTATAGAAATGTTGTAATTTCAAATGTATTGCATGAAAAAACAATTGTGAATATTTTTTGCTGTTGTTAGTTAACAAAATGTTAATAAAATGTGAGAGGCTCCTTCTAGTTTTTGTTGTTGTTTTTTTCCAGGAAAAAAAATCACAGCTGCTATTTAAATCAGAAGCTTGTAAAATCAACCTGTTGAAATTTCAAGAAAATTTATTCTCAATGGCAGAATCAGGCCCAGTAGTTCAGTGGATAAGTGCCAGCCTGCTAAGCTGGCAGTCTGGGTCAAAATCTTTTCGACTGCAAATGGAGTGGCATTACTTACAGCTTTTCATTAGCAATTAGCAACCAATCATTGGCTTGATAAGACAGAAATACATGAACAGTTGAAAGGGCTATAGAAACCATAAATCACCATTTTGTCCATGAGAGCAAAGACATGATAGTGCAGTGCTCCAGACAAGAAAGGGTAACAAGGATAATTTAGGGATAATTTTCCATATCTTTCCATGAAAACATATGTTGTGACCCATCATTAGAACCGTCTTGCAGAGACGGTTCTAATGATGGGTCATAACATATGTTTTTGTTGAGAAATAAGAAAAATTATCTTTGAATTATCCTCAATACGCCCTCTTATCTGGAGCTCTGTAGTGTGATACAGCATAGGCAGAGTTGCCACTTACCCCCACTTCAAAATTCCCTGACATTCCCCTTTCATGTTAGAGTTTTCCATATAAATCCAAATGCTGATTTTATTCTTTTCTTTAATAATGCTAACTGTAAATGGAGGTTACTCTCAACAGAGTTTCCTCCCTCAAGCAGCAAATTCTTTCCTTTTTAGGGTTTACTCTCAAAGGACAGAATTTGCTCCCTCAGGCAGCAAATTCTTTCCTTAAAAAGTAGCCCCCAGTGAGGAGGGAGATATGCCTGGATAATCTAGCTAGAAAGTGCATCCTTTCCCTTTGAACAGAATATTTTCTGAAGCCTGCCATAGACACTAACTTTCACAGTTTCAAATTAAAATAATCATAACCCCTGACTTTCCGGGTTCTTTTTTTTAATTTCCCTGACCATCCACAAAATTCCCTGACTTTCCCTGACCTGGAAAAAATTGATTTTCCAGTTATTTTTCCCTGACCATGGGAACCCTGCCTACAGTTTTTAAAGGCCTCACAGCTTACCTTCTAAAGCTTTTCTTTTCACAGCTTCAGCAGATCTGCTCCTCTGTCTTGTGGCTGGTCTTCTGTTCTCTAGATCATCTTGACCTTTACTTGCTTTTCTACCTTGAACTCTGCCATTCTCTCTGGTCAATGAAGAACTTCTCTTTAATAAAACACTTCGAGTTGGCTTTGCTTCTAAAGCCTGTAATCTTGACTTGTTATCTGCAGAAGGTTCTGGGGACTTTTGTTTCTTAATAGACTGATTAGGTGTCCTTTTCTGAGGTTGAGATTTAGATGCTGGAGGGGTTTTATCAGATTTGCCACTGGCAGGTCTAGCACTGGCCTTGGTGTCTGCATTTGCAGACTGGGAATTTTGGTTCCTATCACTGGGTTTGTTGTTTGTTAGCTGAGATTTTTGCCTCCTTCTACTGGCCTTGGTCTGAGCATTTGCTACAGAAAAAGTCTGATTCTTGCCTGAAGTCCTAGAATATGCACTATTATTTGATTTAACACTATCACACCTTGAAGAGTCTATATCAACATCATCAGTTTGAGATTTTAGATTTTCCTTCTTTCCTTCTGTATAGGTTTTATTGATAAACTGAGATTCAGAGGTTTCAAAATTTGAATCTTTTCTTCCTGAGAGCACTGAATATGAAGGTTCTTTTCGGGACTGTTCAATATCTGGATCTTCCCATGCAATAGAAGTAGCTTGCAACCCTTTTCTTTTATTATCGCAATAGATATTGTCACTTTTAGGCAATTTATCTGGAGGTAAATTACGAAGTTCCCTAACTCCTTTAAGTATCTTATTCAATGCCTCAGGATTAGTAACACCCATATCATGTAACTGTGCTAGAGACATAAATTCTAAATCAAGCAAATCAATTTCATTTTCAGCAAATATTTCTACATAGTCCTCAATATCAGCTAATCCTAGGCCTCTTAACCAAAACTCTACTTCTGTGTCACAATCTTTGGTCAAGGCAAATGGACTCAAACTGGCTGTTGTTTTCTTCACACCATTTTGTAAATCAGATTTTGATACCAACTCTTGCAATCCAAAAACATCTGATATTTTTGATGCGGCTTGAGGCTCTTCATCTTTATCTAATATGGAGAATTTGAAAGACTGTGGTATTTCAACAATTCCTCCAGCATCAGGTTGACTAGATACTTCTGGCTCAATAGATATCTTACTTCCTTCAAATCTGGAGTAGTCACTGGAAGCTTTATTCTCTCCATACCTTACCCTAATCTGAGCATTACTTGGATCTATCAGTATTTCTGTTGCTTCTTTCAATTTCTTTTTCCTCATATCTGCCCCAAATTCATCGCTTACTATCAACTTTTCTACACTGCCTCTTTCCTTATTACCATAATCAGTCTCCTTCACAGTATAGGTATTACTTAGCCTTCCTTCCACTCTGTCAACTTTCAATGGTGGTGGTTTATTTGGTTTATCTTTCTCATTGTCATGCATATCTTTTCTGGACTGCCTAACTTCATATCTTATGTTATGGATTTCATCTGCAGTATCATTAGCCTTTTGACTGGCACGACCTAAACCATGACTTTCAAATGCATCTTCAGCTTTTTCTTGTTTAGTTCTATCTACTTTATATGTTTCTGATTTAAGGTTTTCCTTCTGTGACTTTTTCTTAGGCTGCACATAACTTTTAGGCCTGGCAGTCACTTTGCTGGCCTTTTCTGAATTTTTGTTAGCTTTATGTGAGGCATTACCTACATTGTCAATCCCTAATTTGTTTTCTGTATGTCTCACTGGGCTGTGCCAATTGTCTCTATTAATAATTTTTGATCTTGCTTTTTTCAGAACTTTGGTTTTAAGGTCAAGAATTTTCCCACTATCACTGTCACCAGCTTGATGCTGATCATCAACAGTATATAAGTCAGTAACAGTAGCCTTATCTTTCCCATTTAATGTAGTATTTGTATTTAGTTTTCTGGTATGGGTTCCGTTCCTTAGACTGGGAGTGGAACCACTGTCAGCTGGTTTCCTTCCTGTCTGGTTGTCGGTCTGCAATGCAGATGCTCCATTTGTGACATATTTTCCAGCAGTTTGATTCCCAGCTGACTCCTGCAGATCTTTGCTGCACGTGTATGTAGTCAGCTTCCCAGTTCCACCATGCTCCCATCTTGAACCACCAACTTCCTTCCTGCAACATGTGAATAATGGAGGATAATACCAAACATGTTACCAATGCCTTCTTTTTCATACCCCCGTTTTGAAAAAAACGGATGTATTATGGCATGGCGTTGTCCGTCTGTCTATCTGTCCATTAACATTCTTGTGCACACCATAACTAAGTAACCGGTTGAGATATCTTCATGAGATTTTGCAGGAATATATATTAGGCTAAGGCAAAGTGTCGCTTATAATAATGGTTGCTCCCCCTTTCTTAGTTTCCAAGTTATGCCCCTTTGATAATTATAAAATATACAACTACAAAGTCTCAGATTGACAGTCTGCTGATTTGATACCAAATATATAACTATTTTCCATATTTTGATTGCAGTTTATGCCATTTTTTAATTTTCCCCATCATAAGGCAATGCAACTCAAATTTGCCATAGCAACCAAACTAAAGGGCCGATTTTCATTAAAGAAAACCATAGACTTTCAATCCCCAAGCCCAAGGATACAACAAATGAAATCTGGGCCTAATCTGCTCAGCGGCATCAGAGGAGATAATTTTCTAAGTATTTTTTCTGGGGTTTTTTTTGTGTTTTTTTTTTTTGCATTTTGGTTTCTATGACAACCAATAAAAAGTGCAGTGGGCCAAAACATATCTCAAGAAACATTTCTATTAAAGTTTTGTCAAAATATTTGCAATAGCTTAGCAGTAAATGCCATTTTTCAAATTTCCCCATTAGAAGTCAATGCAACTCTAAGTTGCCATAGCAACCAAAAGAAAGAGCCGATTTTCATAAAAAACATAAACTTTCAATTCCCAAGCTCAAGGATACTAAAGATAAAATCTAAGCCCAAGCGGCCTATGGCTTTCAAAGAGATATTTTTTTAAGTATTTTTTCCCCATTTTTGTTATTTGGTTTCCATGACAACCAACAAAAAGTGCAGTGGGCCAAAAACATATAGCTGATAGAAGACTTTTCAAGGAACATTTCTATAAAAGTTTTGTCAACATATCTGCAATGGCTTGGCTTGGCAGTAAATGCCAATTTTCAATTTTCCCCAATATAAGTCAATGTAACTTGATATAGCAACCAAACTAAGGGGCAGATCTTCATAAAAAACATAAGTTTTCAATACCCCAGCCCAAGAATACTACAGATGAAATCTGGGCCTAATCAGCCCAGTGGCTTCAGAGGAGATAATTTTTAAAAAAAAAATCCTTTTTTTCATTTTGGTTTCCATGGCAACCAATAAAAAGAGTAGTGGGCCACAAAACAAATAGCTGATAAAAGACTTCTCAAGGGACATCTCTATAAAAGTTTTGTTAACATACCTGCAATGACTTGGCAGTAAATGCTATTTTTCAATTTTCCCCATTATAAGTCTATGGGAACTCTAAGTTGCCATAGCAACCAAACTAAGAGGCAGATTTTCATAAAACTAGAAAATTGTGTCTGTAAGACACTTATGATGTCCCCATGCAGGGCCTGTCACATGACGTGTATATCCATAAAGCACCTACAAAGAATCCATCGAAAACATACCCTACCATGTAAAAAATTGCCCAAAATGACTAAGTTAAAAAGGCTGTGATTCTGTCAAAATTAATTCTAGATCTATCAAAATGCCTCATGCATATCTTCAAATATGTCCACAATATGTAGACAAGGTTTGAAAAAGATCCATTGAAAACTGTGGAGCAAGTTGATAACACAAACTCCATACTCTACAATGCAAAAATTTCCCTAGAATGACTAAGTTCAAAAGGCCTTAATTCTGTCAAAATTAATTCTAGGTCCAACAAAAACCCACATGCACATCTTCAATACATTCACAGCATGTATGCAAGGTTTGAAAAAGATACATTGAAAACTGTGAGAGGAGTTGATTACACAAACTCTATACCCTACAATGCAAAAACTTGCCTAAAATGACTAAGTTCAAAAGGCCGTAATTCTGTCAAAATTAATTCTAGGTCCAACAGAAACCCACATGCACATCTTCAATACATTCACAGCATGTATGCAAGGTTTAAAAAAGATCTAGTGAAAACTGTGAGAGGAGTTGATTTATACACAAACTCTATACCCTACAATGCAAAAACTTGCCTAAAATGACTAAGTTCAAAAGGCCGTAATTTTGTCAAAATTAATTCTAGGGCCAACAAAAACCTACATGCACATCTTCAGTATGTCCCAAACATGTAAGCAAAGTTTGAAAAAGATCCATTGAAAACTGTGGGAGGAGCTGATTACACAAACTCTATACCCTACAATACAAAATTTGCCTAAAATGACTAAGTTCAAAAAGCTGTAATTCTGTCAAAATTTATTTTAGCTCCATCAAAAATCCACATGCACATCTTCAATATGTCCACAACATGTATGCAAAGTTTGAAAAAGATCCATTGAAAACTGTGGGAGGAGTTGATTACACAAACTCTATACTATAAAGCATGACGAACAGACAGATGGACAGACAGGGGCAAATCTTAATGCCCCCTCACTATCGTCACGGGGGCATAAAAACATAAACTTTCAATCCCCCAGCCCAAGGATGCTACAGATAAAATTTGGGCCCAATTGGCCCTTTGGCTTCAGAGAAGATGTCGTTTAAAAGTGTTGACGGACGACAGACGACAATACGAAGACGACGGACAACAGCCGATCCTGTTAGCTCCCCCGGAGCCTTCCGCTCTGGTGAGCTAAAAATGGTAAAAATACAATGTACAGCCGTGGAGTCCCATTCACTGTACTGCTTTTGTTAATATTGCATCGCTCAACGGGAAACCAGAGAAGGAAAACTGTATTTTGTAGATTGACTTGTCGTCTTTCAAAAACACTTTTCCCATACTTTTCCAGGTACAGTAGAACTTCATTGGCTCGAACAGGCTTGGGACCATGATAATCAGTTCTAGCCAAGGGTAGTTCTAGCCATCCAGGGTTAGTTTCTATGTAAAGGTACCTCTATGGACCAAGGAGAGAGTTCTAGTCAGGCAGGGTTAATGAGACATCAGTGTTCGATCCAATGAAGTTCTACTGTTTGTGGATAAATATATTTTGCCAGGTATGTGGATCAATATATGCACATCAACCCATATTTTATCACCAAATGTGATGGTTGAAGCTCTTTTCATAATGATTTGCGCTTAGCCATTTTTACCACTTATAGGACTATGAGGGCTTTAATGTTTCCAAGCCAATATGAAAGACTGTACTGTGATTCTACTGCCAGCAACATCAAATGTTCTGTGAAAAAATACAGAAATACAAGAATATCTGTATTTTGAGCTTTGACAAAGTACCTGATCAATCCTTGGACACTATTCTCCTCCTCCTGGAGAATTTGTCGATGTAAAAAGAAAGCTGTCTCCAGGTCCTCCACATCACGGTGAAGTCGAGCATTCTCTTTTGCTAGCTCCTCAAATCTGAAATGGAAATAAAGATAATTATCAAAACAGCAGTGCTGCAGGTAAGAATAGGTGACAGCATGATTTATGGATAATTGTTCATATTTCGCCATTATAATATATGTTGTAACCCTTCACTAAAACTGTCTCATTGAGATGGTTCTAATGTGGCTCACGTACCACTGAGCCACTTGGGTAACGTCGTTACGAGAATTGAAACAGAACAGGTTCTAATGTGAGGCCATAACATATCTTTTCATTGAGAAACAGAAAAATTAATTCAGAATCATCTTCAAAATAGCTCTGTAAAACAATTATCTACAATATCATTACTTCAGAAGAGCAAGAGACAAAGCACATCTTTACTAAATTATGAAAATACAATCCAAGTTGATAAAGCAAATTCTTACAAAATTCACTTTGTCAGTGCAGTTTTATTTCAATCGAGGGTAAAAACAGGCAGTCACTCTTGCTTGACCGGTGGTTCAGGAAAAGAGACCTCAGCCATATGCAAACAGGAACTATTCATTCTCAAATCAGCAAATTCCTTCCTTTAAGAGTAGATCCCTTTTAGAAGTGTTCTGTCATCAACACAAGCTGTCTTCCTTTGAAACAAAAGTTCACAGAAGGGTATGTTTCACCTGTCAGAAAACAGAGCTAAACAAGAAAACCAACTGAAAGTTTACACCAACAAATGCTACCAACACCAGAAAGGTAATACCTATCAGCGCTGCAGACAAGACAGGGAAACAGGGATTGATTGATGCTTAAGGTTCACGGTAAACAGCTATGGTCATGTAGGGATGGTCAGTTAACCTAACCACACTATTCCTGGGCAGGCTTAGACCTCCTAAGCGGTTAACCAGTACTAAGTGCACATACTTTCGCCAGTAACTGACAACTGCACTTCTTGAATCAGCAGAAGGAGAAACGAAAGTATGTGGCCAGACCAGGTTTCGAACCCAGGACCTCTGACTTATGAGTCAGGTGCCCTATCGATTGCGCTACGCAGCCCGGCATGATTCAGAAATAATTCTTTTTATTTTTCAGTGAAAACATATGTTGTGACCCTCATTAGAACCGTCTTGGTGAGATGGTTCTAATAAGGGGTCACAACATATGTTTTTAGGGAAAACTAAGGAAAATACTTCCTCGGTTACCCTGTTACCCCTTCTTTAATATTTGGAGCACTGACCTATGTCTCATTTCTGCTAAATGCAGGAAAACAAAGAAGTTATCCCATATACACCTTCATCTACTCATGTGCCACTACATGGTGTCAGAAGTATAATGCAAAAAAGTGAGAAATTTATCATTACTGTTTCTCCCTTCTTCTACTTCTTGCTGACGCCATTCATTCTACTTTGTCTTGGCTGCTTCATGTTTGACAAATCTTCAACATCCTAGAACATAAAGCATAAGTATTAGTTCTATTAAACGCCCCTAGGTACATATTCTTTCCTTTAAGAGTAGACCCCATGTCAAAGAGCTAACTAACCAGAGAAACAAACAGGAACTTATCTTTTCAAAAAATAGGCAGGTTTTTTTTTTGTTGTTTTCCTTCATACTCTGATGTGATCATACCTGATAATTATATCAGAGGACTGTTCTCAAGTTCTGTGGTGGAAGAAAGCCAGAAGTAGTTCTCAGCTGTATAGGGGCTGGGAAATACTCTGTGAAACCACCACAACCTGGAAGGGAACAGCCAACCATTCATACATGCCAATGCCAGGTTTGAACCTACGCGCAGAGGTATGTAGCCAGTCTACGGTTTATAGGTAAACCTCGCTACCGAAGAGCTATCTGGGTATTAATTACAGCACAGGCAATCATTAACACAGTACATGCCAAAATATATATGAACAGTGCCTGGATAGCTCAGTCAGCAGCATGTCTCCAGGCTAGCTACATACCTCTGCCGCACAGGTTCGATTTTGCTAATAAACATTAGCACTGACAAGTATGTAAGGATGACTGTTCCCTTCCGTGCTGTGGCTATTTCACAGAATATTTCCCAGCCTCTACACCATGTACACAGCTGAGAAATGCTTCTGACATTCTTCTTCCACAGAAAAGTCCTTAGATAATATATGAACAGATGTGATTAAATCAGAGGTGAGGTAGAAGAAAATATGAGAAAGGCGTCACCCACATGTAAAAATGGTGGTCTTAGAAAGAGGTCCATCCAAGTTTTTGGAGTTGTCCCTAAATAAACCAAGATATCCGCGAAAAGCTCAAGTTTGTCCTCTTTCTGTTACAGCTAAAGTCATTAGCACTGTTTGCTTCCTTGGCAGTTCCCTTTTGGGTTGGTGTGGTCTCACAGTCGGGGTCTATAGGTGCAGCTGCAGTCCTCTGGTGTTATGCAGATGTGATCAAATTAAAGGTCCGTAGCATGCTTGCAGAGCCTGGGTGATTTAAAGGATGCAGTTTACGAGCTGCAATACTCAAGACAAGACCTATGCTGACAGTAACAAAGAAATTAAATCCAGGCTGACCGAGTTACTGGTTACGAGGTGGTGAACGACTAAACATCTAGAACTCCCGGGTGTGTCACCAAGATGCTCACTGACCTAAACTGGGAGCCACTTGAAGTCGGACGCAGGCATGAACGACTCAGTATGCTGTACAGAATTCAGCACAACCTTCTGGACATACCCACATACCCAGGTACCTTTGAGTCAGCGACAGCCGCACCAGAGGACCAGCCAAATTCTTTCAGGAGAGAATCTCGGATACTACATATTCTAACTCCTTCATCCCAAGAACAGTGCAGGATTGGAACAATCTTCCAGCGGAGGTAGTGTCTGCAGCATCCCTAGAGGAATTCAGATTACTCCTCTGGATGTGATCTGCTCCACAACAACACTCAACAATGTAATTTGTAAATAGTTTTAACCAGCGCTTTTAATCTGTATATAGTCTTTGGGGGCTAACTGATCGCCATCACAAATCCTTGCCCCACAGAGCTAATTACCTTCTTTTCTAAGATCCCAGCTCTTGACTTGGAAGAGTACCCCTGTGCAGGGAGAGCCATCCCCTGTGCAGGTTAAAGATCCCTAGCTACTATAGCTACATGGCGATTAATCCGAGCCTTCTCTGACTGAAAAAGCCTATTTATAATTTTGATTGGCGGCTTATTGACCCAATTGCAAGACCCAATTTTGCAGCCAGAGAAGACTCGGGTTACATGGCGATATGTAGGCTTTCATCCTGCAACACTGGAGCGTACAAAAGTACACGTGCTCATAATACTCTGAAAAGAGGGTGTAGCAGTAAATAAAGAAAGAAAGAAAGAAAGAAAGAAGAAGAGCCTCTATAATATAGGCTGGAATTCCTGAGAAACAAGTTATTCAGGTCAATCAGGGTTGAGAAAAAGACTAATGAAATCGGACTAACCCGCTTTGTGTTGAGTCCCCAAGAACAGTAAAGGATGCCCTTAACACTCTAGGGGCATGCTCCATTCATTTTTGAGTATTTAATTTTGTAAAAGCATCGTATTTTTAGATAAAATCTATAAGCATGTTTTGGCAAGATTTTTGTTTACTGTATCTGTGACTCTTCAGCTGGAGGTAAAAATAGTCCGATCTGCTCCGCATTTTTAAAACTAACAAAATCGACCGAAAAGAGCCGTATGTCTAATTTCAAATATGGGCTTGCCTGTCTGCCTGCCTTCCTACCTACCTGCCAACCTACCTAACTATTTATCCACCTAACCACCGACTACCGACCTACCTACCTACCCTCATACCTACCTGGAATGCCAAACAAATGTAAGTTCAGTAACCAGCCTACCTACCTTACCTTTCTGGTTGACTGACTCTCTCACTCACTCACTCACTCACTCTCATTCACTTACTCACTCAGGAAGTGTTTCAGTTCCTAACTGTGCTGCGAATAAGCTTGACTTACAAGTGGCAGATCTGCATCACTTAATACGATGAGTTCTGCAACCTACCTACATACCTACCTACCTACTCTACCCTACCCTGCCATACCTACCTACCCACAAAAGTCAGATCTGGAATGCCAAACAATGGTGAGTTCTGCAACCTACCCCTACCTACCGACACACCCAAGCACCCAAGGAAAGAAGCCCCAAACTGCGTTGTGAAGAAGCTACACTTACAAGTGTTAGACCTGGAATGCCAAACAATAATGATTTCTGCAATCCCAACCTACATGCCTAACACCTTCAAGTGCTGGGTCTGCAATGCCAAACAATGATGAGTTCTGCAACCGTCTTACCTACATACCCATACAGTTCTGCAACCTACTCGCCTACTTACCCACCTGCGGCACGTTTGCAGAGTGTGAAGAACACTTTCCCACTGGGCACACAAGGTTGAATCAACATTGAATCAACCTTAATTCAACGTCACGACATTGAATCAAGGTTAATTCAATCGTGTGTGCCTGCTGGGTTCCAACTTCTGCGGCGAGTCTGACCAAGGTGGAGATCTCCCAAGCAGGCAAAATCGTTCGGAATCAACATTGATTCCATATTGAGTTAACGTTGTGTGTCCAGTTGGTTCCATGAAATAAGTAGTGCGGGCCTTTCAGGTTTTACTATCATACTCTCTTCACCAAAATATTTTCATACACCAATAATTTTCATACAAAGTGGGCACAAACCCAGTCAGATTCATTATTCGAACTAGAATCCGAAGATTGGCCGATGCGAAGATCTGATTTAATTAGTCGCCCAATCTGGCTCGACGGTATTTTCTCCAGCTCTTCTGTTCAAATATTTGACGGATTGATGTAGATTAAGATATACATGAACAGGAAAAGAAAGCGGCAAGAGTTTAAAGCAGGATAAGGTTTCAATAAGGAAGTTACTGCTTGACACAGCATTCTAAACAATCGACAATATTCATTTACATGATTTTTCATGACTTAGAGTATTTTATAAAATATAATGTATTTTTCACACGACTCGCACAAAGAAATACCCTGCTTTTCCTTCTTTTTTTGTTTGTGTGCGCGTGTGAGTGTGTGTGTGTTGGGTGGGGTGCGGTGAGTGGGGGCGGGGGGGGGGGGGGGGGGGTAACAGGTGAACAGGTGATAATTTTTTTGCGGATGGCTATTTTTGGTATACGTTAAGGTCAATGAGTACTCTTTCGTGGGGAAGTAACTCTGCCATTTTTACTTTTGCATACCTTTTCAATTGAGGTCAACTCTTAAAGGAGAGAATTTGCTCCTGAGCAAATTCTCTCCTTTAAGAGTTGACCTCAATTGAAAAAAAAAAATTATCACCTGCTCCCTTAGGAGCAAATTCTTTCCTTTAAGAGTAGACCTCTTTCTACAAACATTTTGTCACCCACAGAAGCAAACAGAAAGTCACAAATATTGTTTTCCTATGTAAAAATGGTCCCTTAAATGCTATCTAAGAACAGCCTACACATTTGCGCATTCTGATATATACGCTTCCTTAGTTTGCATCAACAATTTATGGATTCCAAGAAATCTATATAGCCAAAATTTTGACAGGTTTTGGCTCATGCCAAACGCTGACCCCGCATATAGTAGGCAGACAGCCACTAAGACCGTGTAAGACTGTCGCCCTGTTATTTCTTATGATATGCATTTTGCTGTTGTAGTTTTCATCTTTGTTCCAATATCTAATATAATAGTGGTAATATAGTTTTGCGTTTCTTTTTATTTGGATTTGATTTCTGTCATTATTTTCATCATGCCTTTATGCCAGAGCATATTGTTTAGCTGCATAAAACTTGATCAAGTAGTTTTAGCAATCGATGGATGGATGAATAAATGACTTGCGATTTTTAGTCCTTTTCAACAGCATTCAGTTATATCAGGACGACGAGAGAGTAATAATGAAAGGTTGTGAGCAATGGAACCCTGTTTACGATTAGTTTAATCAGTATTTTATTCAGTTAACATACATACATATAAACAAATACAAATCATTTCAATGTAGGATCTGACGGTAAGCGCAATGCATCTCCTGTTTACGATTGAGAAGATTTCTCGGGCCGCCTGAAGCGGATCTCGAACCAGCTGAGCTACCCGGGGCCCAAGTCGTTGCATATCCAACAGTTCAGCCATGGTTCCAGGTGTCGGGCCTAGGGATGAACTAGAAAATTCCGTAGATGGTTTTGTTACATGAATCCATGAGAGCTTTCTCACTGTATTGATTCAATGTGTGATGCCTGTATTTAATATCAGGTCTCAAAAAGAGTAATATGGATTATAATCCCAAATGTGACAAGTAACAAGAGCTCTCGACCAATTCCATGGTAACCGATTAACAAGTGAAATGGGAATATGCGTGTATGAAAAAAGAAACCTAATAGTCGGATAGTATTGATGTAAATAAAAATGTTTGCCGGACAGTCTCGTCAGGAAGCCATTTTTCGAGGACGGTACAGTCATTTTACCTATTCCGACGCACGTTTCAGTTGACCGTGCGCTACAGTCTTAATACACTGTCATTTTTTAATTTATTTGTGTCAGTAAATAAATAAAAGCCTCTTGTTTAAGGCACTTTGTTTGGGTTCACAAACTATTTGAGGAAGACAGCGAAATCTGACGACAACCAGACGTTGTCTTTTATCCTATTTCGACGCACCTGCTTCTATTCCGGTGGATCAGTGTATTTTTTACAATACATCGAAAGAACCACCGAGGGGCGCCCCAAAAGTAAACTGTCGGATTATTACTAGCTCGATGAAAGATGATTTTATGCAAACAAATGTCTATTTGACACAACTGATTATTTAAAACATCTGATTATACACACGGCTTCGCTGAAAAATTATTTCGGTGATTCAGTGCCCGTAAGTACAATGTTTGATATTTTCATCCAGGATTCTATGATAAATGACAATTCAAAATAAAGCCGTATGGTTTTTTACTAACATATTCAAATTTTATGACGAGAATGCAGCACTAATATGGATTTCAGAACTCAGAGACATTCCCCAAATATACTATCCGCCGGAATAGGCTAAATGAGCTAATAAATTAAAATTTCAATACACCTAAGTAACTGATTTAATTTCATCTTGATATTTATCGGTTAAGATAGCTAATAAAATGAGCAATCGACAGACTTATAGATTTACGACATATTTGTTTACACAAATATTGTCCAACCCTATTTTCACAGTTGGCCTGAAAACATCTGTCATTTTTCTTGTTAAATATGCATTGCCAGCCACTTTTAAACTCAGTTTTCCGTATCTTTGATTGATAAATGAGATCCTTACTATATGTGGGTTTGACAAATAAATATTGAAAGTAATTACCTAAAAATCATTTCGCTTCTAGCTTGTTTCGTTGCAGAGAACGAAACAGGATACACCGGAATAGGTGAATCCACCGGAATAGGTGAAATGAGTGTAGTCCCTGCAGGAAGAGATCGCGGCTGCAGGAAGCAAGAGATCGCGGACAGTCTCGGTGGAAGCCAAATATGATGGACAGTCTCTGTAGGAAGCGAAAATGGCGGACTGGTTTATATCCTGTAATCATGAGCAGCTTCATCTGGATCTACGCTGTTTGCAAATTCACCATTGTTTATTTTGGCAGTTTTTTTTTTTTTTTGGGGGGGGGGGGGGGGGGGGGGGGGTTGACATTTGCGGAATAGACCAGCTCAGACTGGGAGCAGACAGTTTGCCCAGACACTTCTTTTGAATACTTGGGATTATTTCCATATTTGAGAGAAATCGATGAAAATGGAGATTTTTGATGATTATTGTTGGAAATATTCTCACATTCTGTTTACGCACGCTTTATATGTTAGCGGAAATGCAGTCCTCTCTCTCTCTCTCTCTCTCTGTTTGTACATACTAGTGTTACCTGGCCATGTATAACTCACTTTAAAAGTAGTCAGTGGTTACGTAAAGCTTCGTTCACACGAGCTAAGTTTCTGTCACAGAAACTATAGCAAAGAAAGTTTGCCAAGCATTTTGCGCCCACACGTAGCAAATTATTTACCACAGAAAGACGTAACAAAGAATGTTTGTCAATAAACTTTGGCAATGGAATATTTGCAGCAGTGCACACTCAAATAAAGATACCAGGACAAATATACTTTGCCCGTGTGAACGGCCAACCATGCCACATTTTCTTTCTTAAATATACTTTGTTCAAAATCAAACTCATTTGCTTATGAGCAAAGTTGTCTGTGTTCATCTCCATAGCTAGTTTCTTAGTTACGTATTCTATGGCAAATTTCCTATTCACACAGACGAAATTCGTTTGTCAAATAAAATTTACCATTTAAATTTAGTAATGAAAAATGTTGCATATATTTTCATTCACACGAGCATTCATGTATTTTTCTATACTAAACCCACCTTGTCACAGAAACTTTGCGCGTGTGAACTAAGCTTAATCTTGGGCTCAGATGAGCGATTCGAGACGTTCTCAGTTAAGCTGGGCCATTCGAGGACAAAAATGGCCATATATACAACCATTCCAGAATTCAAGAAAAAATCACGAACATAATGCTCATTATATCTGCTTCATATCTTTAAAATATTTTCAGATAATAGTTTTAGATTATGGAATACCAACCATATTTAGAGGCATACCCTAAAAATTAGAAACTGTGTATTTTATGACGTTATTAAGATACGTTGAAAGACGATGTCGCATACGATTTCTTTGACATGCGTAGCATTGCACATTTACTAATCTACTGACATTTGATTATTTTGGCTGGTTTCAATTTAAAATGTTTTTCTTTGCTTTTTTGGAAGAAAGGGGTTTTCTATGAAGCGCTGCTTAATCAAATGACGTCAACGCTTTCAAAACGTGGTCTAAGTGACGTTGTGACGTAGGTTACGTGTGACGTAGGTTACAGTGCACACATTTTAACCTTTTTATATCATTTAATGTTTCAGTGTATGAAATCTAAGCACACCATCTTGTAGCTGTTACTAGGCAGGATTTAGCACATGAGTTTCAGAGCGATTGCTTTGCTCAGTTTTAAGAAAAGCCCGTGACGTAAGGTTACATTCTTACAGAAAAATGCTGGGGTAATGTATTTTGAAGTCGAGTAAAATATACAAAATTGAGCAAATTCGCACAAATGATATAAGATATTGAGGAACACATATTTCTTCGTGTGATCTTGTAAGTTTTATGATGCTGGGCTATTTTAGTTAATACATGTATCACGAATTTACCGCCGTGACGTAGGTTACATAAAATTTGCGACATTAGTTCCCAGTCACATTTCGTAGCAAAAACTACCCTTTAGATATTGTTTAAGTGGGGAAATATGTAAGAAATCACCTGAATCTAATAATGGAACTCGGTTTTCAGCAGTGATTTATCTTTATTAGCCGTGAGACGTTCATATCTATGCAACGGCAATATTGCGACATTTAAAAACGTCGCATTTTAAACCAGGGTATCCTTATTCGAACCAGTGTTAAAAGTGTCTAACAAAACGCATGCATGTCTTGGTACTTTTATCTACTTCTTTAGACAAAGGGCAACTTGTCAGAGGGTAAACAGGACCGTTATTTTGTAATTTAAAGAAAGGCAATACGAAGGACAAAAATAATAGCTAATGGCCCAGCTTAACTGAGAACGTCTCTTTCATGTCCATCATGTCGCTCTTGTTTATTAATGGATGTATATGGCCAAGCCTTGCATTTATGAACATCTACCCACAACAAAAGATGGATGTGTATGTAAAAGTGACTTCCTTGTGAGATACATATTATCCTTCTGCTAGGCTAACACTACCATTGTCATCTTAATCTGTTAGGTCACTATCAATTATTTCTGTCCCATCCGCATTTATTCAATGGCCGCATCCGCGTGTATTCAATGGCCTCATCCGCATTTATTCAATGACCAAATGCAAATGTGTTAAAACCTTCCTTGTCCGCATTTAAGATATGGATCTGAGGCACACAGATCAGTCTATGTTCGCCGTCTGCACAGTGTTGTAAGGCAACTTTGCTGCTTGCAAATTGATGTGAGGCACATGATTGTTACAGCGCACGTTGTTACAATGCGGATGTGGACATTCTGAATTGTTATGAGGGTTTGTAAAAAGTTATGATATAAAGGCAATTTGCTGTAAAAGACACCGCTTTAAAAAATTATAGCGCCCTTTTTTTTGTTGTTTTTTCCCCTTCTTTCTTTTTGTTAATCGCCTGCCAAAATCGCATGTAAAGCACGGTTGCTGATTGCACTGGGTAATAGGGCAGCATCAAGTTTTCTATTCGCATGTTGTTAAACTGTATCGTTGCTGCTAACACATAGTTGCGAGACACTTTCTGCTGTTCGTCTTATGTCAACTCAACTCAACTCAACTGAACTTTATTACTCTCAAAGTACAAATAACATGACATAATGAGGTATCAACAAAGCAATTACAATGACAAACGGTGGATCATATCATTACACAATTAATGATGTCAGTAAGTTTAAATGCCAAGAAAACAGGGGGTGGCGGGGGGAGAGAACACAGAACACTAGACTAAAGCTGAAAGAAAAGAGATATAATAGAGAGCGGAAAATCTATAGATAAATGACCAACACATCTTTATATAGCTCGGCGTATGCCCCCTTCTCAGTAACAGAATCAAAAATATTAAAGACAAACTTCCCTAAGCCATCTGATAGAACCGCCACGCAGTAACAGGCATATGGCTGGCTGTCGAGTTATATATAGCACATAGAATAGTATTGAGAGAGAGAGAGAGAGAGAGAGAGAGAGAGAAAGAGAAAGGGAGGTTCTAATCAGTCTAATCAGTGCAAAACTGGCTATTAACAATGATCCAAAGCATCTTTTCGATCATAAAAGACTCAAGACCAAACTACGTTTACGGCACAGGCTGTTCCAAATATTCTATGTCGAAACAGCCATTTATCAAATCTGTACCGCAAAAACTCAACATATTGGGACAGACAGGTCTGAACAAACCATGCAGACCCAGATCAGGTTACTGAATCTGGCTCTTCATGGTTTATAACTGCACCGTGAAACCAAACTGCTTCACTTTTAGGACAGTTACGATATTCACCTTTGGTGTCCAAACTCTTCGAGATTTTACGGTAAAATTATAGTTCGCAGTGACAGCAAACCACGCCTTCTTAACATATGTATTTATCCGCCGCACAACTTTCACGAGCATAGGCATATCTGCTGTTCCAACATTGTTAAGGTGGTGATATTCACTGATTTTGGACAAAGACAAAAATCTGCATAAAATACTCAAAATAACACTGATCTTTCCAAAACTTTGCAGATGCCTTCTTTATGTTGTTTCTCATAATTTAGAATCCCAAAATGCAGCATTTGTTAATGTTAAAAAGCGTTTTAATAAGGAAAGATCAAAGGGTAATTTTCTGCGAATAAATCTGAAAAAACAATATCGTTATTGAAAATATACTTAGTGCTTAGAGTACCTTGTTGCATAATGGAGAGCGTCCTAGCAATTATTTTTTCAAACTCTTTCACACATTATCAGGCTGAGCAGATGAAAAAAAGATGCAGTCTGTGTCCAAATTTTTTTGTCAAAACACACAGGTGAGACAGGTAAGACTATTTTAACAAGGTTGAACAATTTCATCTACACACCACTGATCATGTCAGTAATGTATTACTTATACTGTAGGTGTAACATAGGTATGCTTGCCTACCCTATATTTAATAAATGCTCCAGTGTACATTTACTTTGTACATGGTTGAACATTTGAGAAAAAGCTACCGTTTTCATCTGGTCTACATTACAATTTGAGAAAGGGTTTGAATAAATAATTGCTAGGACGCTCTTCATTATGCTATAATGCACCTTCAGCACTACTTAAATTTTCAATAACAATATTATTTTTTCAGATTTATTCGCAGAAAATTACTCTTTGATCTTTCCTTATAAAAACACTTTTAGAAGCAGCATGTACGTCTATTTTGTATTCTAAACTGTAAAGAACAACAAATATAAGAAGTCTGCTAACTTTCAGGGAGATACACAACTTTTTTCTGGTTTTATGCAGATTTTTACATTTACCATAAATCACCACCTTAAGAGACATATTTGCAATTCTCACATTGTTATGAGGTACCTTTGCTGTGTGTAAATTGTCATACCGGTATTATATTAAAACCTACAAGGGTTCCTTCAAGATCAGAGAGAACACTAAAAGAAGGAACACGGGCCACACTTAAGTTTCGGTCACTTAAACCTCATCTGTGACCCTAAAAATTCTATTCTATTCTATCCCATAACCTTACTAGGTCGTTGGGGCACCACAGATGACTTCAAAACAATCCCTTTCCACCTTGTCCTGTCTTCAGCCGCCCTAGTAGAGCTGGCAAAATCCATTCCTGTCCACTCTTTGATATTGTCTTCCCACCTCTTTTTCTGTCTACCTCTTCTTCTTTTTCCTTTCACTGTGCCCTGAAGAATTGTCTTTGCTAAACCAGAAGACCTTGAAACTTGACCAAACCACCTTAGTATCCGTTTCCTGACCAGCGTCAGTAGTTCATCATATTCTCCAATGGCCGCTTGGATCTTCCTGCGAACCTCCTCATTGGTTATATGGTCCTTGTACGAAATGTTCAGTAACCTTCGGTAGCATCTCATCTCAAAGGCCTGCGTTCTTTTCTCTAACTCTGCTGTCAAGGTCCACGATTCACAGGCATGCAGAAATATGGAAATGACAAGGGAGCGCATAAGTTTCACCTTTGATCAAAGAGATATGTTGTTATCTCTCCAAATGGGTTTCAGCTTGGCAAGAGCTGAAGTGGCTTGTGCGATCCTTGAGAGAACCTCCTGTTTTGAGCCATCATCTGAGACAACTGCTCAAAGGTATTTGAAGCTGTTTACAGTACCCAGGGTCTGCCCATTTACCTTGATCTCCCTCTGGATGCCATCTGCGCTGTTTGTCATCAGTTTGGTCTTCTCAGCACTGATCTCCATCTTATACCTTGTGCGGGTTTGGTCGAGACTTTCAACTAGAGCTTCTAGTTCCTGCTCTTCCTCAGCTAGAGCGTATATGTCATCGGCAAACCGCAGATTGGTAATATTTCTGCCGCCTATGCTAACCTTTCCGTCATGTTCTTCCAAAGCATCAGACATGATCCGTTCGAGAAAAATGTTGAAGAGGGTGGGTGACAGAAGACATCCTTGTCTTACTCCAACTGTTGTTCTGAACCATTCTCCTGTGCAGTCATTTATCAGCACTGCACTTGTAGCCTTGTCGTATAGCTGCTCAATGGTGCGGACTAGGTTTGCACTGATATTGTTCTTCCTCATGGTGGCCCATAAGGCTGCATGCCATACCCTGTCAAAGGCTTTTTTTGAAATCAATGAAGACTTGGTACAGATTCTGCTGATGTTGGGGATACTTTTCACACAGGATTCTAAGGTTGAATATCTGTTCTGTGGTGCTCCTTCCTGCTCGGAACCCAGCCTGTTCCTCAGCGATTATCTCTTCAGCTTGTGGTGTAAGCCTGTTCAAGATGACTTTCAGCATGACTTTGCTTGAATGACTGATGAGGCTGATGGTTCTGTAGTTCTGGCAGAGCTACAGGTTGCCCTTTTTAGGGAGCGTAATAATCAGCGACTGAGTCCATGGGGTAGGCCATTCTCCTGTTCTCCAGATCCTGTTACAAATATCTGTTAAAACATCAATCATGGTCTCCCCTCCAGCTTGAACAAGTTCTGCTGGTAAATTATTAACTCCGGCAGATTTTCCCTTCTTCAGTGCTGCTACTGCAATCTCAACTTCCTCACGAAGGATCGGCTGTTGATCTTCTTCTGGGGGCTGACTGCAGTCCAGAACCGCATTGTCACCATCAGTCTCATGGTTGTATAATTGTGAGCAACATTCTGTCCATCTGCTGAGAATCTCTTGTTCTTCTGTAAGGCATTTCCCAGACCTGTCCTGGATAGCTGTGGATCTACCCTGTTTCTCTGAAGTTAGATCCTTCACCAGCTGGTATGCTTTCTTGCTGTTGTTTTTGTTCAGGCAAGTTTCGATCTCCTCGCACTGACTAGCTATCCAGTCCTCCTTTGCTTTCTTCACTGCCTTCTGAATCCTCTTGTTTGCTTCCCATTATTTCTCCGCTCCTCCTGCTTCATACCTCTTCTTCTTCAAATTTCTCCTCTCATCACAGAGGTCGAGAACATCTCTAGTGACCCATGGCTTCTTCCTGCGACGTTCCTTCCCAAGTATCTCACTGGCTGCATCAGTCACTACTGTATTGTAGGTGGTAATCATGGTATCTATGTCCATGTCATCATCCCTCAGACCAATGAATGGTGCAAATTTTCCACCTATTGTTGCTCGAAAAGTGCATGCCACCTCTGGGTCCCTTAGCTTCTCAAGATCAAACTTTAGTCTTGGCTGGGTTGGCTTTCTAGCCTTCTTCAGACGAACTCGGAAGGTCATCATGACCAGGTCATGGTCACTTCCTATGTCTGCTCCAGGAAAACTCCTTGTCCTACGGATGTTGACTCCTGATCGGAAGCGCCTCCTCACCAAGATGTAATCAATCTGATTGTGGTGTTTCCCATCTGGGCTGTGCCATGTCCATCTTCTTGATGGTTTGTGAGGGCCAAGGGTGTTTGTCAGTACCAGGCTGTTACAGGTTGCAAACTCTAGAAGTCTGAGACCTCTCTCATTTGTCTCGTCATTGCAGTAGGGTCCACAAACGTGTTCCCAGTCTGCCTGTGCATCCTTTCCAACCTTAGCCTTCCAATCCCCTTGTACAACCAGAATGTCCTTCTTGGGTGTTTGGTCTATGATTTCCTGGAGTTGTTGGTAGAAGTGTTCTACCTCATTGTCGTCATGCCCAGATGTTGGTGCATAAACCTGTGTGATGGTGATGTTGAAAGGAGCTGCTCTCAGGCGAATTGAAATCAGTCTGCTGGAGACTGGTCGGCATCCCAAGACAGCACTCAACATGTCCTTATGCGCAAGAAATCCAACCCCATACTCATGTTTGTCCTCTTCTCCACTGAAATAAACCTTGCGTCTGTCATATGTTGACATCTCACCGAAGAAAATAACTGGTGACAAAAGCCAGAGAAAGCATACTGTCATTTCTTAATTATTATAAGGCAGTCGATTCAAAGACTGATTAGTATCAAAACGGGTCCACACGATTAAAAAGCGATGATCTAGAATAAGAATCTAAACCAATAAAAAATGCTCATACATTCTTATAAGGCCCAATGTTGTTCGCACATTGTTATTAGGCATACCAATTTGCCAATTAGTACCTAGATTGTTATAAAGCTTATTGCTGTTCATACATATTACTCGATTATATTTGCCTGTTCAATCAAATTCAAATTCAAATTCTTAGCATAGCACACATACTTATTAGGCGCATTGCTGTGACTCCATTCTTTTTTGTCAATTATTGATAACAGCTGCGATTTGTAAAAAAAATGGTGCATAATGTATACGAAAACAGCAAAGATTCAGACCAGCCAGAGCATCGGCACAGTATGATCAGAGCCTCTGTTGGCAATCCACAGCTGCATTTAACAGAGGCGTAACTAGGGGCAATTTCATAATAGGCACAACCATGTTTTATTCTCTACTTCTTGAAGGGAAAGCTAGTATTTCAGTCACTTTGGTAATTGGTCTTGAAATCTTGTCTAATTTATAAATTTTCAGCATGCAAATATGCAGGTGCGTTTTGAAATTTTGTCAATTTTGACAAAATTTCAATACGCACTTGCGTATTTGCCGTATAGGTAGCTACGCCCTTGTGCAAAATGTAGGGTATAGCTAGAAGTCACAGATTTACATTGGGGTGAGCAGTCGCAGTTTGTTCCTTTATTCAGTGTTGCGGTTCTATTACAGAAATGGAGAGGGTAGGAATTAGGGTAGAGTCGGGTAATTTCGGACAGCAGGTAAATTCGGACAGTGACATTGTTTCCTTTTAATATATGTCAGTTGTTTGGAATTAAAACAAAAATAACTGGGCAAACAATGAAAATCCTGATGAGACGGCTCATTATGAGCCGTCTCATCTGGATTTTCACTGTTTGCAATGGTATGTCCGAATTTACCTGCTGTCCGAATTTACCCGACTTGACCCTAGATGTCTTCATTACTTGAAACAAAAGTGGTCTAGGAGTTGGAAAATGCGAACAAACTACACAGGAAGTCTGGGCTTTATCGTCCACCGACGTCGGTCAGCGTAGAGTGAACACCAGACTGGGGTAGACTGCTGACATACAAATACCGTGCATTGACGCTTTCTTTCCGTTTTCTATGAAGCCCCGATACTCGGATAGCTTTGTACGTTAAGTGCTGACCTGCTGATCTAGTGGTTGTGGGTTCGAGACCCGCTGGAGGCAATCTTTCCAATCATAAACAGTGTTTCATTGCACACAGCATTTCATTATCACCCTCCCATCTTCCTGATATGACTGAAATGCTGTTAAAAAGACGCAAAATCACAAGTCTTCCATACATCTGGGGCCGTATTTATAAAGCAACTTAGGTGGTTGCTATGCTGTTGCTAGGGCTGAATTTCTATAAAGGATATTCCCTACAACTATGAAATTTGCTCTGGAGGAACAGTCTGAAAAAGACTGTTCCTCCAGAGCAATTGCATACTAGTAGTTGTAGGGAATCTCCTTTATAGGAATTTAGCCTTAACAACAGCATAGCAACGACTTCAGTGGTTTATAAATACGGCCTCTGTTTTCTACGATCTTAGCTGCAACCTCGGCTGGGTGGGCGCTGATGCCACTAATGAGGGACGACAAGAGAGACAAACAACGCCGCTTCGTGCAGTACGAGACAACCGGCACGATTGGTTTAAATGAAATTTCGCAGTGGAAGGACCTCTGACAGTTTCAATGCAAATTTGCCTATTTTTCAACAAATTACTGCAGCTTCCATGGGAAGCCAATGTTGATGATTTTTGCATTTACATGTAGACTTATGCATTATAAAGAAGTTTTCATATTGATTTTGAAAAAATATGTCTGCAGACTAACTCTCACTGACTTTCTCAAGAGGGGTAAGTGGAATTTTTGGTAAACCAAAATACATCAAATTTTCGACTTTTCTTATTTATTGAAAATCATTTTGTTAAACATGCTTAAAATAAAGTAAACACTACAACTGCATATAGCATGCAATTATATGTAAATAAAAAGTATGCTAGCCTGATTTTTAGATTCAGTGGGTCTAATTACCCCACCCACTTTTCAGTTTTTCAGCTGTAGACTATCATTCCCCCCCCCCCCCCCCACGTGCCTCAGCTTGCCACTCATATATAATGTGTATATTGACAGTACACACATACATGCAAAGTGGCTAGCTGAGGCACGGGGGGAAGTATCTTTATAAAACTTTTCCTATTTTCCATACATTTAAATACAAAAACATGCTTTTTGCACCAAAAATCTCAGTCTATGTGCTTAATAACCGAAAAATTGTTTTTGTGCCAATTAAAGGGAGTTCCGAGGAATACGTTTCAGTGAAAATTTTGAAGTATACCAAAAGTTCATTTTTGTCCACTTTTATAGGCAAATTTGCATTACAACTGTCAGAGGTCCTTTGCTTACAAGACTTGAGCCGTGACACGAGAAAACCAATAAAGTGGCTGTGCGCCCTGTACTGACTCAGAGCAGCCTGGGCATCCGCCCAGTCTGATAAGAGTCTTCGCTGTTCGCATGGAGGTAGCTTAGACCCTTAACTATGATCATTTAAGCACCTAGCGGAGAGACTGATCAAACTAGGCGGATGCCCCTGCGCTGGGCGCACAATCACTTTGTTAGTTTTCTCGTGTCGTGGCTCATTAGTCAGTTTGAAGTGATGCCATGGAAGTAATCTGGCCAATCTGGAGATTGTTTACATTTAAGCCACACCACCATAAAACCAACAAAGCGGGATGTGCGCCTAGTGAAGACTCAGATGAGCCCGGGCAGCCGCCTAGTCTGATCAGTCTATTCTGTTCACTTAAGGGTAGCTAAGGGACTAAGCTTACTCCATGCAGACAGAAACGCCTCTGAACAGACTGGGTGGACGAAATGCCCAGGCTGATTTGAGTCTTTGCTAGGCGCAAATGCCACTTTGTTGGATTTGTCATGTCATGGGACATTTGTGTAGGGACTGACAAGCAACGGTCTGTGCTAATTCAAGGGCGTAACTACCTATACGGCAAATACACAGGTGCGTATTGAAATTTTGTCAATTTTGACAAAATTTCAAAACGCACCTACATATTTGCATGCTGAATTTTTATAAATCAGGCAAGCTTTCAATACCAACTGCCAAAGTGGCTGAAATAATACCTCCTCCCTGCAAGGAGTAGAGTATAAAACACGATTATGCGTATCATGAAATTGTGTGCAACTATGGTTACGTACCGTTGAGCCACTTGGGTAAGGTCGATACGAGAATTGAACAGAACAGAACAGAGCATGAAATTGCTGCTAGTTACGCCCCTGAAAGAACGCACCTATGCAGACTCGCAGGGCTAATTAACAAGGACAAGATTACGAAAAGGATATTTTAATATCTCCATAAGAGAACATACAAAAAGCACAAAATGTGTATATAGGCATGCCGAGCTAAACGAATAGACATCCGTTCGAACACTAGTGGCTTGAATGGCTTTAAAGTTTTTGGTCCTAAACTTGAAAGAAATTAATATCTAATTGAATCTATTCATTTCTTGCATAGAATTTTCACAAATATTCAAAATTTTATATAAGCGCAAACTGAAATGCCAAAATAAAGCTTTTGCTAAAATGTATGAAAACTGTTCCAACTAGACAAGTATTTTCCTATATAAATCTTTAAGTTAGCTTTACCAAACGTATTTATTTGAATCAAACTCTAAAATATATCACCCTAAAATCTTAAATTTATTTATTTTTGTTTTATTGTTGTTTAATCTTGCAATGAAAGCACCGAAAGAACGTCCTATCTTTCTGATCAAATTCAACAAAAACCTGATACTGCACTGCTAAGGCATTATCCGTTTCTTTTCATCTGTAAAACTAATCCATTCCTGGTTGGACATCCCATTTCGTTTCGGACTTTCAACAATTCGTAAGCAGAAGTGTAAAAACAACGTTGTATCAAAGTCGCTGCAACGTAGATCTAATTACGTCGCAATGACGTTGACGTGACATTGTTTAAACGCTGTTTGCCTACTGGAAACGCATCTTCACGCCAAACTGTTGATACAAGCGCCCCGACCAGCCATCATCTAGCGTTAGCCAGCATCAAATATAAAAGTGGAATTCCTCATTGTTAATGGCGTGATGATGATAATCATGATAGACAGTTATGCTGATATATACATGGTTTTATGGACCCAGGCACGTGGCTATGCTGTCTTTTCCTGTTCTATCGCTGAAAAGAGAACATAGAAACAACTCTGTTTAAAACCCCCGATTGAGTAATTCAATGTTGCGATCAAAAACCTGTAACATGGGTAAAATCATACTCATCTTTCTGTGTAGTTCTTAGGGGCTTGAATCATGCGGATTTGGGTAAAAGAATACTGATTGTATGCTTGAATCATGCGGACTTGGGTAAAAGAATACTTATTGTATGTACATACATATACAATCAGTATTCTTTTACCCAAATCAGCATGATTCAAGCCCCTATAGTGTAGTTAGTGATGAAACACTAAGGTCCAGTAACGTCTTTACTTAACGAGACGTAACATTTTCAAACGAATCGTGCAAGAAAACTATATTTTTGTCGAAAAAAGATGCTTGAACTGCAAAAACTCTTCACCTTATTTTAGCCAAAATATCATCAAACTTGATTTTATCTATTCTATTTTAGAAGACAGCAAATCCTTGACTAACGACTTGTGGTAAAGCAAACAGTGCTTAAAAGCCTTTGACCAAACCGAGCCCTGATCTATGTGAAAACTAACTCACTGGGTTACCTACCTACTATAGGTCGAATCATTTGCATTCACTTTAGATCCTTAACAATTACTTACTGCCTAATCAAAATATATATAGACACACGCTCTTTAGCCCGTGAAATAAAAGCATCAGAAACGACTAGCGATACCCGCCGTTGCAAACCTCTTTTGCTTCTGGTTTACCTTATTTTCTGTTTACCCCAGGGCAGGGGCGAGGAACTGTTTTGTCATGACAGGACACTTTCATCCCTTTGACTGCGTGTAAGTTTTGAGTCACAAGAACTAGAATATTGCAATATTGTTGCATTTTCATTCTATATGATGTTAAAATCCAAATTACTTTTCCTTACCGGTAAATTATCGCTGATTAACACTTGTTGTCGGGCACATACGAATATTACTGTAAAACACTTATATTTGGCGGTTACTGAGTTTTAGCGATATTGGCGGTTAAGGCAAAGAGCGCTAATTTGTAAGTCCACCAATATTACATTAACACATACGAGTACGTACAGTATAACAGAAGGTTCAGATTAAAAGGAGTACCTGATGAGCAATTTAGATATTTTCGATACTGTTACATTAAACTATACATTGTGGCATGATATTAGAATCGCCTCAATGAGGCGATTCTAAAAGATGCCACAATGTATAGTTTAATAGAAATGTAAGAAAAATTGTCTCAAATTTGCATCAAATTTTCTTTATTATCTGGAGCCATGGTATATCGTGAGCGCCAAAATAAATATACGCCAATATGCCATTTTCATTAAACCGCTAAATTTGGATACCGCAGATATTAAGTAATTTACAGTAACCCATTAATGCCCAGCGTCCAATAAATGGGCCACAGGCAAACAGTGCATACCCACATCAGACGCAGCAGTGCGCGGCGTCAGTTCAGGGTCTACACTTTTTGCATATAATCCACAGCAATTCTACAGAAAAGAGTAAAAATAATTTTACCCCTAAAATGTTGAAAAAACTCATCTAATTGATCAGGGTAAAACATTCACTGGGCATGAATGGGTTAATTCACTCCGGCTCGCCGTCGTGAATTCATTTCGTGATCTTCCCTCCAACAACATGTGTTAATAAGAGGATAAGACATTCTTTTCCGTGTTTTAACGTTTGCCAAGCCCGAGTGTATTAACGTGCTGCAGCCCGAACCGCTGAGCAGCGGTTCGGGCTGCAGCACGTTAATACACTCGGGCTTGGCAAACGTTAAAACAGAGGAAAAGAATGTTTTATCTGCATCGTTATATACCTTCTTGCGGACGCCATCTTGATTCCAGAGCAGACAACACGAAAGCGGGCTTTAATGGTGTTAAAACCCTGGCGCACCCGTTGATTTGGTTGGTTGATTTGATGCTTAACGTCCACGGTAAACAACTAAGGTCATGTCGGGACGGTCAGTTAACCTAACCACACTATTCCTGGGCAGGCTTAGACCTCCTAAGCGGTTAACCAGTACTAAGTGCACATACTTTCGCCAGTAACTGACAACTGCCCTTCTTGAATCAGCGGAAGGAGAAACGAAAGTATGTGGCCAGACCGGGATTCGAACCCAGGACCTCTGACTTACGAGTCAGGTGGCCTACCGATTGCGCTACCCGGCCCGGCTGGCGCACCCGTGTTTTAACAGTGTTGAAACCCTGTGTCAGCGATTCTGTCGCATTGCGACAATTAAAAATAGAAGGAAACCAACGCAAGATGTTGTCGAATACAACATGGCTGTTTTCTATAGTAAAGTCTCATTTAATAGGTATATAACAATCAGAGATAATGCACGGGTAAGGAAAATAATATAACGTGATTGTACATACTTTCTTTGGTAGGCAATGGGTTCTTTTCTTGTGTTTCCGTTTTCTTCAACTTTGACTTGTCGAAGGTGTTTACCTCACTCACGTCTGGTTTGTCTGACATGGTTCTGAAATATAAAAGAAAACAAAGAGTTATCTCTTATAGTGGCTATACTGATGGTTGTTTTTCTATGGCTATGGGACGCGAGTTATCTCCCTGTGGATACGTTTTTTTAACATTTTTTCTCTCTCTAAAACCAAAAATGCTTAGACAAACAGACTGTATAATGAAACCGTTCCTTGACGAGGAATCCTAGTTCGTGCTGAAAATTTACAATGCAGTTATGTGTCCAAAAGGTGCAGATTAAATGGCAGAGCAGACCCTGAACAGATTGCTCCTTTAAAAGCAGTCTGATCTGGGTCTGCACTCTCTGCTTTGATCTACTGTTCCCATTATCTAAGGAATCACACAAAACATAGGGTGTGGCCAACGAGGAGTCAAATCTACATATAGTTTACTCTAACACTTTTTGATTTTACCGTATAAAACTGTTACTCAGTAAAATCATCAAATACTCCCTGTATCTGACATGGTCCAGATTAGCCCCGTTACTCTTCGCAATTTAGCAAAGAAAACATTGTTTACATGCCAGCACATGAATAAACAAAAATAAAATATTCCAGGCAAAATACCAGTAAAACGTAGCCAATTCAGATAACATCACGACACTAATGTAAACATTGCGCCAACAATTCATCAAACAAACATAAAATATGGCAAGCAAAACAGTGTGAATTCAGTATTTGATGACTATATCACTTTTGTCCACAGCCTACAAGTTCAAATTCTGTCGAACTTTTCAGCATGAAATTGTTTGTTTACATAGATGGCTGATAAGCAGCTGTAACTGTTGCTTAGTGGCATCCTCCTGCCAAACACAGTGGTCAAACTGTTTGATGTTAGAGATTTTACAAGCTGTATATGAGGTTTTTGTTTTCTTATGCTATTAGTATAGAGGCTAGTTAACAAATAACTATAACAATTTTATCTGATCCTTGACTCAAGGGACATCCCATAGGCTGGAGCATATAGTAATATATGAGTATGACCCGCACTGCACAGGGACTCGGGTCGTATGATTTGTCTGTTCGATCCCACTAAAAATACGAATGTGTTTGTATTTATTTACATAATACAACCACCCCATATTTTCAATGCAATTCAACATTCAAACCCATTTCTGTGGAATCGAAAAAGCATATGACCCGAGCCCCTGTGCTGGACTGCAAGAAGTGGGAACGTTAATTTAAAGGCGAAGTAAACACAGCGCAACAACAACCATCAAGCCAACATCCATGGAACTTGATAGCCTCATGCGCCGTCTGATCTGTATTTGAGCCGTGACACGACAAAACCAACAAAGTGGCATGTGCGCCCAGCGAAGACTCAGATCAGCCTGGGCACCCGCCCAGTCTGATCAGAGTCTTTGTTGGGCTCTTCAATGATAGCTTATGGTCTAACCTAGCTATGCGGACAGCCAAGCGTCTGATCAGACTGGGCGAATGCCCAGGCTTATCTGAGTATTCGCTGGGCGCACATGCCACTTTGTTGGTTTTGTCGTGTCGCGGCTCATTTGTAATTTAGCAATGAACTGGTCAAACAAATGCATCGATAATTTCTATTACAGACATCCGGATACTAAAAGTGCAGCTGAATGATTCATCGTCTGAATATGTCAACAGAATTATCTGCAGAATGTTATACCGGCTCAACAAATGTGCCAGCATCGGAGACTAAAATCGGCCTGCACATGTGCTGAGACTTATAAATCTCGCTTTCCTGACCATCCGTTTATGAGGTCTTTAAATACGAACAACGAAGATTCTGGTGAGACTGCACGGATGCACAGAATGACCAGAGTCTGTTCCGTTAGCATGTGCGATAGGGCACAATTTCTCACGGCGCAGCGACTTTCACAGCTGCTTTACACGTTGCATAATCTTGGAATGCGCGTGCGTACGATTCGTACCATAATTACCCATAACATTGGACATTTTGTAAACGGGTTTATGGGAACACCGCCGTCTTTTGCCATCTTTCTCGTTGTGACAAACAAATGTTGTCAGGCGTGTATACAGAACCTGATCAGACACGTCTTGCCCCAGGCCTACACTGTTTTGACAAGACACTACAGGGCCTACTATCCAGTGTGATTTAGCTGTGCCTTTCATTAAGAGACAAGCGTAATGCCATAATTAGTCACAACAACCCATGTTCAGTGACATCTGCCAGTGTCAGTGCCCCTCAAAATCTCATTTTAAAACATGCAATTAGAATTTTTAACAATGCCCTACAACCTAAAGTTAACTACAGCTTTTACCATTTAAGATGAACAGTTACAAATTCATGGAAGAAATTCTACCACTCTCATTTTTGTCGCACTTCCGGGTAGGGATAAACTCTTAAATGAAGGGAGCAAATTCTTTCTTTTAAGAGTAGACCCCGATTAGGCGCAAATCTTTTAATGGTTGACCCCATTCGGAAGGTCTAGGTCGTCCATGGAAGACCCCATTTTGGAAGGAGTATGTCAGTCGTCACGGAAACAAAGTCACAGAAGTCGTTTCCCTTTGTAAAAATGGCGGAAAACATGGCAGTGTACCGATACATAAATGGTTTGACCTGTCTGGCAACATTATGGAAACTTTGTCAGGTTTTGTGATGAAACCCATTGATTTGGTTTTCTATCTTTGCCCAGTTACATCTTGCATTACACTAGGATTTGTACATCATTTGTTACATACCCTCTATAAACCCAAACTGAACTGTTAGTTATATAGTAAACAAAACAGCCGTTGATCAAATTGCTCCTCTTTGAGCAGTCTGATCTTGCAGTACACTGTTTATTCACGCCCGTGTGCCCAAATACTGATTGTTAATACGGTGTCTGTCAGACAGACAAATCATATTAGCATGTGGGCAAATTTGTGCAATGTTATAAATCCCAATCAATAATGTAAAACGCTGCCTGCACTGTTGCATGCAGCTCATTTAGAAGTTCGAGTTAACACGGTTGTTTTACAATTTCCCAGATAGTTGAAATCCCAACGGGCGCACAATCTTGATTCAACGTCGTTGAATCAAGATTGTGGGCCCGGTAGGAGTGAACGTTCAATCAACATTGATTCAACATATTGTGCCTGCTGAGATGTATGCTGTAGCCCTGCTTACGCCTAACGGTGACAGCCTATACTATTTTTCACTTTTTAGAGGTTGGAGTCAGGGAGAGGCCAGCAAGAATAATTTGAAAAATAAGAATTTCTCTAACGCCTCCATCTTCGCCATTAGGTCTTCCAAAACCCAGAAAACGGAGATAATAATAATAGTAATAATAAATATGAAACGATGCTGAATGTAAATGATCATTATAACTAAAGAAAGAGGGATACACCATATGGTATTTGTTAAAGTTTCCATTCAGTCGAGCATATATTGCCTAACATATTTTAATCATTCATATATTTTACTCATAAAATGCGGCTTTAATGACTACCAGCCGATGAGATATTATACAAACTAGCATGTGATCAGCATGAGCATCTTGCGCAGTCTGGTCAGAATGTTGCGATGCGGCTGGCTGTACTGACGACCAAAGTGTAGGGATCACATTTTGTAAAGTAAGGTCGCAGATGAAAAAATAAAAAACCTAGGAGATCATCCAGATGTCGAATGTGTTCATTTTCCACGCTATAGCTTTAAGTATATCTCTCGTTGCGATAAAATGATTTAATGCGTGAGTAAATTTGCTAAAAGTTGCGTATTTTAGTAAAAAAAGCAACATTCCTCAAGTGCCTTTGAGAGTCTATAGGTCAAGCGCTAAATTCTTCTTGATGCAACAGCCACTTCTTTTGGTATAGTTTACAACATGGAATGGAGTGGAATGGAATAGAGTAGCAGAGATAAACTCTCCCACTTCTTTCCATGGATTTTGAATGACTTGCTTTGGATTTAATGCATACTTAATAAAAGATGTTAAAATTGGTATTTTTTTTTTATTCAAACGACCTCATTCAAAATTATGTATGCACTTTGTGAACCGCCGTAATTCAACCATTAATATCTCGCTACGGTTATAAATATTTGAGTTACGACACGACAAAACCAACAAAGCGGCATGTGCGCACAGCGAACACTCAGATCAGCCTGGGCATGCGCCCAGTCTGATCAGAGTTTTCGCTGTCCGCATGGAGGTAGCTTAGACCCTTGGCTACCCTTTATGCGCACAGCAAAGACTCTGATCAGCCTGGGAGGATGCCCAGACTGATCTGAGTCTGCGCTGGGCGCATAGCCACTTTGTTGGTTTTGTCGTGTCGCGGCTCAAATATATTTGAGCCAAACAAGAATGTGAACCTTATGCCAGACGCAAATCGAGAAGTTTTAGCCTGATTGTAAGCATGGGGATTCGCGCAGGCTAATCAGAGCTAATGTTTGCTTTAAAAATCTTTTGTTCCTGAGATATCTGTACGGCCAACAGCGTATGCGCAGATACGAAAGCTCCACTAATCTTCCCTGTCCATCATCTTTACTCCAGATGTGGCTCAAATGAAGTACACAGAAATTTTCTTGTGATGTTATATATTTATTTCGAATGAGGTGATCAATAAAACCTACCACATTTACATTTATTCTACAGTTTGGTAATAATTTCTAGTAAAGCTAGAAATGTTTTTGACAAAACAGTACCCCACTCATCCTGCGATCCTGAAAACTGGGTCAACACTTACCACCTTTTTGCTTGTCTCAGTGATATATCTATAAAGTTGTGATGAAAATCGATCCATTGATTAAAAAGATATCTTTATTTTCAGAGAAAGTCTTCCACTGGCCTTAAAGGTGGGGGAGGGGGATGGAGGTGGGGGTGGGGGGAGGGGTCAAGTTCACTAAACCATAATATTCTCTGGCTTATCCCAGTAATATATCCCTGCAAGTTTGGCTACAATTCTTGCACTGGTTAATGAGATTTTATTTCAAGGGAAGTCCTCCGTGACCTTGAAAAGGAGTTCAATGTTGTCCCAATGACATATCCATACAAGTTTGGTGAAAGTTCCACCCACTGCCACTGGTAAGAAGACAATGAAAATTTTAATTTCCTTTAGTCTTCCTGTGACCTTGTTTCCTAAGTCTTCCTTGTGTCTTTTCTCTATGCTAGTCCGGTAAGACCAGTGTTTAAGTGAAAAGGGGACATAATTTCTACTCCCATTTCGTCTGCAAAGTATTTCCTGAAGTGGTTAAGGGGGAGAAGTAACAGTAAAAGTTCTAAAAATTACCCACACCTCTTCCCCCCAAAATATCATATTTGTTACTGACATGTTTCTTAAAACCATTGGTGGAATCGGAAACAGGCAATAACCTGATCAGACTGCGTCTACACTTTTTTGTCCCTTGTTCGGATTTTTAGATTTTCGAACAGTCACCGAGCTAGCATAGTACACTGAGACGAAAATAGTTAAATAAGCCGCGACACGTGAAAACCAACAATGTGGTTGTGCGCCCAGCGCAGACTCAGATCAGCCTGGGCATCCGCCCAGTCTGATCAGAGTCTTCGCTGTCTGCATGGAGGTAGCTTAGACCCTTAGCTACCTTTTAAGCGCTTAGCGAAAAGTCTGAGCGGACCAGGGGGATGCCCAGACTGATCTGAGTTTGTGCTGGGCGCACAACCACATTGTTGGTTTTCTCGTGTCGCAGCTCAAATTTGCAAGCAACTTACATCCAGATGAGTCGGCTCATGACGAGCCGCCTCATCTGTATCTGAGTCATTCTACAAAAGATGAGGAATTCCTGTCCCTCACCTAAATACTTGTATACCTTTTTTCCATTTCAAGTATCTTGCCTTTGGTAGTATGTTTTAATCAAAGTGACCAAATATCTAACATTTACGATAGTGACTGGGCTAGTTAATGCAGTTGTTCATATTTCTTTCTAAAGAAATTAAGAGTTACCCCCCTTATATTTGCTTGTCCCTCTGCAACATAGTGAAAGTTGAACTTCAGTTTGACAAAAAGTGCTAATATAAACAAAACAAATAGAGACATGATGAAAGTCTGTGACAGAAACCTACCAATGACAGAAGCGTCATGTACCCATTTGTTTGGATTTGAAGCCGTGTCAAGTTTGTTTTGGTGTGTCCCGCAGTTCGTGTCATACTCTGTTACCGCAGTTGCAGTTGTAGTTTAGACAGATTTACTACCCATGAAAATGACATTGCACTGGACTTTTGTGAGGTAAGGAGCGCCAATTTTATAAAAACATTAAATTAGTTTATGCAAAGTTTGCTTAAAGGTAAATATGAAACTAAATTAAGTAGTGAGTAAGACAGGTAATCTGTCATCCCTGTTACCCACCTTTCTATAAAAATAAAAAGCTGCAAATAAAACAAAATACAAACACTGAAAAAGTATGATAGACATCAATATTGTTGTGTAAACATTTTTAAGTTTTTGCCTCCAGAAAGCAAAATAAGTGTGAATTTGCATACTTTTTGTCATTCCTGTTACTGTCATCCCTGTTACTGTCATCTCTGTTACCCATCGAAAGTAACAGGAACGACACTTTAAATTTAATTAAATATGTAAAAGATGAAAGATGTTTGTGTTTGACATCAATATTGTTGTGTAAACATTTTTAAGTTTTTGCCTCCAGAAAGCAAAATAAGTGTGAATTTGCATACTTTTTGTCATTCCTGTTACTGTTATCCCTGTTACTGTCATCTCTGTTACCCATCGAAAGTAACAGGAACGACACTTTAAATTTAATTAAATATGTAAAATATGAAAGATGTTTGTGTTTGCCATTTATAGTTCTTTCAATTAGACTAATTTGAATACGCCGTGTCTTTTACAGAACATTATAAGCTGCATGTAATAACCTGTTGTTGGCCGCGGTAACAGGGGTGACACATGTCCACAGAATAAGTAACAGGGATGACATATTCATAGTACACTTTTATCAGGTTGAATCACATTTTACATAGAGAAGGCATCTGCTAATGTTTGGGAAGATCTATTGAATTTTCAGCATTTTATGCGATTTTTTTTTTCTTTGCGTCAAATCAGTGATTATCATCACCTTAAAGGTGAACTGAACAGTCACTCTGAGCCTTTAAGAGCTCATTTTATCTAAAACATATTCACCAGATTTCTACTTCACTGTTAGTCAGATTACAAGTTACTTTTGGTATTTTAACATCTTTCAGTTTAGCTGTCATTCTTGATGCTGAATATCATTCATATTGTCATTTATGTTACTGATGAAAATATTGTTGTCATTCCTGTTACCAAATGGCATTCTTGTTACCAGTCAACTTTTGCTCAATATATAAATTAATCCAATGTTCTGCTGTTGCATTTATTTACCAGTTTAAAAGTCGATGCCTGCAGCTACCTTTTGTAGAAAATGAAGATACTCATCCTAAGATTTCTCAAAATAGATTTGATGGCATTTGTCTTAAAACGTTTTGTTTCAGTAAAATAATAAGTTATTGATTATATTATTAGTATCAAATATTTTTTCCTCTGAACAAGTTTGTAAACTTGGAGGTCTAAACTGGAACTTTTTAATATGAAAGAAGAAAATGACTACGATAATTATTTCATTTAGGAAATAAGGTTTATTGTTGTGGTAACAGGAATGACATTTTAAAACCAGGGCAGCAATCAAAATAAGCCAACATGTATTTTTAAGCAAATTCTCTTGTCTAAATTAATGGTTTATTGTTGTTAAATATTCAGAGTTGAGATTAAAATAAAACAAATCAAAATCAGTTGTGTTATTTTTTGCAAAACAAAAAAAGCCCAAATTCCTTCATTTTTGTAGAATGACTCATCTACAACGTTTGCAATCTAGCCTTTTAATAGCTTGAACGAAAAACGAAACATTTCTGAAGTTTTTCAGCTGAAATTTTTAGCTAGAGAGGCGCCGTGGTCAAGTGGTTAGAGCGACTCGGTTATGGTGCTGAAGGTCGCAGGTTCGAATCCTAGATTGTGTCAACTGGCGACCGGAAAACTCTCTGTTTCCCCAGCAGTATAAACTGGTACCTTTTATGAATCAGAGAAGGATAAGGCAGCAACAGGAGAGGGATGGGCTCCACTATTTCTATGATATGCCTATGATACAGTGGGCTTCTGACCCCCCCCCCCCCCCCCCCCACACACACACACACACTCACTCACTGCCCTACTGCCACTACGCTAAGGGGAAAACTTTGCCTTTTTCCGTGCTAAAATTACCACTACGTATTACCACTACGCTAAGGCAAAACTTTGCCTTTTTCCGTGCTAAAATGACCACTACGTATTACCACTACGCTAAGGGAAAACTTTGCCCTTTTCCGTGCTAAAATGACTGGACGCTCATTCGGAAGCAACCCTACAAAGCAATACTAGTCAGTAATTATTAGAAATACACTTATTTGCAGCTGTGACAGATTCTCATTATACGAACATATGAAAGAAACTATGTACATTTTATAGATCAAAACAAGATCGATGTAGAATAAAAGAAAGTGAATACATGCAGACTGAAAAGGCTCCAAGTTCAGAACAGGGTTACAAAAATATGTATACTATTAGCAATACAAAGCTTTTCCTGCACTGGAAAAAGGAAAATGTTAAGATTCATTTCAAGTCTAGTCAGACTGACAAGGCTTGAAAAAGAATCTTAACATTTTCTTGTCCTGCTCGCTATACAAAATAAACTTATCTTCACAACTTATGACATATAATTATTCATAAAGTTAATGGTACTTCAGATAAGAAGAGCTGGCTAGACAATGGCACAAGTCATAAAATACATTTTTATAGTCTTATCCGCTCATTAATATTGAAAGTCTCGACAAAACCTGCAAAAGGTATAAACTGAGAAGGCCAAGCTAATGCCAAACAGCGCCAATGGCATCCAGAGGGAGAGCAAAGTTAAAAGACATGTGCAGAAGCCTGGAACAGTTACAAGCTTCATGTACCTTGGTCCGTTGGAGCATTTGTCTCAGATACAGGTTCAGAACCGGAGGTTCTCTCAAGGATAGAACAAGCCACTGCAGCTCTGTCAAAGCTGAAGCCAATAGGGAGGCAGAGATATAATTATAGGTGAAAATGATGCGCTTCCTTGTCATATTCATCGTTCCATATGCCTCCAATTCATAGACCTTGACAACAGAGAGAAAAGAACACAGGTATTTGAGATAAGATGCTACTGAAAAGTTACTGAACGTCTCGTACAAGGACCATGTCACTAACTGTTAACGAGGATGTTCGCAGAAAGATCCAAGCAGCCATTGGAGAACGTGATGAATTCCTGACCATGGTCAGGAATCGGAAGCTGAGGTGGTTTGACCATCTCTCAATGTCGTCTGGCTTAGCAACGATAATTTTGCAGGGCACGGTGAAAGGAAAACGAAGAAAATGTAGACAGAAGAAGATCGGGTTGGCCCATTTAATTTTAATTCCAAACAACTGACATATATAGGAAAGAATGTCACTGTCCGAATTGAAGTTACCCGACTCGACCATATAGCGCATAAGTGGCACCGGCGACATACAACCATCATACCGTGCGCTAAACGTTCACCAGGATCGGTACTACCGTACAAATTCAACTTGTTAGTCTCAAACTCAAAGCAGGGCCATGTGCAAAAATATAGGAGCAAATTCTCTCCAAGAGTAGCCCAAAATTTGAAAGGACTTCGTTGTACGATAAAATAAGTTTCTTTCCCTTGTCCCCATTAAAGGTAGGTTCCTGTACTTTAGAATGCATCATAATTTTGATGATCTTTCATCCAAGTTGTTGGAAAGCACTTATAAAAGGGAATGAATAAGTTTCACTAAAAAGTGTAAATCAAAAAAAATATTAGAAAAGTTGTTTTGCAAGGGATTTCCCAACTCTGCTTCGCACACCAGTTAGCGCTATTTTTAGTTCGCGCCAAAAATAGATAACGCAGCTGACGTCATTGCTGCATTGGCTTTTGGGATAGTTTTAACCCATCCTCAATGCCAGGACCTCTAGGAGAGTTCACGGCATGGGAAAATTGACCTTTAGAGAATGGCATCAGAAATCGCGCATTTATAGACATAATAAACATAGTTATTTTTAGAACTGGAATTCTAACGAAAGAAAATAAACCAAAAGGGAAAACGACTATTTTCTTCAACGTCTGACGAGTTTCTCAGTAGCAACAAATTCAGAAAAATAAGAGAATTCAATACTGCTGAGAAAAAAGACGAAATTATTTTGTGGACATAATTGTTATCGCTAGTCCAGGAACCTACCTTTAAACGTATTGCTTACATGCTCATGTCGGGCGTGGTGCACGCCATCTTCGCTAGCCAAGGGTACTAAGTCCACTTTCTTCCTTCCGTACATAAGAAGTAAGGAACAAAATGGACTTAGTAACATTGGCTTGAGAAGATGGGTGTCCGCTAGGGGAGAGTCGGGTAGCTTCGGACATGGGGGTAAATTCGGACATACCATTGCAAACAGTGAAAATCCAGATGAGACGGCTCATAATGAGCCGTCTCATCAGGATTTTCACTGTGTGATCAGTTATTTTTAGTTTAGTTCCAAACAAATGACATATAGGAAACAATGTCACAGTTCGAATTTACCCGCTGTCCGAAGTTACCCGACTCTCCCCTAGCTCTGGGGAAAATCCACAAGCGCTAATATGCGACAGACTTAGATCGATCGCTCGAGAGAGGGAGAGAGAACCCTGTGTGGTGTTAAAATACTGAAATATGAATCGAATTCAGACCAGTACTTTTATAATCTCGTATTTCTTATCAGCACTTGACAACTGCAACACTTATATGATGCTTTTCCGGTCGATTCTGTCGCCTGACTGCTTTGCAATTAAAGTGAAGGTCAGATTTCATTTCCTGAAGTGACTAATAATTGTACACAATGAAGGGTTTCACACAAAGTCCACAAAAGGTTCATTATTACTATATTTTTTTGTGAATTGTTAATTATTTGTTTCCTCCGTCGACACATGTACAGAGAAAAAAAAACATCCATGAAGAACAAGGGCTAACAACCTAAGCAGCTTAAACGTACATTTTACTTTCTTTTTAATCTATAGTCTGTTGAGTATGCTCACACTCTAATGCCCCAGTGGGCGTATCTGAGCACGCAGAATCGTATTTTATACCCCTAGCGAAGCCGTCTAGGGATTAACCCCGAAGAATTTGTCATTGCATATACTATCTTCCCTACTCCTTTCCATGGATTTGGGAAGGCCCTCTTACAGGAAAGAATTAGCTCCCTCTGTGGAAGCAAATTCTTTCCTGTAAGAATTCCACCCGGCTAGCTGCATGTTCATTATATCATCCACTCCGTTTGGCTATGAGTATTTGCGCACCTACAGTGGGATGCAAAAGAGTATGTGGCGCGCTTTCAACTGTATGTCCGAAGTTTGGGCTTTCATGACAAACTCCGAAAAACCGAAGAAATAAACAAGACGTGGTGAAACTTTTTGACGATTTCTCTGGGTTAATACTATAAGGAAAAGATGGAGTAGTAGGTCTTCAACCTGGATCTAATTTTATATTTTGTCATTGAATACGCTGCCATTTGTTACTTTCTTCATTAGCAGATGGCTTGGCTCAGATGTCTGCTAATGAAGACAGCAGAAAAATCTTAAAATCCGGGCATAGTTCAGCCTGTGCATTGGAAAACTTACAGCTTGGCACGACTTTAAACCTGAATATCAGCAGTCTGAAGATGGCTTCCCTATGGCCGCCAGGACCGCGTTCTGTTAGGATTCAAACTATCATGTATAGGTACAGAATGAAAATGGCTTTGGTTGCATGGTTTTTATGGATATTCCATATACGTACATGAATGAGCCGCGGCACGACAAAACCAACATCGTGGCAAATGCGCCCGGCGAATACTCATATCAGCCTGAGCATCCGTCCAATTCGATAAGTCTTCGCTATCCGCATGGAGCTAGCTTAGACCCTTAGCTACCCTTTTAGCACGAAGCAAAGACTCTGATCAGGCTGGGCGGATGCCCAGGCTGATCTGAGTCTTCGCTGGGCGCATATTCCACTTTGTCGTGTCGCGGCTCAAATTCTGGTCTACCGGAATGTGCAAGCAAAAGTATGATATGCGGACAGCGAAGATTCATACCAGCCTACACACGTGTAGTCTGATCAGCCTTTGCTTTTCTTAGGATCCATATACGGTTGATGGATCAGGCCGCGTGAGAATGTTGACTAAACTGAGTCTCTGTTCGTACATGTATTATGTATAAATGCTCCATTTCTCAAGGCTCGTTCCACATGATTCCCGATATGACTATAATAAATCTACGTAATATTGCAATAAAACAGTAGATTATCTTTGATGATATTGATCTATGGGATGAAATCGATTCTCTCCCACTTGCTACAAACAAGCTTTGCAAATAAGGTTCATTTTGACAAAAATTAAAGCAAATACAAAGGCCCTGCTGATGGCCAGGCCAAACGAATTCTCCAGTGTCATAAACCATTATCTGTCTGTTCAAAGCAGAAGTTGACGGTTCTCCTAACACCTAAAATGTGTGACGAAAATAGCAGAATTTGCAAACAGCGTCCCAGCAGACACATGCCGTTGGAATGACGTCGTACTGACGTCGATGCGACATAATGACGTTGCATCGACGTCAGTATGACGTCATTTCGACGTCATGTGCCCGCTGGGGTAGAACTTGATGAGCCGCCTCATCTAGATCTACACTGTTTGTCCTCTACTTTGAATTCTCAATATGAAATGTCTTGGACAAGGCATTTTTTGAATATTTGCAGACGTCTGTTTTTTTTTTTTTTTTTTTTTTTTTTTTTGATTAACATGAGAAGGTTTCAGAGCTCTAGATAAGAGGGAGTATTTGGTGATAATTAGGGATAATTTTTGTTAATTCTGCATAAAAACGTATGTTGTGACCCCTCATCTGAACCGTCTCGACGAGACGGTTCAGATGAGGGGTCACAACATATGGTTTCAATGAGAAATAAGAAAAATTATCATTAATTATCATCAAATACTCCCTCTTATCTAGAGCCCTGGGTTTACAATAACATTAGCATTGACAAAATCAACAAGCATTGTTTTCTTTTATTTTATGAGTCAGCTACATTACAAATCGCAGATGATGCCAAATTATGAGAAGTTGGAAAAGTGAATGAGCAAGCGAATTCATCATTATTGATTTTGAATCACATATCAGTCTTGTGAATGCCGGCGATCAGACAAAGAGTGCCAGACTCGCAGACAATTACCATACCAGCTACTTATAAGATGAACCAATTCCGAAGTCCCATATTAAATGTAGTTTTTGATGATAACCTTCCCACAGTCTATGAGACCCCTCAACAGAACCGCCTCATCTCACAACTATTTTAGACGAAACGTCATCACAGAATAACCATTATTTACACACACACCCTCCCCCACACCCGCGTTATCTGCAGGAAGCTCTGAAATAAAGTGTCTGGATTAACCGTCATGTATTTGCGTCATTGTCAAGACTGGGAATAACTTTTGCAACTCTGAACTATGAATCCCTTCCAAAATGGGATCTACTCTTACATGAAAGAATTTGCTCCTAAGGGAGCAAATTCTTTCCTTTTAAGAGTTGATCTCCATACAGAAAGCGGGGCAAAATGAAAACTGCACAATCGCTAGGAACCCCTGAAAGCGTACCCATTGGCCAGAAATGAAACAAAAGAATGAAACCAAATCATAGCATAACTTCGACAGGGGAATAATAAAACATGTATCATCCTTGTAATGAATTTCAGACATCAAAGTTTGGTTAATGGTAGGAATAAAGCGGCTACCTTGAATGACTGAGTATACTGTACTTAGTATGATTAATTATCCTTGCTGCTGTTATGACTTTTCCATGTGCATTTACAGTGCTCCAGATAAGAAGGGGTAACAGAGATAATTCAGGGATAAATATCCATATATCTCCATAAAAACATATTTTGTGACCCATCATTAGAACCGTCTCGTCGAGACGGTTCTAATGAGGGGTCACAACATATGTTTTCGTTAAGAAATAAGAAAAATTATCTTTGAATTATCCTCAATACCCCCTCTTATCTGGAGCACTGTGCAACATTTGGAAGCAGACCAATTAATGTCCCATCCCACATGACCGCATGATACTATGACTGACTTAAAACTGTTCTATGTATCAGCAGTCCAAACTATGTAACTAACTTGTAAGTTAGTAGTAACGCTGAAACCGGTTCTTTGTCTCCGAGTTGCCACATGTGTTTCATGCCTGCAATGCTGCACCACTGCAGTCTGTAATTACAATTACTCTAATAATTGCGAAATTATAGCCATTCTTCATGGGGAATTGATTCACGTATATTGAGACAACTTTCAGAGTTTAGCAGCGACTATTGACTCTTATCAAAAGGGTTTATTTGTTGAATTTTGAAAGAATAAAGAATTTGTATACTTCCTTAAAGAGATAATCCCTCGCCGAGGAGGGACGCAAATGTCAAATGGCAGAAGAAATCTAATCAAACCACAGATTAGTGTGTGTGTGTGTGGGGGGGGGGGGGGGGGGGGGGGGGGGGGGGGAAGGGGGGGGGGGTTCACCGCTAACATTCCTTGTACCTTGAAAACCGTACATTATTAGGCATGTACAAAAGGGAATGACTCCAGCCAACCGGCTCAACCCCGCAGAGCGATCAGAGCCTTCCTGTTAGCATCTCTTGACCCTGGGGACATGAATACTCGCGCAGTGCGCACATTGCATCATTCCTTTTTCATGGTGCCACTCTATTATTGTCAATGAAACGTAAGACGCCTAATCGATTGAAGATGATACCAAAGAAAACATGGAAATATTATCATGGGGAAGAAAAATCAATTTACATGCAGAATGCCAAAGAAAAATGAAATATACCGCTCACAAAAAGTACGGGATATTATGACATAGAAGCCAGTACAAAGATTAATAATAATAATGGTTGGTTTAGTTTATTGTGGTATATTGACAGAACCCTATTCAAGCAACAATATTCAACTAAAACAGAAACAGTCAATGCTGGTTACGTGACCTAGAATAGCACTTAAAGGTCATTGGGGTCTACACCTCAATTTCACATCGGCGAAAAAAATTCTTTTGGGCCCTCAGATTCTGTGAATAATAAAATTCTTCATAATTTTCCAAACTGAAAACACCCACTTTGGTAGGCTTTATTGTGTTATTTAAGGTGTAGGGCTGTTACAAATGTTACAATATGTGAGACAATTCACCACACAATGGTATCCTTTACGCCTATCATTTTCGCCTGAGACAAAATCGCAAGAATATAGTATCTGTATCTTGTTAACTGAGGTATTAGGCGTCTGTCTTAATAAAGTTTGCATAAAAATCATTAGTCATTGCTGCGCTGGATTCGTGTGAAATTTGGGTGTCGACCCCTTGTCTACTTCCCATTTACTCTAGGTCACGTGACAATCTTAATCCTTTAATATTCATATTGAGGGTCTCTATGAATATTTGTTTTATGAATTATAACAGTTTAATATTCATCTACTTATTTTCCTTACTTCTGCTGCCTTAAATGTCTTAATATCCCTTACTTATTTTGAGCAGTATATAACAAACAGTTAAATTCAAGCTGCACTATCGTATGTAACATACTATCATGGCGTGTCCCAGAATGCGTCTAAAAGGTAGGAAATGCGGATGGACACTTGTATTGACCCGGCATCCGCGATGACCACGCCCTAAGCTTGTCTCAGCATATACTGAACCAGACACTTTTTTAACCCTTAAAGCGCCAGAAATAAAAATGTAGAATTTGCAAACAGTGCAGATCCAGATGAGGCGGCTCATTATCTGGATCTTCACTGTTTACCCTCTTTACGGACAATACTTTTTTCTCTTTCTTTTTTTTTTTTTTTTTTAAATTTTACAGACGTAAATTTTGTCGTCTGCTTTTTGCCACCTAAAGGTTTCCGTCTGGCAACTAACATATTTGTAACCCATTGTTATTCAGTTTTAATTTCCCCCTATAATACGACCTTTTAATCCCAACACTTTCAAACCGGAAAACTTGGCTGGATGAATGGATAAATGGATGGATGCCTTGCGATTTTTAAGTCCATTTCAACAGTATTTTAGTCATATCAGGACGATGGGAGGGTGATAATGAAAGGCTGTGTACAATGGAACGCCGTTTACCGTAGGACAGATTCTCGCCTCTCAAAGCGGCAGACAACACATGGTTGGAATCCTATGACTTGGGACACCTAACCTTTCCACTATTGCCCAGGCAAACAAAACGAAGTGTGATCAGACTGCTGCTGTTAAATGACCCGTCTGCTTGGGTTTATACTGTCTCAGTCACAGCTGTCCCTAAACATGAATATTTAAAGTATTAAAGTATGTAACCTTGAATCACCCGGATGGCATAAAAATCAGGTAAACTAAAAAAAGAGGTAAAGTAAAAGGTTCAGGTATTTTTCCTTCTTTTTTTTTCTTTTTTTTTTTTTTGTCCACATGAAAACAAGTGCTATTATCCTCAAATTTCTTACAGCATATTTTAAATCAGGATGAGGAAGAAGGAAGTCCAGTTAAGACAAGAAGTCCAAATTTTGTGGCGTAAGTTTTTTCTGGCTCTCCACAAAATAATTCACAAGACAATGCAGCTGCCCCCCCCCCCACTCCCAAACTAGGATCCCTGGTAGTCCAGTGGGTTAAGCCCTGGCCTACTGATCTAGCAGTCCAGAGTTCGATTCCCGAAGGCGGAAGTCTCGCCAATTGTAAACGGGGTTCCATTGCACACAATCTTTCATTGTCACCCTCTCATCGTCCTGATATGACTGACTGTTGGAGAGGACGTAAAATCGCAAGTCATCCAACTTGCCTCTAGAAAAAAAGCTATCATAATTTTAGCCCAAAAGTTTGGCTTATCATTGAAAAGAAATAAAGTTTAATGACACTATCCGATTATCCTTTCTTCCTTGTAAAGTTTACACCCGCTTTAAAAAGAAATTCCCAAAACGATAAGCCCCTTGTCTGACGGTTTCAATGGACATTAAGGTGTATGGATAGAGAAAACTTAAACAGAATAGTAGTTGCTTCCCTTGTCTGCAAACTACGTGAATCCACGGGAGAGGAAACACAGTGTATAAGCGGACAGTCACCAAATCGGAAGCGACAATTGACTGTACACCCGAAAATCATTAGTGACACATAAACAACTTGTGAGGTGAAACGGTCAAAAGCAGGTAAGTCCTTATCGAATTTGTTCTTTTAGATGCGGTTTTCGACATCGGGGAGAGAATTGGATGTACTTCACCTGTAGCATTGTCAGTTTGACATATCACCACCCGATCTCTATGTAAAAATCAAGTTTTCCTGCTTAATCACCAGTTTTGCTTTATTTTCTGTCGATCGACACGGACAATCGGGGTTAAAAAGACTAGAATTATGGCATCATTTCTGTTAAAACCAACACAAAATCATCGCTACACCTTTATCCTGTGATATCCAATAGCTGAATCCATCGAAACATTACTTAAAGCAAATATATTGCCTCCTGAATCGCACACGTTCGTCTCATTTGACTGTCCGACTAGTGACAAAAACAAAAAATGGTGTTGAACGACTAGCGACGATTTTCTTGTAAGTTTTATTGAGCAGAAAATGTGTTAGTAAATATTTTTACTTATGTATTCTTTATCGAAATATAACGACAACGGAGGGTAAGAACTTCTACTGGATTGAGTTTGTTTCAGAAGTCCAGTATGCTGTTTATATCTACCATAAATTTGCACAGATTAGCATGGCAGGCTCAATGATTTATTCGTAAGATTCGAAATAACTTGAAAATACTGAGAGTGTTTCTGAATTTTTCTGTATAAAGAAAATGTACTTTGAATGTGTTTTTCAACAGGTGAAACTAATCTCAATGGTCAGACTAGCAGCTTAAAAGTTATGAAAACATATTTTACAAACGGCACAATATTGTCACCTAGATCTACATTGATACGCTATGCTACTCTTGTGGATATCCATTTTCTCCGAGTTGAAAACAATTTTCAATCATATCAATGATTTTTAATCATGAAAAAACGTGTTTTATATCGACTGAACAAGTAACCGTAATGATAACGTATCGGATTTTTCCAATCGTGACCTTTGACCTTTCTCCTCCAGTCCAACCGGAAACTCGAAACTCCAAGCTCGCTTATTAATGTAATTTGTGGTATTTGACCAATGACCACCGATTTTCTGAGACATAGCTCACTGAGTTTGTCTTCACAGACACAGAATTTGCTTAGAAAATTGATCGATTAATAATAATTAAGGTCAAAATGTATTTTTACAGGTAAGGGGTGGTTGGGGTTTACATGTAGCTTTCTTTCCTTTTTATTGCATTGATGGTTGCTTAAACGGTACCGGAAGACGGAAAATGCGAATTTCTGAAAACCAGTAACGCACCACAAAAGCGGTACGCGGCTAGGTCACAATTTTGATTGAAATGTTGACAGAGAAAAATTTAGCCATATGATCATTTCTTTATCAAGAAATGCTTGATAGCCTTTTCCCCAAATGATGATCCCAGTGGAAGCATCCAAAACGATATTTTTATTACCTTTTTCAAGCATTTGTTGAAAATGATCGTCATGAATGTGAAAATACAATCACTACTAGGCGGACAGTTTTTGTTTCTTGGTATGTCGCTAATGATTAGGTACAGTTGTCACTAGTCGGACAGTCGAATGAGACGAACGTGTGCGATTCAGGAGGCAATATATTTGTTTTAAGTAATGTTTCGATGGATTCAGCTATTGGATATCACAGGATAAAGGTGTAGCGATGATTTTATCTTGGTTTTAACAGAAATGATGCCATAATTCTAGTCTTTTTAACCCCTATTATCCGTGTCGATCGACAGAAAATAAAGCAAAACTGGTGATTAAGCAGGAAAACTTGATTTTTACACAGAGATCGGGTGGTGATATGTCAAACTGACAATGCTACAGGTGAAGTACATCCAATTCTCTCCCCGATGTCGAAAACCGCATCTAAAAGAACAAATTCGATAAGGACTTACCTGCTTTTGACCGTTTCACCTCACAAGTTGTTTATGTGTCACTAATGATTTTCGGGTGTACAGTCAATTGTCGCTTCCGATTTGGTGACTGTCCGCTTATACACTGTGGGAAAAGGGTGTGGTTTTGAGGATAATTCTTAGATAATTTTTCTTAATTCTCAACAAAAACATACGTTGTGACCACTCACTAGAACCGTCTCGGCGAGACGGTTCTAATGAGGGTCAGAACGTATGTTTCTCTATAGAAATTTGAAAAAAATTATTCCTTGACAATTACCCCTGTTACCATTTATCTGGAGTACTGTACCTTAAAGGTGAAGGGATACACTACCAGGGGAAGCAACTGCACCATTTTCACGTTTTCCTCCCTTAATACAATTCTTTCTTCTAAGTGCAGACCCCTTTTCCGGAAGGGATTAATTGTCAAGGGAAACAACAAGGAAATCACCAAAGTTGTCTCTCTTCTGAAAAAATGCTGAAGTTTCAATGCCCCTTTAGAGTATGCTAGATTCCGCGATCATATAGTTATACAGTGTTATACCCCCTCAGAGTAATCACGCACCTTAAACAGTTGAATGAATTTGTAGTACATTGCAGATGTATATTTACGCTTCATCGAACACGCAATGTGCGACAAATATTTCTACATGCTAAAACTATTGTAATATTCATTCTATGTATAAGTCAGCAGTATAAATCGAACAAAGAAAAATTAATTAAAATCCAACTTTCACTTACATTAATTTGCAGCAGTTAGCCTTCTCTGATACTCTCTCCTCAGCAGCGGTTCAGCGACAACTGGCTAATGAAGTGGTGTAGTAATTTCAAGGTTTGGTCGAGTGATGAGGTCACTCTTCCGCATTCAGAGTATCAAAATATAATCCCCACTATATACATACATGAACTGAGACAGTCCGGATAAATATTTCTAAAACCCTATAACAATGGACTATTTTGATATATTCTTTGCAATAAAAAGCCCCAGGAAGAAAGAAATACAGTTACTCAGATGTCTAAGGAAGACAGGTTGTGAGAAATTGCTGCCCTTGAACTAGTAATGTGGGTTCAAGAAGTCTGTGACTTTCAGGGGAAAAACAGGAATTTGTATCATATGTCTTACTGTTGAATGTCTCATGTACTTATACTTTGATTAAAGATGACAGAGTACACTGTCATGGGGAGCATGACGTCTCCAGTTTTTTGCATTCCTTCTCGTTGGGGATCTACTCTTAAAGGAAAGAATTTGCTCCTGTGGGAGCAAATTCTTTCTTTTAAGAGTAGACCCTCTTTTCGCTTCTGGGTTAGTTTATTCTCAAGTTCATTTCATTGTATTTTAAAGAGAAATACCATTTTGTCTTTAGCAAATACTATAGACCCTGATCAGACGCTGCTTTCGGCGGTGTCTGGTCTGGATCTGCACTATTTGCCTATGTCTCATTAATTCCGTCATTACGATCATGCAGTTTTGGCCTCTTTCCTTGGATGAAATTGTTTTACGTCCCTTTCAGCATTCCATTTCAGTCAGAGCATAACTATGGTAAAATGAGAATGAAAATGCTGCATGCGAGTCGAATCCAGCATCGCTCGCACAGCACCGACTGCGGATTCCAGTCTTTTAGATACATAATACGTCAAGTAAATGAAGCTGTACTTAAAGAAAAACAAAACCTGTCGGTGGGACAGGATAGCTCGCCTGACAGCGCCTTGCCCATCACCTAAAAACTTTAACGTAAAACTTTAACATTTTGCTAACGCCGACGACGCCGCCACCGCCGCTAACACTAACGCCGACGCCGGGGATAGTACAATAGCTCTTCCTAAACTTCGTTCAGGCGAGCTAAAAATGACTTTCACTAAATTCGTAAGAAAAGTACTCATGTCTCATACTTGATGAACACAGAAGGTAACAATGCATTAGGATTGACAAATGAGTGTAATAGTAATTAAACAGTAAACATTAATATATTAACTGACATTGGAATGTTGTGCTTTCTCCTCTCATTTTGTATTTTTTCAGTTACAAGTGTACCTATACCAAACTAAGTGCGACAGATCCGCATTTCTGTATGTACTTTCTTCAGTGTCACTACACCCCCACAGAACACAGACCCTCCCCCCCCCCCTCCACACACACACACACACACACACACACACAAATATTAAATAAAATAAAATTATGAAAAGAAAGACAAATAAATACACACAATCCGGTGTCTTGTCAGTCTGCGAATTGTCACAAACACATTGCTAAGACCGAGTTCACGCCGCTGCCGACGACGACACCAGAAAATAGGTATGTCTCGCTGCTTCTAGTCGCCGGCGAGACAAAAACGGAGGGGCTGTTCTCGACTGGCAACAGACATATACGTGCTACTCCCAATGCAGCGCGAGAAAAGGACTATCCGCACAGACTGACCAATCTTTCTTGTTCTGCGCGAATGCGCAGACTGAGCTGATTCTTCAATGAGTAAAAACAAGTACACTTTTTCATGACGCGACTCAAAAACGACATTCTTAAGTCTATAAATTGGAAGCATCGACAGCTGGAGTCAGTTATGAGTTGTCATGGAAATGTACATGTAATCTAATATTTTCACCATGTTTTATCAGCGCATATCTAATCATGAAAAGAGATTCACGTGGAGTTAACGCCTGGGTAAAGTCTATGATAAGAGTGACAGGCTTAGCATACATGATAGCAAATGGAACTTTCAGGTTTAATTATTCTGCTTTTCTGTTAGCTTGCATTTTGCACAAATAAGCCACGACACTTCAATACCGACAAAGTGGCATGTGCGCCCAGCGAAGACTCAGCTGCCCAGAGCCTCCTCTGTCGACATGGAGATAGCTTAGATCCTTATCTACCCTTTACGTGCACAGTGAAGACTCTGATCAGACTGGGCAGATGCCCAGGCTGATCTGAGTTTTGCTGGGCGCATGTCACTTTGTTGGTTTTGTCATGTCGCGGCGCAAATTTTATCAAACAGGATAGACTGCCCAAATCAGACTGTCTGATCTGGGTCTACCTGTTTGCCACCAGACGTTTACCCCTCGAATGATACATTTGTGTGTGTGTGTGTGTGTGTGTGTGTGTGTGTGTGTGTGTGTGTGTGAGAGAGAGAGAGAGAGAGAGAGAGAGAGAGAGAGAGAGAGAGAGAGTATTACATACACTAAATTTTGCAAATAAAACTATAAATGTTTTTTTCAGAGAAAAACTGATGTCCCCCCACCAGCCCATTTCCAATCCCCCCTTATGAATAAAAACTTGTGCAATTGAAATACTAGGCAAGTTTGGAGAAAATCCATCCACTGGTTCTAAAGATATCCTTCATAGATGACTATGTCCTTGCAAATGAGGTCAAGGTCACCAAAATCTAATCAGCTCTTAAAGTTGACCCAATGATGTATCCATACACATTTGGTGAAATTCCATCCGCTGATTCAGGAGATATAGTGAGTACAAGAAATTGTCATCTAAGTCCTTCAGTGACCTTGAAAATGAGGTCAAGTCACCAAAATTTAATCAGCTTTTAAACTTGTCCCAATGATGTACCCATGCAAGTTTGGTGAAAATCCATCCATTGGTTCAAGAGATATAGTGGGTACAAGAAATTGTCATCTAAGCCCTCCAGTGACCTTGCAAATGAGGTCAAGGTCATCAAAATCTAATAGGCTCTTAAACCTGTCCCAATGATGTATCCATGCAAGTTTGGTGAAATTCTATCCATTTGTTCCAGAGATATCATGGGTACAAGAAACTGTCATCTAAGTCCTCCAGTGACCTTAAAAATGAGGTCAAGGTCACCAAAATCTAATCAGCTCTTAAGCTTGTCCCAATGATGTTTCTATGCAAGTTTGGTGAAATTCCATCCATTGGTTCTGGAGATATAGTGGTTACAAAAACTGTCATCTAAGTCCTTCAGTGACCTTGAAAATGAGGTCACGGTCACCAAAATCTTCTCAGCCCTTAAACCTGTTCCAAAGATGTATCCATGCAAATTTGGTGAAATTCCATCAATTGGTTCAAGAGATATCGTGGGTACAAGAAGTTGTCAGCTAAGTCCTGCAGTGACCTTGAAAATGAGGTCAAGGTCACCAAAATCTAATCAGCTCTTAAACTTATCCCACTGATATATCCATGCAAGTTTGGTGAAATTCCACCCATTGGTTCAGGAGATATTGTACATACCAGAAATTTTCACGCCATTTAAGTACTCCTGTGACCTTGAAAATGAGGTCAAGGTCACCAAAATCTAATCAGCTCTTAAGCTTGTCCCAATGATATATCCATGCAAGTGTGGTGAAATTCCATTCGTTGGTTCAGGAGATATTGTGCATACAAGAAATTTTCATGCCATTTAAGTTCTCCTGTGACCTTGAAAATGAGTTCAAGGTCATCAAAATCTAATCAGCTCTTAAACTTGTCCTAATGATATATCCATGCAAGTTTGGTGAAATTCTATCAATTGGTTCAAGAGATATCGCGCATACAAGAGAGAGACGCCGACGCAGCGGTAACCGCACTGAAAACAATATGTCCCCCCTCGCCTTTGGTGGGGGGACATAATTTGACCAGCGAGAGAAGGTACACTTATCTTTCCATCAAAAAACTAATATATCCCCCCCCCCCTCCCACACACACACAAAAAAGTGACACAAAACCTGTCCGAGCATGGACTAGTCCGTCTGACAGCGCCTTGACTTTAACATTTCGTAATGTATTGTTGATGTTTATACAAATAAAATAAAGTTTATGTCATGATGACATTATGTAAAAAGATGATACATGTAATAACAAGGGCTTCGCAAGTGGCGCAAGGAGTTACAGAATGAACAAGACCGTTTACAAGACAGGCGGACAAACAGGGGCAACCACTCTATAATTAATGACTGCAACATTATTTAAATATCTAACACATTGAATACTATTAGTATACCAAAAATCAGCTTCCAAGGAGTTGAGTAATGCCAAAGTCAAACAAAGGAGATAAACTAACAAGGGCTGTCGCCTGACAGCATAGCTCGCCTGAATAGGTGCTTGCCCATCGCACAGCCACTATGGTTGTGTGGACTGCTATGCATAAAACTTCATGCAAGCATGTCCATAATGAAAACACATTTATAAACAAAAGCTATCTCAGAAATAAGTCTTTAAACAAATTTAAAATAAACAAGAGGGCCATGAGGCCCTGAATCGCTCACCTGAACAATTTGCAAGGTGGCTTTTACTTATCATGTCTGACATTGTCAAAATATGAGTTTTGGGTCAAAAGTCAAAGAATGACCATGACCACTTGTACTCATAAATCTTCATGTACTCATTAAGACAACCATATATACCATTTTTAGGCCAAAATCTTCAGACTTTCCATGAAATCTTATGTTCTAGCATTTTCCCATATTTGACCATGCCGCAAAAAAGGTCATGGTCAACCCAAGGTCACCATTTGAACAGTCTTGGTGGTACTCTAGTACTCCATGCTATTTACCAAGTTTCAAGGCCATAGGTGTATTGGTTCTGGAGAAGAAAAATATTAAAGATTTATATCATAAGTGGTAATGGCGGGCAAGTTGGTCATGTGACCTGGACCGTTTGAACAAATTTTCATTCAACCAACACCTGGAGGCTTTATATGAAATGTGTTCACAATTGGCCCTTTGGCTTTTGAGGAAATGGTTGAAAATGTCAAAATATGAGCAATCTGGATCGTAGGTAATAAAATGACCTTGACCTCTTGTACTCATAATTTTTCATGAACTCATTAAGACAACTGTATATACCAATTTTTTAGGCCAAAATCTTCAAAACTTGCCATGAAATCTTATGTTCTACCATTTTCCCATATTTGACCTTGCTGTAAAAGGCCAGGGTCAACACAAGGTCATCATTTGAACAATCTTGATAGTACTCAAGTACCCAATGCTACATACAAAGTCTCAAGGCCATCGGTCAATTGGTTCTGGAGAAGAAGATTTTTAAAGGTATTTACCATATATGGGCGTGGCGGCCATGTTGGTCATGTGTCCAAGACCGTAAGAAAATTTTTACATTCCCTCAACCCCTCGAGGCTCTATATGAAATTTGGTTTCAATTGGCCCAGTGGTTTTAGAGCCGATTGTTTGAAATTGTCAAAATTTGAGATTTCTGGGTCAAAGGTCAAAGAATGACCTTGACCTCTTGTACTCACAAATCTTCATGTACTCATTAAGATGATTGTATATGCCAATTTTTAGGCCAAAATCTTCAAAACTTACCATGAAATCTCATGTTCTAGCATTTTCCGATATTTGACCTTGCCGTAAAAAGGTCAAGGTCAACCCAAGGTTATAATTTGAACAATCTTTATAGTACTTGAGTACCCAATTCTACATACTGAGTTTCTAGGCCATCAGTCAACTGGTTCTGGAGAAGAAGATTTTTAAAGGTTTTTACCATATATGGGCGTGGTGGCCATGTAGGTCATGTGACCTGGACTGTATGAACAAATTTTCATTCCCTCAACCCCTGGAGGACCTATATGAAATTTGGTTACAATTGGCCTAGTTGTTTTTGAGGAGATTGTTTGATATTTTCAAAATATGAGAGTTCTGGGTCAAAGGTCAAAGAATGACCTTGACCTTTTGTACTCATAAATCTTCATGTAGTCATTAAGATGACTGTATGTAACAATTTTTAGGCCAAAATCTTCAACAGTTTCCAAGATATCTTATGTTGCAGCATTTTGCCATATAAAAGCATAAGGAAGCAAATTTGACCTTCCCGTAAAAAAGGTCAAGGTCAACCCAAGGTCATAATTTGAACAATCTTGGTAGTACTTGTGTACCCAATGCTACATACCAAGTTTCAAGGCCATTGACCTATTGGTTCTTGAGAAGAAGATTTTTTCAGGTTTTTACCATATATGGGCATGGCGGCCATGTTGGTCATGTGGCCAGGACCGTTTGAACAACTTTTCTTTCCTAAGGTCCCAGGAGGCTCTATATGAAATTTGGTTACAATCGGCCCACCGGTTTCAGAGGAGAAGTCGTTTGAAAGTGTGGACGGACGACGGACGACGACGGACGGACGATGGACGCCGGAGCCTTACCATCCTATAAGCTCCTCCGGAGCCGCTGGCTCAGGTGAGCTAAAAAATGAAATGAAATTTCAAAGTCCATGAGCTTGAAGTAAAACAAGAGGGCCATGAGGCCCTGAATCGCTCACCTGAACAATTGGCAAAGTGGCTTTCTCTTATGTTTTGAAATTGTCAAAATATGAGTCTTGGGTCAAAAGTCAAAGAATGTCCATGACCTGTTGTACTCATAAATCTTCATGTACTCATTAAGGCAACCATATATACCATTTTTTAGGCAAAACTTTCCATGAAATCTTATGTTCTAGCATTTTCCCATATTTGACCATGCCGCAAAAAAAAAGTTAAGGAAAAACCGAGGTCATCATTTGAACAGTCTTGGTAGTACTCTAGTACTCCATGCTACTTACCAAGTTTCAAGGCCATTGGTGTATTGGTTCTGGAGAAGAAAAAATATTTAAGGTTTATACCATAAATGGGTATGGTGGCCATGTTGGTCAAGTGACCTGGACCGTTTGAACAAATTTTCGTTCAATCAACCCCTGGAGGCTCTATATGAAATGTGATTACAATTGGCCCTTTGCCTTTTGAGAAAATGTTTGAAAATGTCAAAATATGAGAGATCTGGGTCAGGTCAAAGAATGACCTTGACCTCTTGTACTCATAATTCTTCATGACCTCATTAAGACGACTGTATATACCAATTTTTAGGCCAAATACTTCCCATGAAATCTTATGTTCTAGCATTTTCCCATATTTGACCTTGCTGTAAAAAAGGTCAAGGTCAACCAAGGTCATAATTTGAACAATCTTGATAGTACTGGAGTACCCAATGCTACATACCAAGTTTCAAGGCCACTGATCAATTGGTTCTGGAGAAAAAAATTTTGAAAGGTTTTTACCATATATGGTCATGGTGGCCATGTTGGTCATGTAACCCAGACCATTACAAAGTAATTTTCATTTCCTCGACCCCTGAAGGCTCTATATAATATTTGGTTACAATTGCCGCATTGGCTTTTAAGGAGAAGTTTGAAATTGTCAAACTATTCAGAGAATTCAGGGTCAAAGGTCAAAGAACAACCTTGACCTCTTGTAGTCATGAATCTTGATGTACACATTAAGATGACTGTATTTACCAATTTTTAGGCCTAAATCTTCAAAACTTTCCATGAAATCTTATGTTCTAGCATTTTCCCATATTTGACCTTGCTGTAAAATGGCCAAGGTCACCCCAAGGTCATCATTTTGAACACTCTTGATAGTACCGGAGTACCCAATGCTACATACCAAGTTTCAAGGCCATCGGTCAATTGGTTCTGGAGAAGAAGATTTTTTTAGGTTTTTACCATATATGGGCATGGTGGCCATGTTGGTCATGTGACCTGAACCGTTTGAACAAATTTTCATTCCCTCATCCCCTGGAGGCTCTATATGAAATTTGGTTACAATAGGCCAAGTGGTTTTTGAGAAGATTGTTTGAAATTGTCAAAATATGAGAGCTCAGGGTCAAAGGTCAAAGAATGACCTTGACCTCTTGTACTCACAAATCTTCATTGTACTCATTAAAGATGACTGCATATACCAACTTTTAGACCTTAATCTTCAAAACTTTCCCTGATATCTTAAGTTCTAGCATTTTCCCATATTTGACCTTGCCGTAAAAAGGTCAAGGTCAATCCAAGGTCATAATTTGAACAATCTTGATAGTACTCAAGTACCCAATGCTACATACCGAGTTTCAAGGCCATCGGTCAATTGGTTTTGGAGAAGAAGATTTTTCAAGGTTTTTACCATATATGGGCATTGGAGGCCATGTTGGTCATGTGACCTGAACCGTTTGAACAAATTTTCATTCCCTCATCCGCTGGAGGCTCTATATGAAATTTGGTTTCAATTGGCCCAGTGGCTGTTGAGAAGATTGTTTGAAATTGTCAAACTATGAGAGTTCTGGGTCAAAGGTCAAAGAATGACCTTGACCTCTTGTACTCATAAATCTTCATGTACTCATTTAGATGACTGTAGATATCGATTTTTAGCCGAAAATCTTCAACAGTTTTCAAGATATCTTATGTTCTAGCATTTTCCCATATAAAAGCACAAGGAAGCAAATTTGACCTTGCCGTAAAAAAAGTCAAGGTCAACCCAAGGTCATAATTTGAACAATCTTGGTAGTACTCATGTACCCGATGCTACATACCAAGTTTCAAGGCCATCGGCCTATTGGTTCTGGAGAAGAAGATTGTTTTTAGTTTTTACCATATATGGGCGTGGCGGCCATGTTGGTCATGTGACCAGGACGGTTTGAACAACTTTTCGTTCCCCCTTCCTCTGGAGGCCATATATGAAATTTGGTTACAATTGGCCCAGCGGTTTCAGAGGAGAAGTCGTTTGAAATTGTGGACGGACGGACGACGACGGACGACGGAGCCTTACCATCCTATAAGCTCCCCCGGAGCCGCTGGCTCAGGTGAGCTAAAAAAACTGACGGGTGAGGTGGGGTGGGGGTGGGGGTGGGGGTGGGGGGGGCTAGGATATATCAAAACCCTGAACAATTATCTAAGATCAGTCCAAGTATTAGTATCAACTGAGTCCATCATCGTGGCACTGTGAAATTATGTCTTCATAAATATAAAACTTTAACCAAAAGCTTTAAGACAAAATTCTAAGTCGGTGACCTTGACCTCAAGGTCATCCAGTGGGGTAAGTATAAGGTGTTTCGTAAAAACTCAAAAAAGAGTCTAACATCAGTTCAAGTATAAACTAAATCTCTGCAAAGCATTATGAATCAGTATGCAATTACAAAACTTTAAAAAAAGACAAAAATTTCCTAAGTCCCTGACCTTGACATCAAGATCACTGAGCGGGGTTGGGGTAGTATTCTGTAGATCTAACTACAGTGCAAATATAAAAAGAATTCATCTATGGGTTCAGGAGATATGTGTCTTTAAAAAACTTTAACCAAAACATCCAATCAATAAAAAGACAATATTCTAAGTCCATGACCTTGACATCAAGGTCATAGAGGGGGATGGGGGTAGTACCTTTGAAAACTTTAGACCAATATCTAACTTCAGTGCAAGTATCAAAGGAATCCATCCATTGGTTAAGGAGATATTGGGCTTTATAAAACTTTAACCAAAACATCCAGTCCAAAAAAAACTACCAATTTTCTAAGTCCATGACCTTGACATCAAGGTCACGGAGTGGGGTGGGGGTGGTACCCTGTTAAACCTTAGACCAATATCTAACTACAGTGCAAGTATCAAAAGAATCCATCCATGGGTTAAGGAGATATAGGTCTTTAAAAAACTTCAATCAAAACATCCAATCCGAACGCTGACGCGGATGCTGACGCTGACGCGGACGCCGTGGTGACAACAATAGCTCTTCCTGAACTTTCGTTCAGGCGAGCTAAATATACTAGATATACCATTCTTGGTTCTAATACATTCCCTTGACAATATACACATCGCCATTAAGTTGTGTTAAAATCTTGAATGGTTAAGGAGTTACAGAGTAAACAGGAAATTTATGCAAGGGCAGATAATTCAGTAAGTAAGCCAGAGTTGTGGTTCTTGCTCAGGCTTCATTTCCCCATTATTATACACATTCCAACCAAGTTTTATTCTAACATTTCGAAAGGTTAAGGAGATACGGAGTGAATGAGAAACGCCTGAAATACTAATCAAAGGGAGGTTACTCCAAAATTTAGAAAGAGGAAGCAACCATTCTTATATGCGACACATCGTCTTGTGATCATGCACATTGCTACAAAATTTCATCATGATATTCCAAAGGGTTACCAAATTAAGGTATGCACAGGATAAGTATACACAAAAATAGCCTAAAAGAACTAAGGAAAAGGATGTAACTCTAAAACGAAGAAAGAGAGAGCAGCCATTGTTGTAGGCGACACATCGTTGGGATTTCATACACATTGCTATGAAGTTTCATGAAGATATCCCAAACGGTTATCTAGTTATGGCACACACAAGACTTGCAAGGAAAAATCAATCAATGGGGCATAACTTGGAAACTGAGGAAGGGGGAACAACCATTCTTGTACGCAACACGTTCCCCTAACCTAATACATATTCCTACATGTACTAAATTTGAAACAGATATCCCAAATGGTTACTGAGTTATGGCGCGCACAAGAATGTTTACTGACAGACGGACAGCGCCACGACATAACACGTCCGTTTTTTTCAAAACGGACATAAAATAAGTGACAAAATCAGTTTGCAGATGGAATTTTATATTTTTACAGTCTGAGGTGAGGTCCCTTTTCAAGTGACACTACTCATTTGGAAAAATCTGTAACTTTTGTAATGGTTTTACATGCTCTTTACATAACATTTAGCTACAATAAGCCCCAGCAGGCACATGACATCGCAATGACGTTGATGCAATGTAATTACGTCGCATCGACGTCATGTGCCAGTCGATGGGGAAAATGCCCTCGTTCTTAATCCAGAGTTTGTGGGTTCAGGTCTGACTCCTGATTTGACTCCGACTCCTGATTTGTGTTCTGTGCACAACAGCTGGAGATCTTTATTGTGCGACCATACCCACTGGGAACATTGACGTCAAAATGACGTAGTACTGACGTCGATGCGACGTGATGACGTCGCATCGACGGCATTACGTCATATGCCTATGTAGATGCCACAGGATCCAAACATGATGAGGACCAACACCAAACGGTAGAATGAGCAGACTGATCTGCATCTTAGGTATTTGCTCTTGAAAGCACTATGTATCCATTTTGAAGGTTGTGGCTAATTTCATGCATAACCAATGGCTTACACTCCCGAATTCAGTTCATCAGTTGTGGGTTCGAGTCCCGCTTGATTTGAGATTGTCCAAACCTAAACAATAGTTTGCTGCTTACACCCCTTGATAAGCATCCTCCCATCGCCCCGATAGTACTCAAGCATTGTTCATAGGATGTAACAGCTAAATCATCCATCCATTGCCTTGTTGGTTAGCTAGTTGCATTCCAGTGTTGCCTATGGGTGACTTATATTCTGCAGATACTGTATTGCCGATGTTAGCCGACTAATTGTGTTCTACAAAATCTGTATAGCCTATGTTAGACTAGTGTTATACAAACACTGCATTGCCCATGTTGGTAGACAAAGTGCGTTTTAATCACTTTATTGCCCATATGGGTTGACTAGTTATGTTCTACAAGACTGTATTATCTATGTTGGTTGACTGAATTCTACAAAACTGTATTGACTAGTCTCCAAACACTGACTTACCTATGTTGTTCTGCAAACACAGTAGTGCTCATGTTAGTGGACTAGTAATCTTCTGCATTCACTGTTTTGCCTTTGTTGGTTGATTACTGTATTGCCTGTACTGGTTGAACAGTGTCCTATACAGCCCCGGATCCAAGGGGTGGGCTTTGGGGCTTCAGCCCCACCATCTGGGCCTCTGTGTTATGTATAATATGTAGCCCTCCAGATAATAAGGATGACAGTTTGAGATAGTTTATCCATGTGGTTAGAGTAAAATATATGTTGTGACATCTCATTAGAATTGCCTTCTAACTCAGTGAGGCGATTCTAATGAGATATCGCAACATATATTTCAAGGCAAAAAAGACGTCGAAAATTCTCATCAAATTGATCACATATTATGTCATATATTTTCTATATCTGCCCACCTCCCTCCTCACAAACACACATTCATCTCGGCACCCCCCAGCTGCACTAGTATGTTGTGGTCTGGATCCGGGCCTGCTATAAACATCATATTGCTGATGTTGGTGACTATTTATAGCCCAGCTTTGAAAAAAAGATGAGGCTATACTAGATTCGGTCTGTCTGTAATTCCATAACTTTTTTTGTGAAAATTTGTGTCACAGTTTTCTGAGGAACTATTAAAGCTAGAATCTTCAAACTTGATATACATATGGGCAATGAGTTGTTGTATCATGGGATTGAGAATCATTCTCATTCCTCTTATTCTTCTCTTTATTTTGTCCATTTTCCTGACTTTTCAATGCAAATTTGTGTTACACTTTTCTAAGGAACTGTGGAAGCTAGGACCTTCAAACTTGTACACATATGCACAATGAGCGGTTGTATCGTGGGATTGAGAATCAGCCTTTTGATCTTATTCTTCCATTTTCATCCATTTTCCTTTCTATTACTATTTCACATTTAATATTTGATATTGAATTTGTGTCAGAGTTTTCTCAGAAACTATTCAAGCTAGAATCTTCAAACTTGGTATACATATGGACAATGAGTTGTTCTATTGTGGGACTGAAAATCGGGCTTATTGCTTTTATTCTTCCCTCTATTTGTCCATTTTCTATCTTTTCAAGGTAGTTTTGTGTCACAGAAATCTGGGAAACTATACATGCTAGAATCTTTAAATATTATACAAATGGAGAACAAGCTGTTGTTTCATGGAATTGAGACTGGGGCTCATTGCTTTTATTCTTCCTTTATTTATCCATTTTTCTTTCCCTGTTTCATACATTGAAATTTTTGTGTCAAAGTTTGCCCAGAAACTATTCAAGCTAAGCTCTTAAACTTGATATACATATGAACAGTAGGTTGTTATATTGTAAGATTGAGAATCAGGATCATTTGTTTTATTCTTCCATTTATCTATCCATTTTCTTTCTTTCCTAGTTTGTTTCACAATTTTCTATAAAAGTATGCACACTAGAATTTTCAAACTGATGCATAAGAACAACTTGTTGTATTGGCAGACTGAAGATCCGGCTCATTGCATGTGTTCTTCCTTTTATGTATCCATTGTTCTTTCTTTTTATACATGTATTTAAAATATGAAAATTTGTGTTACGGTTTTCTCAGCATCTGTTCAAGCTACACTGTTCAAACTTGGTACACATATGATTAATGACTTATTATGTGTGATTGCGAATCAGGATCCTGATTCTTATTCTTCCCTTTACTCATTTTCTCAGGCACTGTCTGCTGGATACTATATATATATTGCTCTTTTTAACATGTACAGTGCTTTACTAAAGCAGCACAGCTGGGCTATAGTCAGATCCTCTGACAGTTCTAGTTGTGTTTTACAAACATTGTGCTGATATTGTTCACTTCTTATTTGCAGTTATCTAAATCTGTGCATCTGTACTGACCACAAAACCCGGGAACACTAATACACCAGCAGTAGTATTTCAATTCTCATATTGACGTTCCACCCCACATTTCAGCGGAATGGATCCATAGCCACAGTAACGGGGCACCGATCGTCCGTCCATGATTGTCAGTTGTTAGTCTGATTCGTCCATCAGTCCTGCTCATCAAGGCCCTACGGCTGCTGCATGAGTGGGAAACGAGTAAGTGAGCATGGTCCAGCACTAATACACCAGGCAAGTTTGAACAACTATATGAGCCGCGACATGAGAAAACCAACAAAGAGGTTGTGCGCCCAGCGTAGACTCAGATCAGCCTGGGAATCCGCCCAGTCTGATCAGACTCTTTGCTAAGTGCTTAAAGGGTAGCTAAGGGTCTTAGCTACCTCCATGCAGACAGGGAAGAGTCTGATCAGACTTGACGAATGCCCAGGCTGATCTGAGTCTGCACTGGGCGCACATGCCACTTTGTTGGTTTTCTCGTGTCGCGGTTCATATCATGTTTTCATGGTGAATAAATACAAGAAATCTGCCAAACACTGTGTTTTGCCAGTCTGCCCATTGTAACAAAGCAGTCCCTGTACTTCTTACAGACCAAAACCAGAAATTTTGTCGCAAGTTTAAGCTGCTGATGCTGACTCTGAAATAGAGGATCTAACACTCGTGGTCATTTCATATGAAATTTATGAAACAAGCCTTTGGCGAGTTTCATAAATTTCATATAAAATGACCAAGAGTGCAAGATTCTGTTTATCATATGACCCTAAAAAAAACGAAAACAAGCTGTTACGAAACAAAAAGAATCATAGTTACCAAACAACCTGGTCATCAGGTTGTTCGGTAACTATGACTCTTTTTTGTTTCTTAACAGCTCGTTTTGTTTCATAACAGCCCTTATGTATACATAGTTAACCATGGGTGTTTACTGTATAAGAAAAACTAACCATATTTTGTTCTTACAATATTTCTTGTTATACATGCATTCAATGCTTCTGACAGATAAGCTGGATGCAAAAGATAGAAAAGACAAGCTTTAGAAAGCTGACAAACTGAACCTTGATAATTAATTACCCATTATTAATGTGAATAGATACATCTCCACATTTTTCTGTCATCTTTTACAAAGGTGAGCAACTTTTGTGGCTTCCTATTTACTAACCAGTACAAGGAAACCTTGTGGAAATTGAGGCTTATCTTGAATTAAAGAGTTTGCTCCTCATGGAGCAAACTCTTTTCTGTAAGATAACCTCCATTAAAGTAATGGGAGATAAGATAATTTCCCTTGACAAGAATTACCTCTCCTAAACAAGAATAACTTATAAAAGTATTTCTACTTACCTTAACAAGCAGGGCCCAGTTGTTCAAAACTAACAATGTTGATAGCTAACGAGACATTAAATTTTCTAATGTTTTGTAGGAAAAAATGCTATCATGTTTTTGCCAAAAAATGTGAGGAGCTTTTGGACTGCAAAAGATCCTCACATTTTGTAAGCAAAAATATGTCCGCACTTGATTTTATGAGTACTTCATGTACAAGACTGAACCAATCCCCTCCTAACGACTTTGTTAAGCTAAGAATGCTTCGAACAACTGGGCCCAGGCCCCGAGGTTATAAAACTTTTTTCATGCTCAGCAGAGTTGAGCATGAAATTTTACCTGGTTATAATTAACAAATTGTTGATAAACACAGTTGTTTTCCTGCTCAGTTTGGCTGAGTATGACATTTTCTCTGCTTATGAATATGAAAATGCCAACATTAGTTGGCATTTTCATATTTATCAGCAGAGAAAATTTCATGCTCAGCTGAGTTGAGCACGAAAAAAGTTTTATAACCTCGGGGCCAGGAATCATAAGGAGACTTTATTAGAGAATAGAGTAGATAACAGTGTCTGCAGTCAAATACTGGTATAAAAATTTGAAGAAATAAATCTGATAGCAATAAACATTTTTCACAATTAGTTAACATTATTTGAGCAACTACGCAACAAAACCAACCAAGTGGCATGTGTGCCCAGGGAAGACTCAGATCAGCCTGAGCATCTGCCCAGTCTGATCAGCATCTTTGCTGTCTGCATGGAGCTACCTAAGATCCCATAGCTACCCTTTGAGCACACAGCAAAGACTGGGATCAGACTGGGTCTCTGCCCAGGCTGATCTGAGTCTTCTCATGGCGCACATGCCACTTTGTTGGTTTTCTCGTGTCTCTGCTCATTTATAACTTCTACTACCACATGATACCACAAAGCTACTGGCCATACCATCATTCTAATAATTGACTTGGGTCATATGAAAAGGGCTCTTATGTCATGTGTGAATGTGCTACATATACTCAAATCTGCAGTTTTCATTTTTCAATCACATAATTTCCAAGACTTCACAGACTGCTCATACAACAGGGAAGATTCTGACTTATCGTGGACAGTTTGCATGCTGATCTGAGTCTGCCCAGTTTATGTTAATTTTTGTGTCATAAGTTTTTTTTTTCTGACCCAGGCTGCACAGATGTCCAGGATGACATTAGTATTCCCTCCCTTTACAAGCCAGTGGTACCTTTTTATTTTAAACTGCTAAAATATGTACCATAAAAATTTTCATATAGTGCTACTCATATACTTATCGTAAAACTTCTAAGTTTTGGGGCAGAGGGGTCTGAGCAAACAGTGAAGATCAAGATCAGACTGCTCCTGAAGGAGCAGTCTGATAAGGGTCTATACTGTTTGTCATTCCACCTGCATCTTTTGGATGTGTTACTGCATTGCAAACCTAAACAATTTCATTTTAAGACAATTAGGTAATTATTTTAGGTGTCCCAATATTTTGAATTTTATGGTACTTTTCTTTTTTTGCACCTAACAATTTATTAATGATCAAAATGATATCAGTCATTTTTCTGACTGATGTCTTTTTCTGTCTCAAATTATGACCCTGCAAGTTATCTGCAATTACTGATCATTCTAATTCAACTTACCTATGTAACTGCTGACTGCATGCAGCTAGCTTAGACTCTAAGCTACCCTTTGGGTACACAGCAAAGACTCTTGATATCAGAATGGGCAGATGCCAGGCTGATCTGAGTCTTCACAGGGCACACATGCCACTGTGTTGTTTTGTCATGTTGCAGTTCATATATTTGGTAATTTGGAGGTGAAAAACACCCCGGCTTATAGCTGAATAAATACTGTAAACAATTTCATTTTTATTTACATCCAAACAACATAAAAATGATCCTTTTCAAGCTAAGCTGAGACGAACCTGCACAGCTATGCTGTCTAGTGAGACACTCTTAGGAATGTAAAGGTGAACTCTGAGAACTATGACCAGGACCCCAGGCCCCGAGGTTATAAAACTTTTTTCATGCTCAACTCAGCTGAGCATGAAATTTAAAATGCCCATTAGTACAAAAATACCAAGAAATTGAGCATTTTTCAGGCTCAGATAAGCCAAGAAGGCTATTTTTTCTGCTCATAAATATTAAAATGCCAACAATTGTTGGCATTTTAAAATTTATGAGCAGAAAAAATTTCATGCTCAACTGATGCTCAGCTGAGATTGTGCTCTAAGTTCAATTTTGAACAAAAATTCAAAATACTAAACCAAACTAGTTCAATGTGTTCCAAAAAGTGAAAGTAGGTAAAAAGCAAGCACTAGAAACAATAAACATCTCTGCAAACTGCTTAGGATTTACTTATATACAGTCAACCCTCTTTACAACAGCAAAATTCTTTATAACATCATTTTGATACGCACAGAATGGCTAAATTGTTCTAAATATGCATTCATTACAACAGCAAATTCAGTTTAACGTCAAAATTTTTGGGAACAAATGTTGTCGTTGTAAAGAGGGGTCACTGTAGTTTAGTATTTTCATGCTCAGCTGAGTTGACCATTAAAAAGTTTTATAACCTCGTTGCCAGGCAGCATAGATGTACAGACTGGTCTTCATGTTTTCTGTATGGGATCACAGTGCCATTGTCATTTTTGCCTTTTTTCTCAATGGGGATCAACACTTAAATGATTTTTCTCCTAGAAAAGCAAATTCTTTCCTTTAAGTTAAGACCCCTTTTGGAAGATTTTCACTACCCAAGAAAACAAACAAGAAGCTATGAATTATCTCCCTTTGTAAAAAGACCTGTCCTCATACAGGTTAGCTCACCTGACAGTGCCTTGCCAAATCACACGAAAACCTTAAAATTTGGATGCTATGGCTGCTGATGTTGATGCCAGGGGGACATCAATATCTCTTCTGGCAAGCAGAAAATGTACCCTTGTACACCTATGAAATAGACAGGCCGGTTTTTCCTTTACGAGTTGACCTATTATAATGGGAGGCAAAAATGAAAATGACTGATCATGATAGCATTTATAACAAGGAATTAAATGATCATAATTATTTGTTTCAGAAAAATTCAAGATTCTGTTGATAGAATTGCAGTTATTACATGTAACACTGTATGCCATGCTCCAATACCAATGATGTCCCAGTGTCTATTCTAGGGTGCGCGATTGCGGGATTCTCGCTAATTTTTCTCATTTCCCGCATAAATTCAGACCGAATGCGTGACAGTCCCGCGTAAAAAATAAACAAGGAAAACGTCCCAAAACCAAGAATTTACTCTTGCCTTGCAGAAAATACCGCGGTTTTGAATAAAACGGCATCAAGCCATCGAAGTTGTTTTCGCCATATTATGTCCATTAGAGTAGCTTCCCTTGACTTCACGGGTTCGATGAAATACCGGAACGAATTTCATTAGAGAGTGGGTAAGATGCGTAACCCGCACCTGCGTAAGCATACCGCGGTAGAAATTTATAAATCGCTGAAAAACTACGTATCAGCAAAATAATCACTGTAAACCCATTGAAATACTTAGGTATAAGACTAAAACCTTCAAATCAACTCAGAAAATATACAACTGGAATGTGATAGGATTTAGAACAGAAAAATCGATCTCAAACTGGGTAAAACAGGTCAGGTAAGATATTACTGTATAGTCTTGGACAGGAATAAATGTGTAAATGTCTGTTTTATGAGCTAAATGTTTTCTGTCTGTTCGAAATTGGCCCCCCTATTTTTTGAAAATCCCCCCTATTTTTGAGATGGAGGGGGGAAAATCCCCCCTCATTTTCAGTTTCTAGAATAGACACTGTGTCCTAGACAGATAGATCTGTTACCAAACAGCAACTAAGGCCCGATTTCACGTAACCTTAAAACACCGACTAACTTTTAGCTATTGAATAATTTACCTTTAGCATAATGCAACGCTAGTCATTGATTAGCGTTTAAAACATGATTTAACAGGACGTGAAATCGGGCCTTAGAGTCCATATTGATGTCAAAGTGACGTCAAGATGTCATTCTGCCAAGGTCGTAAGCAAAACAGTTGGTAATTCCATAATTGTTTTGGTCATTGATCTATGGCGTCATCTCACTTCTAATTTGAAAGGAGCATGGCATACTCCTCTCGAATTATATGGGAGAGGCAACCTGAAAATCATATAATGGAAAAGTGTGATTTTCTCAAACCTATAATTTATTCTCAAATAATATAATTCTCTGTTTTATGTGGTATGGCTTAACACCAACTTATTTGTTTTAACCTGCTCAGGGCAGTTCCAAATAGAAACATATAGAAGGGATGGGGATGCCCTTTGTCACCCCCATCAATCAAATTTCTGCATTTACAGTGAACGGGTACAATCACGGGGAAAAAAACCTCGCTATTTTCACTTTTTACCTTCCTTCCCAATTAGGTTCAACTTTTAAGTAGTGGCAAAGGAAGGTTCTCAATAATGAAAGGGGGGTGGGGACCAAACCTTAGCCAACCTAAATTCTCGCTATTTTCACTTTTTACCTTCCTTCCCAATTAGGTTCAACTTTTAAATAGTGGCAAAGGAAGGTTCTCAATAATGAAAGGGGGGTGGGGACCAAACCTTAGCCAACCTAAATTCTTTTTTTTTTTGTGTGTGTGTGTGGGGGGGGGGGGGGGGAGCATTGTGAGTGCACCATGAGAGCTCCATGAGGGAGCCATTATGCATTTCAAAATTATTGGCGGGGCCTGGCCCATCTTCCTATGCCTATGTCAAATAAATTCTTTCCTTTGAGAGCTGATCCTATCTTATTAAGGCTATTTAGTCCAGGAAAGCAAACAGGAAGTCACAAAAGTCGTCTCCTTTTGAACAAATGGCAGGAAAAATGGTGTACTCCTTAATCTTCCATGAAGATATTTTACTGACTGTCTCCTGTTGATATAGTACATGTAATTCAAAATGCCCTCTGATACCTTAAATATGTTGTGCTATTGTTTAACGTCCATGGTAAATAGCTATGGTCATGTCGGGACGGTCAGTTAACCTAACCACACTATTCCTGGGCAGGCTTAGACCTCCTAAGCAGTTAATAAGTACTAAGTGCACTTTCTTTCACCAGTAACTGACAACTGCCCTTCTAGAATCAGCGGAAGGAAAAATGAAAGTAAGTGGCCAGACCGGGTATCGAACCCAGGACCTACGGCTTATAAGTCACATGCCCTACTGACTGCGCTACGAGGCCCGGCACATACATTAGATTATACATATATTTGCACAAGCCCTTTACACAGATTAATATGCTATAAAAGAGTCTTTTATGTCCATAAAAATAGCTTGCATTATGTCCGAATCATAACACAGAAATGTAGTCACTGGGATCCACTCAAGCTCTATGTTTGAAGTCATGATAAAGCATTCTTCAACTGGCATCAAGTGAAAAAGGGCTATGGCATGTACACATATAGAAGGCGCAGACCAGCTTGTAAACCTCACACTGATCATAGTCTTCACTTAATTCAAATACCTTAACACCTGGGACATCTAAAAATTAAAAATTCTGATCGGTATGCTCAGCTGTCTGTCTTGATGTATGTATTTATTGTATGCACATGGCTGAAGGCCCATTTTTCATATGATACCAATCAGCTTAACAGCTAAAGCACCAAAAATGAAAATAGCCAAATTCGCAAACAGTGCAGATCCAGATGAGGTGGCTCAAGATGAGCCACCTCATCTCAATCTACACTGTTTGCTTTCTAGTCTTTTAATTCTCAGTATGATAAAGCTTAGACAAAAAATTTTTTTGAAGTTTTGCAGACGTAAATTTTGTCGTCTGCATTTTGGCGCTTTAAGGTTTAAATTTCTTCTTCAGCTTCAGCCAGTAAATTGTCCAGAGCGATATTTGGTTGAAATAGCATATTGTCTCTGTGTTTTGTGTCCACTTCTGACAGACTCTTGTACATGTCCTTTTTGTCTTTCAATGACGACGGAAGATTCTGTAAGCTTCTGCGTGTCGATCTTCGAACTGGAGTTATCACTTTACAGTTGTCTCCTCCTGTGCTGCTAGTACTGCTGCTGCAGCTGGACTTTTTAGATAATTTACTGCAATAAACATATGGGTGTAAATCAAACAAAGAATGCGAAATACCGTAAAAAATCTATGTACTGGGACCAATAGGTCTGAGCAAACAGTGTGGACATAGGTCAGACTGCTGCTAAAGCAGCAGTCTGATCAGGGCACACACTGTTTGCCAGTCATCTGCCTCTTTTGGACTCACTACTGCATTGTGAAATGAAACTGTTCCATTTTAAGAACATTGTGGTAATTATTTTAAGTGTTCCAGGGTTTTAGATTGTCTATGGTACACAAAATTCATTGGCCATAAAAGCTTTTCCTATTTCACCTTTGAACTTCCTCTGACTGTATTAAGGAAATTCTAATGGTACATGTATGATGAGGTCTTTTTAATGAAATCCTACAAAAATACTTTTATCATCCTTTGTTTTCTGATAGTCTACATTCCTATACACTTTAGGTGGAATAATTGATTACAAAACGTGTAGACAAGACTATCAGAAATAGTATAGAAAGCAACTGACATTGCTGTTTTTATATACTGACATTGTTATTTCAATTAAAACTGGAATTGGCGCAAACATGTACAATATGCTGAATCATTTTTCGGTTTAAAGGTGATTTGAGACAGTATTTCGGTCTATTTTGTGTTGTATCCTTTAGACAGGGAGAAAAACAAAATACATAAATAAATGAAAGTATAACTTCTAAACAAGACCCTCTCACACCTAATGAAAGCTAGACAGGCCCCTACTCTACTTCAAATCAATGTCATTAGGCACCGTATTGGCATAACAGACATATTGTATTAATGTGGTAATAAAACATGAGCTGCGACACGAGAAAACCAACAAGGTGGTTATCTGGCCAGGGCAGACTCAGATCAGCCTTGGCATCTGTACAGTCTGATCAGAATCTTTGCTAAGCACTTAAAGGATAGCTAAGGGTCTAAGCTACCTCCATGCGGACAGCGAAGACTCTGATCAGACTGGGCGGATGCCCAGGCTGATCTGAGTCTGCGCTGGGCGCACAACCACTTTGTTGGTTTTGTCATGTTGCAGCTCAGTCATAGTTTTTCCACTTCTAGAATGACCCCATATATCTGAATGTACCTTATTAAATTCAACTATACAATGAAGCTTTTCCTTCTAAAATAATCCAGAAACTCTAAATCTTCCTCATAAGACAGATCTAGATTTCTGGGACTGTTATAGAAGGGGAAACCTACGGTCTTATAATCTAAGAAATATGAGCCGCGACACGACAAAACCAACAATGTGGTTGTGCGCCCAGCGAAGGCTCTGATCAGCCTGGGCATTCGCCTAGACTGGTCAGCCTCTGCGCTCAAAGGGTAGCTAAGGGTCTAAGCTACCTCTATGCGGACAGCGAAGACTCTGATCAGACTGGGCGGATGCCCAGGCTGATCTGAGTCTGCACTGGCCGCACAACCACATTGTTGGTTTTGTTGTGTCGCGGCTCATATGGTAAGTAAGAGACATAAGACATACCTTTCTGCGAATGATGTAACCTCCGAGACAGTATAGACAATGGCTGATGACTGGAACATGTTCTCTTCCTGAATACCAGACCTCCGAGGTGTTCCCTTTCTCTTTCTAGCTGCTCTCAGCTGTTCGCTGCTCACATATTTTATAGACTCGGACATTGTCTTAGCAATCTGGTCTCTTGGCTGTATAATAATAAATAGGCAACAATAGTTAAGATAAGTCAATAGTTAAAATTTTATTCAATGGGATGAAATACATATTTTTCTCAGTGAAACATTTATACTAACAAAAATTCCGAGGAATGGGGTGTCTCACTTTCTTGAGCATTGTCACAAAACAGAGCTGAACATGAAAACTTAAAAGTTTACGCCACTGCTGTCGACATCAAAAGAAGAAATTAATATGTCTCACTTCTGCTAGCTGTAGGCAAGACAAAAGCCATTTCTATGTTTTTCCAAAGGTGGCTCTTTCAAAGAGGATCCACTACAATTTTCAAAGAAACACGTTTGGGCCTCATTAGCGCATACTGTCTGCCAACTTTTTTTGAAAATTTTCCTAACAATACATGTTAATCTGTCCAAATTTGAAGAGGGAAAAGCCCATTTGAGAAATAGTTGCCATGTATAAGTATTATAGTAAATTTGGTAGTTAACAAAGAGCTTCGTTTCAAGATGTATGGATACACCTCCGCAGTTTGTGAGTTATTTTACAAGGTAGACAACGTAATAACAACAGCATTTGCTCTCCTGGTAGTTAAATCCCTTCTCATAGGGGGCTACTGTTTTAGGAAAGAATTTGTTCTCCAAAAAGGGGGTTACTCTTAAAGGAAAGAATTTGCTCTCCAAAAAGGGGGCTACTCTTAAAGGAAAGAATTTGCTCTCCAAAAAGGGGCCTACCCTTAAAGGAAAGAATTTGCTCTCCAAAAAGGGGACTACCCTTAAAGGAAAGAATTTGCTCTCCAAAAAGGGGGCTACCCTTAAAGGAAAGAATTTGCTCTCCAAAAAGGGGGCTACCCTTAAAGGAAAGAATTTGCTCTCCAAAAAGGGGGCTACCCTTAAAGGAAAGAATTTGCTAGGAAAGAATTTGCTCTCCAAAAAGGGGGCTACCCCTTAAAGGAAAGAATTTGCTCTCCAAAAAGGAGGCTACCCTTAAAGGAAAGAATTTGCTCTCCAAAAAGGGGGCTACCCTTAAAGGAAAGAATTTGCTCTCCAAAAAGGGGGCTACCCTTAAAGGAAAGAATTTGCTCTCCAAAAAGGGGGCTACCCTTAAAGGAAAGAATTTGCTCTCCAAAAAGGGGGCTACCCTTAAAGGAAAGAATTTGCTCTCCAAAAAGGGGGCTACTCTTAAAGGAAAGAATTTGCTCTCCAAAAAGGGGGCTACTCTTAAAGGAAAGAATTTGCTCTCGTTTTGGAGAGCAAATTCTTTCCTTTAAGAGTAGCCCCCTCTGCAGCCATTTTGAGAAGGGAGGCTAATATTTCCATGCAAGAGTGATCTCCCATGTAATGGATGAATGAATGGATGACTTGCAATGTTACAACCTTTTCAACAGTATTTCAGTTGGTTGGTTGATTTGATGCTTAACGTCCACGGTAAACAACTAAGGTCATGTCGGGACGGTCAGTTAACCTAACCACACTATTCCTGGGCAGGCTTAGACCTCCTAAGCGGTTAACCAGTACTAAGTGCACATACTTTCGCCAGTAACTGACAACTGCCCTTCTTGAATCAGCGGAAGGAGAAACGAAAGTATGTGGCCAGACCGGGATTCGAACCCAGGACCTCTGACTTACGAGTCAGGTGCCCTACCGATTGCGCAGTATTTCAGTCATATCAGGACGATGTGAGGGTGATAATGAAAGGTTGTGTGCAATGGAACACTGTTTACGATTGAAAAGATTCCTGCCTCCAGCAGGTCTCAAACTCAGGACCGCTAGATCAGTAGGCCAGCGCTTAACCTACTGAGCTTCCGGGCTCCTGTGTTTACTTTGGAGGTGATGAAAAAGTGAGGGAGCATTTATAAGGCCCCTACATGTAGCAGATGGGAGGCAAATATTTCCATGGAAGAGTATTCTCCCTTGGAAGATGTATCCGTACACCTTAACCTCAAGAAATGACAAAATACCTGTGCACCATTGATGAGGGCTGTCTCAAACACCTCCAGCAGCAGGTCAAGGTCAAGTGTTGATTTCACAACCCTGGCTTTACACTCGTAAAACTGTGCTGAGGTTTTGGCAAGTGGAATATTTCTGTAGATCTCATCCAACCAGGGAAGGATATCTTTAACTGGACAACCCTGGAATTGACAAATCAGAAAATATGTATATTTAAGATATGGTTTTGCTACAAATCTTCTAGACATTATTTTCTACAATGACAGAGTAACTTTAATATGATGCCCAACCCATCCCCAAAATTTTTATTCATAGGCTCTGAACACCTAGCAATTTATATAAATCGTAAGATGTGAAAAGACTATAATTAACACATCATTGTATAGAATCTTACAATCTTTGTTTGTAAGATATAACAGCAACAGAGTTGCCATTTCCATACAATGAAAGAGTAAAATGAAATGACAGCACAATCACGTAAGCCGTGACATGACAATACCAAAGAAGTGGTATGTGCGCCCAGCAAATATTCAGATCAACCTAGACATCCGCCCAGAATCTTCGCTGTCCACATGAAGCTAGCTTAGACCCTTAGCTACCCTTAAGCACCCAATGATGACTCTGATCAGACTCGGCAGATGCCCAGGCTGCTATGAGTGTTCGTTGAGTGCTCATACCACTTTGTTGGTTTTCTTGTGTCGCGTCTCAATTACGGCAAGCTGACAAGATATTTTGGGTATAAGTTTGACTTCTAAATCCTTCACTGATGTTGAAAACTAGAATTTGATGGCAGGCAGAGAATGTCTCAGCTGTATGCACATTGCCATTTGGAACAGAGAAACCAGTCTTACAGATGGATTTCACAAGGCTGATTCCCTGATAATTCTGGCTCAGAATTCTATGAGCAAAATCTCATATAGCCACATTTTGTAAGAAATACTCCATCCTCTGTGTTAGAGAAAAAAAGATACCATCCATAATTAAATTGCATTTTTACCAAGATATCTCTTCTCATTTAACAGTTTTGGATGAGATTTTAAGAATAATCTAGAGCCAATCTCTAAAATTCTCACCTAAAATGATCCCTGCTGATTTACAAATGTGGGGTAATTTCTCCTCATAGCCTAATACATATGAGCTGCACCACAACAAAACTAACAAAGTCGCTGGGCACCACATCAGTTCAGTCTGGGCATCAGCCCAGTATGCTCAGAGTCATTGCTTTGCTCTTAAAGGGTAGCTAAGGGTCTAAGCTAGCTCCATGCCAACAGCAAGGACTCTGACCAGACTGCATGGTGCCCAGGCTAATCTGAGTCTGCTGGGTCCACATGCCACTTTGTTGGTTTTGTAGTGTCACAGCTCATATGAGCCACGTCATGTGACTTCCAACAATGTGGTAATCTTGTCATGTGATATTCAAACCATCCTTCTGTTCACCATATCGTAATCAGAGACCTAGCTGTTGGCTCTATCGTTTGGATCACTTTCATAGAAGACTGATGTGACAAGCAAAGGCTCTGATCAGACTGCACTTATGTGCAGTCTGATCAGAGCCTTTGCTTGTCACCAATGCCACATTGTTGGAAATCACATGATGAGGCTCATATGGTATATGGTAAAGGCATAGAAATGTACCGATATCAACAGGAAACAAATCAAAGAAGCACTAGGTCTTCCCCCCCTCCCCCTTTGAGATGGAGGGATAAAATTCCTAGGCAGGATAATCTACTACGGAAAATTCAAAGGTGTAGGGAGAGTTCTTACAGCTTCAAAGAGGATCATACACTCTTCCAACATCGTAGAAAGTTTCTCCTGGGCCTTCAGAGCATCTTCTTCTAACTGTATAACATCCATCTGGAATAATAAGAGGCACTGACAGTTATCCTGATTAGACATGTACTTTATGGAACCCTCAAGGCTCATATGTTGCGGTGTATGTAGGGTGGTTAGGTTAACTGACCGTCCCAACATGACCATAGCTGTTTACCGTGGACGTTAAGCATCAAATCAAATATTGTCACAAAAAAGAACCAGAATTTTCAACAAGGTTTTCATTACCTCTAATACATGTATGACCAATGGAAAAAAAATACCTATAGCTTGCTTCTGCCAGTAAAAGGTTTGGCAAGAATTGGGTAACAAAATGAGCCATGCGCTTTTGATGTGGGTATCATTTAACATTTTTCCCTACCAATAATTCAAATTACTGATATCAAACCAAGAAAATCGGTAGAACCGATGGATGCTCCCCGAAGGCTTGGAATAGGACAATGGGTATCCTGGTGAAGGAGTGATTTTCTGTGTAAACTAAATGCAATTCAAAATGGAAAAAGTAATTCTCTTCAATACTTTTAGAGCAATGCTCTAGACATGCATACAATGGAGAAAAAATAAGAAGGGAAGTAACTCCAAAATAACTTGGGATACAGTTATGGTTCTTCTGCTCTGCACTTCTTGTCATTGCCCTCTATTATCAATATAAGAAGTTTCATTCATGTTCCCTTAATACGTACAGAGATATACTCCATACAAGCTAAATAACTGAAAAAATTAGGAAGGGCACTAATTCCGTATTTACTAAAGGTAATGTTATAGTTCTTTTAAGCTCTGCACTTCCTTGCATTACCCACTATCAACATGTAGAATTTCATTTGGTTCCCTTCAATACTTCCTAAGATATGCTTCATACAAGTAAAATAAAGCACAAATCAAGAAGGGAGCTAACTGTAATTATTTATGACAGGGTTATGGTTCTTATGTTCTCCACTTTCACTCACTGCCCTCTATTAGTGTGTGAAATTTCATATAGTTCCCTTTTATACTTTCAAAGATATGTTCTGGACATGCAAAATACTGAAAAATAGGAAGGGAGCTAACTTTGTAAATACTTAAGACAGGGTTATGGGTCTTGTGCACTGCACTTTCCCTTATTGCCCTCTTTCAATGTATGAAGTTTCATTAAGTTCCCTTAAATACTTTTGGAGATATGCACCGGACAAGCTTAATATTGAAAAAAACTGGAAAGGGAGCTAACTTCGTAAATACTTGTGACAGGGTTACGGTTCTTATGCACTGCACTTCCTCTAATAATTGTCCTCTATCAATGTGTGAAGTGTTATTTAGTTCCCCCTTATACTTTCAGAGATATGCGCCCAGACAAGCAAAATATTGAAAAAACTCGAAAGGGAGCTAACTTCGTAAATACTTGTGACAGGGTTATGGTTCTTGTGCACTGCACTTCCTCTCATTGTCCTCTATCAATGTGTGAAGTTTCATTTAGTTCCATCTTATACTTTCAGAGATAGCTCAGGACAAGCAAAATAGTGAAAAAACAGAAAAGGGAGCTAACTTTGTAAATACTTGTGACAGGGCTATGGTTCTTGTTCACCGCACTTCCTCTCATTGTCCTCTATCAATGTGTGAAGTTTCATTCAGTTCTCCCTTAAACTTTAAAAGAGATATGCTCCGGACAAGAAAATATGCAAAAAACTGGAAAGGGAGCTAACTTCGTAAATACTTGTGATAGGGTTACAGTTCTTGTGCAATGCACTTCCTCTCATTGTCCTCTATCAATGTGTGAAGTTTCATTTAGTTCCCCCTTATACTTTCAGAGATATGCTCTGGACAAGCAAAATTGAAAAAAAAAACTGGAAGGGGAGCTAACTTCGTAAATACTTGTGACAGGGTTACGGTTCTTGTGCACTGAACTTCCCCTCGTTGTCCTCTATCTATGTGTGAAGTTTCATTTAGTTCCCCCTTATACTTTCAGAGATATGCTCAGGACAAAAGTGTGACGGACGGATGGAAGGATGAACAGATGGACGGACAAAGCGGCAACTATATGCTCACCCTTCGGGGAGCATAAAAATGGGATGAATATATGATGTCCTGATATATGGGTTCTTAGAATTCAAGTTATTATACCAATCCAGCAAAATTCCAATCCAGCAAAATGCTTGCAAGAAACTAGAAAATTGTGTCTGTAAGACACTAATGATGCCCCCGTGCAGTGCCTGTCACATGACGTGTACATGTATATCCATAAAGCTCCTACAAAGAATCCATTGAAAACATACTCTACCATGTAAAAATTGCCCAAAATGACTAAGTTAAAAAGGCTGTGATTCTGTCAAAATTAATTCTAGTTCTATCAAAATGACTTATGCATATCTTCAAATATGTCCACAATATGTAGACAAGGTTTGAAAAAGATCCACTGAAGACTGTGGAGTAAGCTGATAACAGAAACTCCATACTCTACAATGCAAAAATTTCCCTAGAATGACCGATAGGCCGATATTCTGTCAAAATTAATTCTAGGTCCAACAAAAACCCACATGCACATCTTCAATACATTCACAGCATGTATGTAAGGTTTAAAAAAGATCCATTGAAAACTGTGAGAGGAGTTGATTACACAAACTCTATACCCTAGAATGCAAAAATTTGCCTAAAAAGACTAAGTTCTAAAGGCCGTAATTCTGTCAAAATTTATTCTAGGTCCAACAAAAACCCACATGCACATCTTCTATATGTCCACAACATGTATGCAAAGTTTGAAAAAGAGCCATTGAAAACTGTGGGAGGAGTTGATTACACAAACTCTATACCCTACTATACAAAAATTTGCCTAAAATGACTAAGTTCAAAAGGCCTAGATCTGTCAAAATTAATTTTAGCCCCATCAAAAATCCACATGCATATCTTCAATATGTCCACAACATGTATGCAAAGTTTGAAAAAGTTCCATTGAAAACTGTGGGAAAAGTTGATTACACAAACTCTATACTATAAAGCGTGACGAACAGACAAACAGACAGACAGGGGCAAATCTTAATGCCCCCTGACTATCGTCACGGGGGCATTAAAATCTTGAGAGATAACGGATTCTGTGGACAACTTGTGACACCTAACTAGGCCTTGTCACAGGGTTAAAGCAGAATGTTCTACTGAAGTTTACATGCCAGCATATACACTGTCTTGAATTCTGCTAGTCCCTGGTGAGACAATTACCTGCTCTGTAAGCTCTTCAACACTGAGGGAAGACTTGGTCTGGGGATCATGTGACTTCTCCTGGTCAAGCTCAGCATGAAAGCACATCAGATGACGAAACTTGCTGGGGGTCCTGCCTTTGGACTTCAACCAGTCATTTAGCTGATCACTGAGTAAGGAAATGTTGAAATATCTTAGTTATATGATAAGAAATTTTATGACAATGGAAGTCATATAATAAATAGAGGATCTTACATGAGTGTTCATGTATTATTGAATTTATTAAACAAGTTGTGGAAAAAGATAAAATGCGAGGCTATGCCGAGCACCTTATCAATTCTACCCAACAAGTTTAATAAATTCAATAATATAGGAGCACGATTGCAAGATTCTATTCATCATATGACACTAAAATCACATTTTATTAGAAAATTTTGGACTAAAATGTCGCAATGTCGCCATTACAAAAGTTTTTATGGATGTCAACGCATAACGTCACAATGTAATTTGCATATTTAATCCACTAGTTCATTATTGTTTTTCATGCATAGCTTTGTCAAACTCTCAGATGCGACTTCATATGATAAGAAATTTTATGGCATTGCAATAAAAGTTTTTACTATATGACTATTATTGTAAGAAGTGCTGTAAGGTCATTTAACAAAATCATATATGGACATTTAACAAAATCATATGATCATATGATACTATCCAAGAGTTACATCATAAAACATTAGGACACTGTCACTGACATTTTTCTGCTTTCAGCTGAAGAAATTGTCAGTCTCCTGCAAGTAAAAATAATTAAAAGGAAATAGATCACCTGGACCTGACTGTTCAAAGTCATAATTTGCTCAATAAATGTGTTAAAGAAGGATTCGTTAAAGCTTCCTTCACATGGGCAAAGTTTCAGTGACAAAGTAAGTTTGGCATAGAAAAATTTGCTCATGTGAATGGAAAAATATGCCACATTCTTATCGCCAAATTTATATGGTAAAGTCTATGACAAACAAAATTTGTCTGTGTGAACAGAAAATTTGTCATAGAATATGTAACAAAGAAACTAGAGATGGAGATGAACACAGAAAACTTTGCTCATAATCAAATCAGTGTGATTTTGAACAAAGTATACTTAACAAAGAAAATGTGGCACAGTTGGCCATTTACACAAGCAGTTTGTTTGTCCAGGTAACTTCGACGAGAATTATTTGTTTGTGTGAATACGTCAGCAAATATTTCATTGCCAAAGTCTATTTGACAAAGATTCTATGCCACAGTTTTCTTTAACAAATAATTTGCTCCGTGTAAACGCAAAATGCTTGCAAAACTTTCTTTGTTACAGTTTCTTTGACAAAGAAACTTTGGTCATGTGAACCAGGCTTAAGCCTTCCAGTAAACATAAAATCATGAGAGCTAATATTGTTTTCCTGAAATTTTATGTACAATAAGTTTAGGGCAAAACTGAAAATGAAACAGTTCTTCCCCTGAATTTATATCCATTCTCCTAATATCCCAAAAGCTGCCAGATAAACATTGTTTGGCATATATACTGCAATTAAATAGCAAAAATTTAAAGTATGAGCTGCAACATGAGAAAACCACAAAGTGACATGTGCCCCCAGCAAAGACTCAGATCAGCCTGTGCATCTGCCCAGTATGATCAGAGTCTTTGCTTTGCATTTCAAGGGTAGCCAAGGGTCTAAATTACCTCCATGCCAACAGTGAAGACTCAGATCAGACTGGGTGGATGCCCAGGCTGATCTGAGTCTTCGCAGTGTGCACATGCCACTTTGTTGGTTTTGTTGTGATGCAGCTCAATTATCATACCTCATTTCAGCAGGTTTTACTGGTGTTTTTCTGAGCTTTGGTCCAAAGCCATTCACACTCTCCTCAGGGGAAATAAATCTAACATTCCTGGCTGTCCCTGGTGTTACCATAGCAACAGGAATATCCTTCTTAGTATAATTTGTTGACAAGAAAACGTCATCACCTTTACTGCTGGTATTACTATTGAATTTGGGATCACACTGATCAGTTTCATTGTCCCCACAACTTTCAATTGAGGGGATACAGGACTTCCTCTTTAGAATTCCTGCTGGTTTTTTGGGTGGGGCATGCCCAACTTCTGAATGCCGTCTTTTCAGTCCACCCTTCACAGAAATCACACACTTAGTATCTTTCTTAGGTTTCACTGTATTAGTTTTGATAGTGTCAGTCTTTTTTGCATCCAAACTAGATGCTTTCCCTGCTGTGCTCACTGAAGGCCTATGCAGGTAGTCAAATAGTCTTGATCTCACAGTTTTGAATTTCTTTGGGTCCCGGGTTGTAGTAGAACACTCTTCTGTATTGTTGCACGTATCTTTGACCTCACTGAAATTATATATTAAAAAAACTATAGAGGCATAGAAAGGGGCTTACTATTTGACATGCACAATCATGCAAGGTTCAAAATTAACAGTAGCAAGTAGCTTCGCCACCTAAAAATCTCATTTGCCACCTGAAGAACTAGAAATGTGTCCACAGTACACGGTGCACACCCAGTTCATGTGTCGCAGAATGTGGCATCTGATCAGGGTCAACACTGTTTGCTTTAAGGAATTTCTATGCAAAATACAACAAGGCATCGCAGGCGATATAAATCCCCTCACACAAGACTACTTGCTCGAGATATTCTCATACCCAACATTTGTGTGAAGTTATTTTAAAATCCATGGAAAAATGTAGGCGCTAGAGCGATGACAAAGTTTTTCTAAAAGTAGCTACAGTGACCTTGACCTTTTAAGCGCAGCACCCTGAAAGTCAAACTTGCTCGAGATATTGTCATGCCCTACATTTGTGTGAAGTTATTTTAAAATCCGTTGAGAAATGTAGGTGCTAGAGCGATGACAAAGTTTTTCTAAAAATAGCCACAGTGACCGTAACCTTGGGCGCAGCACCCTTAAAGTGGAACTTGCTCGAGATATTGTCATGCCCTATATTTGTGTGAAGTTACTTCAAAATCTGTTGAGAAATGTAGGCGCTAGAGCGATGACAAAGTTTTTTCTAAAAATAGCCACAGTGACCTTGACCTTGGGCACAGCACCCTTAAAGTCAAACTTGCTCGAGATATTGTCATGCCCTATATTTGTGTGAAGTTACTTCAAAATCCCTTGAGAAATGTAGGCGCTAGAGCGATGACAAAGTTTTTCTAAAAATAGCCAGTGACCTTGACCTTGGGTGCAGCACCCTGAAAGTCAAACTTGGTCGAGATATTGTCATGCCCTACATTTGTGTGAAGTTATTTCAAAATCCGTTGAGAAATGTAGGCGCTAGAGTGATGACAAAGTTTTTCTAAAAATAACCACAGTGAACTTGACCTTGGGTGCAGCACCCTGAAAGTCGAACTTGCTCGAGATATTGTCATGCCCTACATTTGTGTGAAGTTATTTCAAAATCCATTTAAAAATGTAGGCGCTAGAGCGCTGACAAAGTTTTTCTAAAAATAGCCACAGTGACCTTGACCTTGGGTGCAGCAACCTGAAAGTCGAACTTGCTCGAGATATTGTCATGCCCTACATTTGTGTGAAGTTATTTCAAAATCCATTGAGAAATGTAGGCGCTAGAGCGCTGACAAAGTTTTTCTAAAAATAGCCACAGTGACCTTGACCTTGGCGCAGCACCCTGAAAGTCGAACTTGCTCGAGATATTGTCATGCCCTACACTTGTGTGAAGTTATTTCAAAATCCGTTGAGAAATGTAAGTGCTAGAGCGATGACAAAAGGTGATCATACGTACGTACGTACGTACTTACGTACGGGACAAAACCTATATCCCCTCACCACTTCGTGGTGTGAGGGGATAATAAAAGTGGAAACATTCACAAGAAACCCCTGAAACTAAAATGGGCTAATCCAAATGAAAAGGATATAAAGTCCACTGGTTAACAAAGGGCTAGACATGCCTATAGTAAATGCACGGCAAGCAGCACTGATAAGGAGCTCCGATGCCTTGGTGGAAACAGGCTTTATCCCTATAAATATTCAATTGGAAATGCTGGAAAATGATGTAGACCCAGTTAGGACTGCTCCTAAGGGCCCGATCAAGATCCCAATAAAATATGATCAACGTTAAATGGTGATAACATCATATACATGTATAAAAGAAAAGTCTAAATAAAGTCTATTATTATCATTGTTTGGTGGAAAAAATAATAACGAATGATAACTTGAGCAAGTGGCAAGAGAATAGGGGCTAAAACCTTTATAACAACCGATAAATGAACAGACAAACAAAAGGACAGATGGAGATGGTTGGAAAGACAAAAGCTATATACCTGTCCACATACTTTCCATGCTGGAGGTATTTTTTTTTTCCAAAATGATCATCAAATACCTAATTTACTTCCTTTTGTCCAGATCCCTGACTGTCAGAGATACAAGCCCAGAACTGGTTTATATTGTACCTTTTCTTTTCAGTGTCCTGTTTCTGTCCTTTCTTCACACTCAGACTTTTCTCTTCTTTCCATTTCTTTAACTTTTCCCTGTATAAACACACAAACAAAAGGAGTATACAATCATGCCTTAAAAATTTGAATAGTAAAAGTACATTCATTTTCCCCGCTGTTTGAAATTTTAGGATCACAGTAAATGGATGGATGGATATCTTGCAATTTTTCGCCCTTTTTAACAGTATTTTTAACAGGACGATGGGTGGGTGATAATGAAAGGCTGAGTGTAATGGAGTCCTGTTTACAATTGAAAAGATTCCCACCTACAGCAGTGCTTTGAACCCAGGACCGCTAGATCAGCAGGCCAGCATTTAACCTACTGAGCTACCAGGGCTCCTAGGATCACAGTATTGTAGAAACAGGAATCTGTTACACTGTCAGCAAATTAATCGGCAATATCACAAAGTGCTTCAACAATTTATGTAATGTAGGTATAAAAGGCATACGAACAAATGACAATGATATGGGCCCTGGAGTCATAATAATTCTCAAGACATGAATTTGATTCCTAACAAGATCTAGTTGTTCTAGGTTATTTTGGCATTAATGTGAATGGACACAGCTCCAAGTTCCCACCATTTTGACAAAGGTAAGCAACTTTTGTGTTTTCCTGTTTTCTTCTCTGGAAGAAAATACCCTTCCAAAATGAGGTCATCTTTTAAGGGAACAAGACCTGTCAGTGGGACAGGATAGCTCGCCTGATGGCGCCTTGCCCATCACCTAAAAAACTTTAACGTAAAACTTAAACATTTTGCTAATGCTGCCGACACGGTTCAGATGAGAGGTCACTATGTATGTTTTCATGCAGAATTAACAAAAACTATCCCAAATTATCACCAAATACTCCCTGTTGTCTAGAGCTCTGATACTAGCCACCGATCTGTACGAAGGTTTTTGTCAAAATGGCTAACAATGCAGATACTGACAAAGCCCTAGTCATGAAACCCTATTGTTGCATTCCACTCCCCTACATTAATGTGAAACAGCAGTTTTTAAGGCCCTATTTTGTTGGTCTGACAAAGCCCCAGCTAAGAATGAATAACAGGAAAATGTTTTCTTTATTTCTCCACACAACTATATGTTGTGACCCCTCAATGAACAGCCTTGCTGACAGGATTCAAACCAGAGGACCATTGGTCCTGTAGCTCACCTGAGTCCATTCATCCTCAGCACTCAAGGGTAGGTAACTCTAAAGTAAATTGTACAATGTAGCCTAATTTCAACGTTGACTGTGTTGTAAGTCTATGGAAACTTTAAAATGCCATAGCAATGAAACCACGTGGGCAACAATAATAGAAAACAATATTTATGTAGTGGCTAATGTCATGAACATGTATGCAAAGAATCAGCTTCATCCCCCTAAATAGTTTTTGAGGAAAAGATTTTTGAATATTTTTTCATTTTTTTTCCCTTTATGTTGCCATCATGGCAACTAATCAAATTCGGTGATTTGGACAAAATTAATATGAATATGAATCATATAGGACTACTCAAGAAACATTTCTGTAGGAAAAAAAATCCAAATAACTGCAGTGAGATAGCACAAATTGCTGATTTCCATTTTTCCCATTATAAGCCAATGGCAACTTTAAGTTGCCATAGCAACCAAACTGCTGGGGCAAGTGCCAAGAAAAACAGTATTTTTATAGAAGGTAGTACCAAGATCCTTTCTGTGAAGTTTGAGCTTTATTGGTTGCATAGTTTCTGAGGAGATGATTTTTTTAATATTCTTTCTATTTTTAACCATTCGGTTGCGATGGAAATCAGCCAAATAGCTCAATTTTCATAAATTTGATATGGCTGGTTGGGGACTACTCAAGGAACATTTCTATGAAAGTTTTGTCAAAACATCTGCAGTGACATAGCAACAAATGCAAATTTTCCATTTTCCCATTATAAGTCAATGGCAACTTTAAGTTGCCATTGCAACCAAACTACTAGAGCAATTGCCAAGAAAAACAGTATTTTTATAGAGGGCAGTACCAAGATCCTTTCTGTGAAGTTTGAGCTTTATTGGTTGCACAGTTTCTGAGGAGATGATTTTTGAATATTTTTTCTATTTTTAATCATTCGGTTGCCATGGCAACCAGCCAAATTGTGCAATTAACATAAATTTCATGTGGCTGATAGAGAGCTACTCAAGGAACATTTCTGTAAAAGATTTATCAAATTATCTGCAGAGAAATAGCAATAAATGCAAATTTTCAATTTTTCCCATACAAGTCAATGGAAACTTTAAGTTGCCATAGCAACCAAAGTTCTGAAGCGATTTGGATAAAAAACAGTATTATTAGTTCCCCCTGCCTATAGATGCTGTATATGAAATTTGGTAACAATGGGCCTTGTAGTTTCAGAGGAGATGTCGTTTGAAAATATTGACAGACGGACGACGGACGACGGACGGCGGATGCCTGCCTATACTATAAGCTCACCTGTGAGCCTTCGGCTCAGGTGAGCTAACAAGGGGTCACAACACGTTTTCATTGAGAAAAAATATCTCATAACCAGCCTGAAAACCCCTCATCTAAAGCTCTGTCATATCAGATGGGTCCTTGGCAGAGTTTCACAGTCTGCTCACCAACTGACTCAATATTTGGGCCAATCAAATGATCAGTTGCAAGAAATGGTACCTGTTACCTTATGGCAAATAGAGGCAACTCAGCTCAGTCATGCATTTACTGAAAGGAATCAGTTTTCACTTAATATTTGCTTAACAAATTCCCCATGAGTCATATATTTGTTTATATTAACAGGGAAGTTCCTGATCAATCTGTGCAGATGCACAGGCTTATCTGAAACTTTCCCAGTCAAACATGGCTTAGAATACTCACTTCATAATTTCCGCTTCTTCAGCTGTCAGATTGTGTTTATCTAATTTTTCATTCTTTTGTTTATCCACTTGTTGATTCTTCTGTTTTTGTGGGTTGACATTCTGACTAGATGTTGGTCTTTTTGATAGTTTTTGTGGTTTGCTGTCAAGAAAAGTGAAGACTAGAGCAGTGAGCAGGGGCTCACGTTTACTCCCCGACCGGTGCCACCGCCTAATGAAAGCATACTTTACCATAAAGCCACAATGAAAATGTTATACATGTACAAAATTAAAGTCTGTGACCTTGACCTAATGTCAGCAGCAGATCCATATGTGTAAACTAGTATGAAACCAGAGGACCAATGGTCCTGTAGCTCACCTGACACTTGGTCCTGGTATATATTTTCATGCTTTTATACATGTATATAGCACCAGGGCAGGGACCCCTCCCTTGGGGATTAATGTTGAGTCCCAATTCTATATACCAAGCCACAAGGTTACTGGGCCTTTGTTTCTGGACAAAGATTTCTGAAGGGTTTTTATCATAAATGGGTGTGGCGGCCACCATGTTCATACGACCATGACCATCTGAACAAACTTTGATTCCTTTGACCCAGTATTAAAGCTCCATATGAAATACAGTAATCATTTGTATAAACTATGATGGGCCTGAGTGCCCAATGCTACATACCGGTACCAAGTTTCAAGGTTATAGGCCTTTTGGTTCTCGAAACAAAGACGTTTGAAGAGTTTTTACCATATATGGGCATGGTGGCTATCTTGGTCAAGTGACCAAAGACCATCTGAACAAACTATGGATCCTTTAAGCCGGTGAAGCTCCATATGAAATATGGCTTCAATTGACCCTAGTGGCCTCTGAGAAGATGTTTGAAAATGTTGACGGGTGACAGAATCTCAATGACCTTGTACAAAAGTCAAAGAATGACCTTGACCTTTAACGACAAAATATCTTCATCTGGTCATTTAGTCAACCATATATACCAAATATTGCACCTTAGACTTAAATAGTTTCTGAAAAATCCACTGTTTAAGCATTTTCCCATATAAAAGACTACATAATGTACCAAAGTTGACAGTGTCATAAATTAGGTCAAGGTCAACGCACGATCATTTGTATAAACTATGATGGGCTTGAGTGCCCAAAGCTACATACCAAGTTTCAAGGTCATACACCTTTTGGTTCTGGAGAAGAAGATTTTGAAGGGTTTTTACCATATACGGGCATGGCGGTCATCTCGGTCAAGACCCTGAGAACAAACTTTTATTCCCTGATCACACTTAGACTCCATATGAAATTTTGCTTCAATCAGACCAGTGGTTTCAGAGGAGTAGATGTTTTGAAAATCTTGATGACGGACAGACAGACAAAATGACCTTGACCTTCAGTGACATAATATCTTCATCTGGTCATTTAGTTGACCATATATACCATGTTTTGTACCTTAGACTTAAATAGTTTCTGAGAAATCCACTGTATAAGCGTTTTCCCATATAAAAGCCTAACATACCGAAGTTGACGATGTCGTAAATTAATTCAAGGTCAACGCATGGTCATGATTTGTATAAACTATGATGGGCCAGCATGCCCGATGCTACATACCAAGTTTCAAGGTCATAGGCCTTTTGGTTCTAGAGAAGAAGATTTTTGAAGGGTTTTTACCATATATGGGCATGGTGGCCATCTTTGTCATGTAGCCCAGCCCCCTGGTATAAACTTTAGTTCCCCTATCCCACTGAGACACCATATGAAATTTGGCTTCAATCTCCCCAGTGGTTTCAGAGGAGAAGATGTTTGAAAATCTTGATGACGGACAGACCGACAAAATGACTTTGACCTTCAGTGACATAATATCTTCCTCTGGTCATTTAGTTGACCATATATACCACATATTGTACCTTAGACTTAAATAGTTTCTGAGAAATCCACTATATAAACGTTTTCCCATATAAAAGCCTAACATACCAAAGTTGACCATGTCGTAAATTAGGTCAAGGTCAACGCAAGGTCATCATTTGTATAAACTATGATGGGCCCGCATGCCCAAAGCTACATACCAAGTTTCAAGGTCATAGGCCTTTCAGTTCTGGAGAAGAAGATTTTTGAAAGTTTTTACCATATATGGGCATGGCGGTCATCCTGGTCATGTGACCCAGACCTTGGGTACAAAATTTCGTTCCCCTATCCCACTGAGACACCATATGAAATTTGGCTTCAATCCGCCCAGTGGTTTCAGAGGAGAAGATGTTCAAAAATCTTGACGACGGATGGTCAGACGGAATGACCTTGACCTGTAGTGACATAATATATTCATCTGGTCATTTAGTCAACCATGTATACCAAGTATTGTACCTTAGACTTTAATATTTTCTGAGAAATCCACTGTTTAAGCATTTTCCCATATTAAAGCCTAACGTATCAAAGTTGACCATGCCGTAAATTAGGTCAAGGTCAACGCAAGGTCATGATTTGCATAAACTATGATGGGCCCGCATGCCCGATGATACATACCAAGTTTCAAGGTCATAGGCCTTTTGGTTCTGGAGAAGAAGATTTTTGAAGGTTTTTTACCATATATGGGTATGGCGGCCATCTTGGTCATGTGACCTAGACCCCGGGTATAAACTTTCATTCCCCCATCCCACTGAGACTCCATATGAAATTTGGCTTCAATCGGCCCAGTGGTTTCAGAGTAGAAGATGTTTGAAAATCTTGACGACGGATGGTCCAACAGAATGACCTTGACCTTTAGTGACATAATATCTTCATCTGGTCATTTAGTCGACCATGTATACCAAGTATTGTACCTTAAGACTTAAACAGTTTCTGAGAAATCCACTGTTTAAGCCTTTTCCAATATAAAAGCCTAACATACCAAAGTTGACCATGCCGTAAATAAGGTCAAGGTCAACGCATCGTCATGATTTGTACAAACTATGATGGGCCGGCATGCCCGATGCTACATACCAAGTTTCAAAGTCATAGGCCTTTTGGTTCTGGAGAAGAAGATTTTTGAAGGGTTTTTATCATCTATGGGCATGGCGGCCATCTTGGTCATGTGACCCAGACCCCGGGTATAAACTTTCGTTCCCGCATCCCACTGAGACTCCAAATGAAATTTGGCTTCAATCGGCCCAGTGGTTTCAGAGGAGATGTTTGAAAATCTTGACGACGGATAGTCCGACGGAATGACCTTGACCTTTAGTGACATAATATCTTCATCTGGTCATTTAGTCGACCATGTATACCAAGTATTGTACCTTAAGACTTAAACAGTTTCTGAGAAATCCACTGTTTAAGCCTTTTCCAATATAAAAGCCTAACGTACCAAAGTTGACCATGCCGTAAATAAGGTCAAGGTCAATGCAAGGTCATGATTTGTACAAACTATGATGGGCCCGCATGCCTGATGCTACATACCAAGTTTCAAAGTCATAGGCCTTTTGGTTCTGGAGAAGAAGATTTTTGAAGGGTTTTTACCATATATGGGCATGGCGGCCATCTTGGTCATGTGACCCAGACCCCGGGTATAAACTTTCCTTCCCCAATCCCACTGAGACTCCATATGAAATTTGGCTTTAATTGGCCCATTGGTTTCAGAGGAGAAGATGTTTGAAAATCTTGACGACGGATGGTCCGACAGAATGACCTTGACCTTTAGTGACATAATATCTTCATCTGGTCATTTAGTCGACCATGTATACCAAGTATTGTACCTCAGACTTGAATAGTTTATGAGAAATCCACTGTTTAAGCATTTTCCAATATAAAAGCCTAACGTACCAAAGTTGACCATGCCGTAATTTAGGTCAAGGTCAATGCAAGGTCATGATTTGTATAAACTATGATGGGCCGGCATGCCCGATGCTACATACTAAGTTTCAAGGTCATAGGCCTTTTGGTTCTGGAGAAGAAGATTTTTGAAGCGTTATTACCATATATGGGCATGGTGGCCATCTTGGTCATGTGACCCAGACCCCGGGTATAAACTTTCCTTCCCCAATCCCACTGAGACTCCATATGAAATTTGGCTTTATTTGGCCCATTGGTTTCAGAGGAGAAGATGTTTGAAAATCTTGACGACGGATGGTCCGACAGAATGACCTTGACCTTTAGTGACATAATATCTTCATCTGGTCATTTAGTCGACCATGTATACCAAGTATTGTACCTTAGACTTGAATAGTTTATGAGAAATCCACTGTTTAAGCCTTTTCCAATATAAAAGCCTAACGTACCAAAGTTGACCATGCCGTAAATTAGGTCAAGGTCAACGCAAGGTCATGATTTGTACAAACTATGATGGGCCGTCATGCCCGATGCTACATACCAAGTTTCAAGGTCATAGGCCGTTTGGTTCTGGAGGAGAAGATTTTTGAAGGGTTTTTACCATATATGGGCATGGCGGTCATCCTTGTCATGTGACCCAGACCCCAGGTATAAATTTTTGTTCCCCCATCCCACTGAGACTCCATATGAAATTTGGCTTCAATCGGCCCAGTGGTTTCAGAGGAGAAGATGTTTGAAAATCTTGACGACGGATGGTCCGACGGAATGACCTTGACCTGTAGTGACATAATATATTCATCTGGTCATTTAGTCAACCATGTATACCAAGTATTGTACCTTCGACTTGAATAGTTTATGAGAAATCCACTGTTTAAGCATTTTCCCATATTAAAGCCTACATATCAAAGTTGACCATGCCGTAAATTAGGTCAAGGTCAACGCAAGGTCATGATTTGCATAAACTATGATGGGCCCGCATGCCCAATGATACATACCAAGTTTCAAGGTCATAGGCCTTTTGGTTCTGGAGGAGAAGATTTTTGAAGGTTTTTTACCATATATGGGCATGGCGGCCATCTTGGTCATGTGACCCAGACCGTGGGTATAAACTTTCATGCCCCCATACCACTGAGACTCCATATGAAATTTGGCTTCAATCGGCCCAGTGGTTTCAGAGTAGAAGATGTTTGAAAATCTTGACGACGGATGGTCCAACAGAATGACCTTGACCTTTAGTGACATAATATCTTCATCTGGTCATTTAGTCGACCATGTATACCAAGTATTGTACCTTAAGACTTAAACAGTTTCTGAGAAATCCACTGTTTAAGCCTTTTCCAATATAAAAGCCTAACGTACCAAAGTTGACCATGCCGTAAATAAGGTCAAGGTCAATGCAAGGTCATGATTTGTACAAACTATGATGGGCCGGCATGCCCGATGCTACATACCAAGTTTCAAAGTCATAGGCCTTTTGGTTCTGGAGAAGAAGATTTTTGAAGGGTTTTTATCATCTATGGGCATGGCGGCCATCTTGGTCATGTGACCCAGACCCCGGGTATAAACTTTCGTTCCCCCATCCCACTGAGACTCCATATGAAATTTGGCTTTAATCGGCCCAGTGGTTTCAGAGGAGATGTTTGAAAATCTTGACGACGGATGGTCCAACAGAATGACCTTGACCTTTAGTGACATAATATCTTCATCTGGTCATTTAGTCGACCATGTATACCAAGTATTGTACCTTAGACTTAAATAGTTTCTGAGAAATCCACTGTTTAAGCCTTTTCCAATATAAAAGCCTAACGTACCAAAGTTGACCATGCCGTAAATTAAGTCAAGGTCAATGCAAGGTCATGATTTGTATAAACTATGATGGGCCGGCATGCCCGATGCTACATACCAAGTTTCAAGGTCATAGGCCTTTTGGTTCTGGAGAAGAAGATTTTTGAAGCGTTATTACCATATATGGGCATGGCGGCCATCTTGGTCATGAGACTTAAATAGTTTCTGAGAAATCCACTGTATAAGCGTTTTCCCATATAAAAGCCTAACATACCGAAGTTGACGATGTCGTAAATTAATTCAAGGTCAACGCATGGTCATGATTTGTATAAACTATGATGGGCCAGCATGCCCGATGCTACATACCAAGTTTCAAAGGTCATAGGCCGTTTGGTTCTGGAGGAGAAGATTTTTGAAGGGTTTTTACCATATACGGGCATGGCGGCCATCTTGGTCATGTGACCCAGACCCCGGGTATAAATTTTTGTTCCCCCATCCCACTGAGACTCCATATGAAATTTGGCTTCAATCGGCCCAGTGGTTTCAGAGGAGAAGATGTTTGAAAATCTTGACGACGGATGGTCCGACGGAATGACCTTGACCTTTAGTGACATAATATCTTCATCTGGTCATTTAGTCAACCATGTATACCAAGTATAGTTCCTTAAACTTAAATAGTTTCTGAGAAATCCACTGTTTAAGCGTTTTTCCATATAAAAGCCTAATGTACCAAAGTTGACCATGCCGTAAACTAGGTCAAGGTCAACCCAAGGTCATGATTCGTATAAACTATGATGGGCCGGCATGCCCGATGCTACGTACCAAGTTTCAAGGTCATAGGCCTTTTGGTTCTGGAGAAGAAGATTTTTGAAGGGTTTTTACCATCTATGGGCGTGGCGGCCATCTTGGTCATTTGACCCAGATACCCCGAACAAACTTTCGTTCCCCCAACCCATGGAGGTTCCATATAAAATTTGGCTTCGATCGGCCCAGTGGTTTCAGAGAAGAAGATGTTTGAAAATGTTGACGACGGACGACGGATACCTGGCTATACTATAAGCTCACCTATGAGCCTAAAGGCTCAGGTGAGCTAAAAACCTAGTCATGTATAATTAGGCTCCATTCAAGTAAATTAGAACTAAAACTCAAAACTATACAAGAAATTGCTAAGTCCTAGTTATTGACCCCTGGTCCCACCCATGAGCCTGACTCTGCAGCTTAGGTAGTCCAGATCAAAAGTAATGCTATAGAGATATCATGGACCAAATATGGAAGAAATCTCCAATGCAGTTACAGAGGCATGAGCAATCAAAAAGGTTTAGCGCAAAACTTTGACATGCCTAAGTCCTAATTACTGACCCTTGGCCCCACCCTGGTGCCTGACCCAGGGGCTAAGATAGTTTACACTGAAGGCAATGCTATAGAGATATCATAAACCAAATGTGAAACGAATCTGACAAGCAGTTATAGAGATATGAGCAATCAAAAAAAGGTTTAACACAAAACTTTGACATAAAAATGATGAACAGACGGACGAATGAATGAAGAGAGGAACGAAAGAACAAACAAACGAAGGGATGGAATGACAAAAACTATACACCCCCGACATACTTTGTATGTCCATACTTTGTATGTCGGAGTTATAAAAATTGATACAGTGAAATCACTATGATTGCTTCTTTCCTCTTTAACACTGGACTGAGTCCCTTTTTGTCCTTTGAGAGGGTGGGGGATTTTCACTTTTGCTAAGGCCTCATTCTCCAGCTACATTTTAGGACTTGTAGATATAGCAAGAAAACATATTAAAACACTGCCTGCTTTGCCTTGACAGGTGCCAGTAAATTTGATGACACCCCTGCTGCCTTAGGTTTTGGGAGTTTTTTCATTAACTGAGCAGATAAGATTTCTCCCTGTCCTGAGTTAAAGGTCAAGGAGAAGGTTAAATGTACCAGATCTCCAGATAAGAGAGGGTTTTGAGGATAATTCAAGGATTTGTTTTTTCTCAATGAAAGCATATGTTGTAGATATGTTGTGACCCATCATTAGAACTGTCCCAGTGAGAGGGTTCTAATGATGGGTCACAACATAAGTTTTTATGGAGAAATTAGGATAATATCCCTAAATTATCCCTGTTACCCCTTTGTATCTGTAGCACTGATGTACAGAATACATTTTATATTAGCGAGAATAAAGATGAGTAGAAACTTCTCCCAAAAAATCTGCTAAAAAATCTAGCCTGATTTCTTGGTACACAAGATCAATATGACACAGTCATAAATTACAATAATTGCATTTTACTCTCAGGTTTCAGCAGCAGCTATACTTCTAGTCATGATCCCAATGAATAGCTATGATTACGAAGAAAAAGAACTTCCAGGCAGTACCTTCCAATTGTTGATTGCTGTGATCTCTGTTTTGTCACCATAGGCTGTGTGCTGTTTTGTTTGAGGTGAGACACCTCTTTTGGTTTCCCTTTCACATGACTGAAAACAAAATGCATTCATACATGTATATAGCAAAAAACAGTTGTGACTGGCATTTAGGACATTTTTGCATTGTATTGAGATAATCATTTGGTTAAAAAAAACCTGAACACATTCAAAATTAGGAAAGAAAATCAAAACGACTCGAAAAAAGTGTTCAGCAGTTAAGAAGGGTCATTTAGAAAACAGTTTTTTTAAGTTCAGGGATCATTTTGATGTGAGATTTGGAGAGATTTACTCTATTTTGCACTCAAAATCTCCATGAAATTTGTTATATTTGAGAAAAATCTGATGCTAAATGTAACACAAGAATACATAAAATTTGAATCTGTCACTGGAAATAAAATAGTTAGGAGATGACTATCATACAAGCATTGCGCTTACCGTCAGATCCTACATTGAAATGATTTGTATTTGTATATATGTACATGTATGTAGCTTAACTGAATAAAATACATGTACTGTTTAAGCCAAATAGTTCTCCCTCAGTTTGGCCAAATGAGTTTTTCTTTCATAAATTGCTGAGCTAGAATTACCCTGAATTTAAAGTTGGCCTGGAAGATTCTACGATCACGAACAGCAGAGGTACCCTAATTATTCAGCTATAAAACAGTTTTTTTCTCTCTAGAATGATCCCAGATATATAATCAGATTGATGAAATTCTTCTATAAGGTGGGTTTTTCCTTCCAAAACAATCCCCCATCCCATCCCATAAAAAAGATCTATCTAATAGGACAAATCTAGAGTTTTGGAATTTTTTTGAATAGATGTAAACCCTGTCTAAAACCCAAAATAATACAGTAATAAAAACTTTGTTTTACTCTGCTGCTGCTAATTGTCTGTTGGCTTTGATCTCTGCCAAAGGTTTCTGCTTTGCTGCTTTTTCTTCTCGCCATTTCTGAAGTCTGCTAAGGTAAAGCTCTGAAAGTAGAAAACTGTTATAAGACAAGGATTCCCATAAAAGGTACCAGTTCCAATTTTAAATTGTATATGTTTTCTAAATAGCAAATTAGCAAGTCAAAAAATTCCTCATATTTTACACAAGAAGTAATTTGCAAGGACAGACCAAGTGACTATTTCACAAGGAACATATTTACTTTTATCATATGACATTGCTGCTATTCAGTGGATTACATGTGCGTGTGTGTGTTATTGTTTAAGTCCACAGTAAACAGCTATGGTCATGTTGGGACAGGTCAGTTAACCTAACCACACTTTTCCTGGGCAGGCTTAGACCTCCTAAGCGGTAAACCAGTACTAAGTGCACTTACTTTCACCAGTAACCGACAACTACACTTCTTGAATCAGTGGAAAGAGAAATGAAAGTAAGTGGCCGGACCGGGTATCGAACCCAGGATCTCCGGCTTTAAAGAAAGACCCCTACCAACTGCGTTACGCGGCCCGACATCATAAAAATCGTATGATCACACATGTAATAACACTTGGGAGGGCACAGGAAACGCCACTGACGTCTGTGTCAATGCTTTTTCTGATTGAAATTATGTTCATTTTGAAGGCGATAAAACTCTGTATTAAGGGTCATATGAGAAACAGAATCTTACACTCGTGGTCATTTCATATGTTTATGAAACTTGCCAAAGGCTTGTTTCATAAATTGCATATGAAATGACCACTCGTCAGGGCTCCGGAAATATTGAAAAATGAATCGGTCCAGCAATGACGTCATCACCTAATTAATTTCCATAGGAAAAAAATTTGATACCTGTCACGAAAACTAATGTAAATGACAATAAGCGAAGTCCTATGAATTAATCCCGATTTCCGTGCAATGGTCCTACATTGTTGTGTTTGGTGGAGTTCTTGGTTTCAGACATTTTAAGACATTTAGCTACGCATGTAAAGCAAATACAAGACTAGAACGTGTTCGTAGGTAAAGCGGACATGATAGAAGACATCATACTTGATTAACAGGTGGACAGGGGAGACAACCTGATATGCCTGAGAGTATAATTACAGAGACCATAAGACTCCGGGACAAGAATTGTTGTTTGCGCTACCTATCATATAAAATGGAAAAGAAAAAAAGAAAAATACATCCATAAGATGCTCCGTTAAGCCATTGCATTAAAATTGAACAACAAAATTTTAAGGAAAGTTCGTACTTTATAAACCCATAATGCAGATTCGCACCTTAAGATTACTCAATGTCTTTATTTTACTCATTGATCTTTTGGTTTAAACAGTATTTTATTTTTCATTAAATACATACATATACATACATGTAATATTCAAATCAGTAGAATATAGGATCTGACTGTAAGCATGTCGCTTATATTAAAGTCATCTCCTTGATCTTTTAAAACAACTGATAAAACACGGTAAAGAAACTGCCGTAGTAACTATCATTCCGCACCGCAACAGTGAAGACCAGTTAAGTGTTGCACTTTACAAACACAGCAAAACAGATTTCTTCTTAACTATCAAAACAACTAACACATCAAAGAGTCTTTAAACTTCAGTAATAGCGCCCGAAGCTAATTACTTTCACACAACCACTGTAATCTCGCGAAATTTATGTGTAATTAATGGATTGACATCTGAGCTAGTATTTATAATATCCATAATATCTGACAGAATCGGAGAAAATTTCCTAAGTATTGGGCCAGTATGGGACCAATTTTTTGGGTCTTCGGGCTGTTTCCAATCAGCCCCAATTACTGAATTTTGGTCTGGGACCTAAAGAAATCTGGTTTTCCCGAGCCCTGCCACTCGTGTAAGATTCTTTATACATATGTAATAAATCTGCAATAGTAAAGCAACCACACACCACTTATAACCCCATCACCATAGTAGCGCTACACCATCTTCACCCTTAAATTTTATGACAATTTTTTTTTTTTCATAGAATTTGCTATTACAGGCAGTGCTTGCACTAATGGAAGTCTGGGAGTAATTTACTCCCAAAAATCTCCCTGGGACTTCCAAATTTGATGGCCTGGAAGTCAGGAATTTTTTCTGATGATGTGCAGGAAATTTTTATCAGTAATTAAGGGTTTAAAGGATTGCAAAACTCTTCAGATATCATTCAGAGTAAGGCTCTTTGCAGATGATACTGCAATGAACCTTGCTCTTAGCTTACCGTCCGAAGTCAAGGTCCTCCAAATTTTAAGGACCTACTCAGCCTAGAACAATGGGAAAAGATGTGGGATATGAACTTTAACCCCTCTAAATATCTGGTCCTTCATGTCACTCGTCTTAAAAACCTATACAGACTAAATACTTCTTACATGATATTGAGCTGGATAGTGTTTCATCTGCAAAATATCTAGGGGTCACCATCTCGGATGACCTAACTTGGAGTACCCATATTGATAATATAACCAAGAGCACTAACCAGACTCTTAGATTTCTGAAAAGAAACATTCGGGTCCATAATAAGAACCTGAAATCAGTAGCTTACAAAACACTAGTAAGGCCCCCGTTGGAGTATGCTTCAACAGTATGGCCCCCCCCCCCCCACACTAGGACTATCATCCATTGGAATGCCCTCCCACCCTACATACCGGCAGACTTGGGGTCGAATACTTTCAAAAGTATTCGAATACAAATACAAATACTTTGCAATTTAAGAATACAGAATACAAATAAAAATACTTTTTTATGAATGTATTCATATAAAAATACAAATACTTTGCAAATGTATTCAAATACTTTTGAATACTTTTCAATAAAAAATGGAAATTTCACTAATCAATAGTTTATGCTGAACTTTCATATCTCTAGTAGTCCAGACTCTAGAGGTTTTACTACATAAAATAATTTTGATTATAAGATTCTTTCTTTTGACATGTCCTAGATATCTTCATATCTATTTTAGGACAGACTTGGGGTAATCGTATTCTGTATTCTTATTCGAATACAATTCAAATACATTTTCTGAGTATTCATAAAGTATTCTGTAATCGTGGATTTCTTAGAATAAAAGTATTTGTATTTGTATTCATGAATACATTGCAAATTTCATGTATTCATGAATACTTTTATGAATACATTATGAATACTTCTGCCATTTTAAGGAAACATTGATGCATAAAATTATATAAATTATGGGACTGATGTGACTAAAGTCCAAGAATGCTAGTGTAGGAACTTTGAAGACTACACCTCAAAGGTAAATACAATACATAAACGACATCACAGAATATTATTTATTGATTGCTTTGGCTGATTTTATTTTCACATTACTTTCTGTAAGAAATTAAGTTTTTGAAGCCATTATTGAAAACCCTGATCATATGCTGCACTCTACAGTGTCTGATCTTGGTTAACACTGTTAGTCAAGATCTCTTTTATGGCACTAGGCATCCAAGTTAGCAAATATAATACCTATATGTCACCTTTCAGTAGATTGCCCCAGGACAGTATTAAATAGGGACAAGGCCCAGAACTGACAACTAAGCCATGCCATACCTGTCCAATTGTTTGACACTTGTTTCTCAAAAATTACAATACACAATTATGATCCCATCTTAATTTCAGCCAAACATAAGTTGAAATAGAGATGAAAATCACAACAAATGCCCAATCTCTGATTAAAATGCCATGATTACTTTGAATTTGATGCAATTTATTACTATATATTTAGAATCAAAATGACAAATAGTGTAGATCCAGATCAAATGGCTTCCAGCTTTGGCATCAGAATATAGAAATAAAGTCACCTTACACCAAATATGCAAATTTGCAAACATAGAAAGATATCCAGCTGTACCATAGATCTAAATTTAAGGTTCCTAAAATAGATATGAAGATATCTAGGACATGTCAAAAGAAAGAATCTTATAATCAAAATTATTTTATGTAGTAAAACCTCTAGAGTCTGGACTACTAGAGATATGAAAGTTCAGCATAAACTATTGATTAGTGAAATTTCCATTTTTTATTGAAAAGTATTTAAAAGTATTTGAATACATTTGCAAAGTATTTGTATTTTTATTTGAATACATTCATAAAAAAGTATTTTTATTTGTATTCTGTATTCTTAAATTGCAAAGTATTTGTATTTGTATTCGAATACTTTTGAAAGTATTCGACCCCAAGTCTGCCGGTATGTAGGGTGGGAGGGCATTCCAATGGATGATAGTCCTAGTGTGTGGGGGGGGGGGGGGGGGCATACTGTTGAAGCATACTCCAACGGGGGCCTTACTAGTATGATACCGGTCCTTCCCACTTTGGCGCAGTTCAGCAGTGCTGTCTGCCAGGTAATCCATGTCTCTCCCTAAACACCAATTTCTGTTTTTATCTTTTAACTATACTCACACTCTTTATCACACTGTACAAACTCATTTCACACACTTTCCTATATACTTTTGTTCCAGCTAACCCCCTTCAGCACTTGGTTTGCCGGAACCCGTCTGACGTCCCCCTCTGGGGTTAAAACGTAAAGGAAGATAGATAGATAAGTAGATAGATAGAAAAAAAAAAAAGCCCCATTATTCCCTGGCCCTTGTATATCTGGGGCTGCAAAATGACTGGTATACAGGTATATGAGTGATCCATTTGTACCAGAACGCCGGTACATAGAATAACCGAAAAGCACAGAAATACCGGAAAGCACTGCAATAACCGAAAAGCAATTTAGAAAATCAGTTTTTTTGCATGAATGATCATGGCAATATTAGTTTCATGGGTGGGAGAAGCATTGGAAGAAAAGTTTTCTAGATTTCAGTTGTCTTGGTTTCAACACTGACAACGATATTCCTCAAAATAGTGCACAAACATATAACCGAAAAGCACTTGCACATTAAATTTTGTGTCTCATATTGATAACCTGTTCAGTTTATAATAAAATGTATTTGACTATACACAATCATGTTGACAGACAGACAGACAAAATCATTTATGTTGTTTTATTTACTAATTTGGTTTGTTTTATTCTTACATAAGGCAAATGGCAGTTCATATGCTTTGATATAACCGAAAAGCATTGGAAAAATGACGAGCATCTTCAGCGCCATTTTCTGTTATACTGCTATTCAAGTATGACACCCAAGCTAACAAAAGTGTCACAAATAACACTACAAATGACTTCCAACCAAGAAAAGCCTAATCATTCCCATGTTAAGCTGATTTATGATATTGCTTTTCGGTTATTCAGGTGCTTTTCGTTTTTTCTGTGCTTTTCGGTTATTCTATGAACCCCCAGAATGCCTCACTCAGTCACTGACGAATGATTGTCCTTGGACGTATCATCAGTAAACAATCTGACAGAGTTCCTGTATAGGTCGGTCAATAGCTATTCATAGCTTATGTTATTTATGTTTGTACCACAGGGACTTGTAACAATTCATATTAAATACAAAAGAAACTTATTAATCTATACCCTAGACAAGGGACACATAGACAAAAAATAAATGTTTTATCCCCACTATTTCTACGCTTGAAGAAGTGTACAAAACTCTTCTGATTGTGCTAATTCTCAGTTTCAAATCAAGAAAAAATATTAATCTTCAAAAAATAAACAACTTTACTGCCAAAAAATCATATAATCATTACTTCCGGTCTTTAGAAATACCGCTACTCTCATTAAAATAGGTCAATGTCATTAAGTTGTTCTTGTCACCGAATGTAAACAAACCGTGTCCAGCCAAAATAAACAACATCTACCGGCTTGCCGCAACAAAATGCGAACACCGACAATTGAACATGGAGGTAAATTATCTTTTTATCACAATAACACGTCATATTCCACCTATATAAACTCACAGTAGTCATTTTATTCCGAAATCACATGGCTGTTTTTGCCACTGGCTTCCATCTTACTTAACACTGTCAGGTGATGAGTCCGCGCAAAACCCATTTGAGACCTGGAATATGATTGGATAAAATTAATTTTGGAGGGCTTCCCCATCGCCAGATCGAGGATATTTGCTGCGGATTTGTTACGTGAAGCCAGTGAACAAGACAGCAATGTTTTCTCGGAATGAACTGACTACTGTGAGTTTATGTAGGTGGAATACAACTTGATTTTGTGTTGAAAAGCTAGGATACCTCCCCGTTCAATTGTCGATGGTGGCATTTTTTCTGCGGTAAGCCGGTAGATGTTATTTATTTGGGCTGAACACGGTTTGTTTACATTCGATGACAGGAACAACTTAACAACATTGACCTTTTTAAGGGGAGAAGCGGTATTTCTAAGGACAAGAAGTAATGGCTATATGATTGTTCTGCAGTAAACTTGTTTTCATTTTGAAGATTAATATTTTTTTCTCGATGTGAAACTGAGAATTAGCACAAACGGAAGAGTTTTGTACTCTTTTTTCAAGCCTAGAAATAGTGGAGATAAATGTTTATTTTTTGTCTATGGTACCCTTGTCTAAGGTATAGATGTATATATAATTATATAAATAAGTATAAATTGTTACAAGTCCCTGTGGTTTGTACCAAACCTAGTGAAAAATTGTATTCTGTATTGATAGTGTCGCGAAAACGTATGACTCTGAGCCAATATCACTGGTAGGTCTGTTTAAAAAAATCGATCTGTTTAAAAATAATAAAGTGACTAAAAAGCTTTGTTATTTAATTAACCAGCACCTTTCTTAGTTGTCTTGGTTGCCATGCTCAGGCTGTAAATGATGAAGTTAGTTTTGTGAAACTTTTCATCGAACTTCGATTCTACCGCTTTTTGACCGGTTACCCTAAAGTGCGAAAAGGACTCCTTTTCGCGAAAAGTATTCCTTTTCGCGAAAAGGACCTAAATTTCACGAAAAGGAGTTCCTTTATTATCAGTATGGGGAGTGCTGATATAATTTAACTCCAATGGTTAGAAAAATATTCATAAAAGATTGTTTACGTGGTTGTTATTGATTTATTTCAAGGATAAAAAGGATGTATGTTTTCTTGTTCTTGTTCTTTTTTTTTTCCTTCATATAAATGATTTTTCTGATTGATTTATGCGCTCATATACTTACATGACACATTTTTTTTTAATTTTGTCTTACCAACAAGCTCAAAGTCAAAATAGAATTTAATTTTAGCATATTTGTTCAAAGTATTAGAAGCCGGTACGAAAACTGCCTGAATTCATTTTGACGAAAAAAGCTCGGTATAAACAAGTAATTTATTTTATTTTATTTATTTATTTATTTATTTATTTATATGTTGAACTGATGATATGTCATTTGGTCCTGGTATCGAAAACAAAGATTGTCCTTTCAATATACTATAAAAATACCTTCGTGCGTTCGGAAGAAATGGGAAAAAAATCGATAAATAAATAAAAAATTCCATATTATCTGCATCCAAGCCGCAAAGTGGCTTACTTGAAATGAAGTAGATAACAGTGGGAACGCAGACTCATCACATTTGAGTAATTCATTTTCTGAGCAGTCGTCTACGCACAAAGAAATAATCCCCAACAAAATGGCGGCGAAAATTCAGTAAAAACTGCACCTAATTATGCCACTTGTTATTGTCACTACGATGACTGACACTACTAGGAACACGAATCAGGGAAATCTTTTGGCTATTATTGTGAGCTTGAACTCATTGCACGACTCCAGTAAACTTCCAAAAATAGAAATTAATGGTCACAATCTGATGCACCCAGTTCGTATAAACCGAAACCCCCAAAACCCTGCGATCAATTATTTTGCAAAGAAAATTGTCCCAAAAACCGATTTCGGGGACATTGTGAAAATTTCATAGTTGAGATACTCGTCGTCATTCATGCTAGTTAATACGGCAGGAGAAGATCTGTTTACGCAGAAATCGATCAATATCATGGGTGTTGGAAATTCCGTAAGTTAAACGTCACGCGTAGCACGCGTGCTCTCTTGGATGTTTTACGTGATAACCTTTAGCGGAACAACAATATTTTTTTTGCTTTCTTGAGCTCTTAAAGATTAAGAGAAGGAAGGAAAGAATGAATTACACTGTAAATTGTAAGTGTCTATTTGTTTATAAGAGCTGACAACCTCGCCTTCAGCCCCCCCCCCCCTTACCCCACCCAACGCCACAAAAACACTCCTCCTCAGGCTCCTGTGCATCTCCACCCCTACCCCACAGGCACACACATACAACCACATGGTGAGAAAGTCAAATCTCGTGCAACCAGCTCAGTTACAACTGCATACGTACGAGTACAATGGCTCAAGTGCTCCAGGCTTCGCCTATTCGTGAGATTCCAAAAAAAACAAAAAAAAACAAAAAACAGAAAGAGCCCGGGCCCATAGTGCATGAAAAATGATAGTCGCCTCTTCAGTCTCATGTGAACTGGTTTTAAACCGTTTTACAAGAAACAAACTAAAACAGTCCTCTTTAAATGTCAAACAAGATGAAATATGGGCCGACCCCTTTACGGGAGGATGGGGTTGGTGGTTGGGGGGTGGGGGGGGGGGGGGAACATGAAAAATATAATCAGTAAAATTAAATGCCAAAAATTATATTTTAGCATGAATCCCATTACAAATTAAAATGCTTCAAAATATACCAATAGAAATACCACAAACTGAGAAAAAAAACCCCATATTTTTATTCCATTTAACCCAACTAAAAGAAACTTTTACAAATTTGCAAATTATATATCTAGATCTATGTAAATTGAAAATCCTCCTATCAAGAGAGTAAGAGTAAACTATCAGTTAATAGACAGAAAACCTTGATGACAGACATTGGCTGATAGCCATGAATGTAAAGGAGTGCAGTTGAGTGAGGGAAAGCCCACTCCTGTCTACACCCCCTCCCCCCAAACCCAAGGTCACACCCCTAAAGAAGCCATTTCATTGATCACAGAGGATTATGTCAGAAAGATCTTTAGAATATAGACCATAGTGTCCATACACAGAAAAAATGAATACCCTGCTGACTGCTAGATCCAGCACTTTATCATGTGTTTGTCCTAAGTATGCAGATATGTTAGGATGAAAAATTAAAAACACAGTCCCATTATAAATATTGCACCAGCATTAATGGGCTTCATGAACACCTGTTGTGCTCCCTCATTTGAACCACTTCAGCAAGATGGTTCTAATAATAGATCACAACATATGTATATTTATGGCTGAATAAGATAGAATTTCCAGAATTGCTTTCAAATACAGAAAAAACATGCTCCAGCTGAGTCTTTGTGAAATCTTGTAAAATCATTTCATAAAACCATCAGTTGTGGAAATGTCCCTAGAAACATTTTTTTCTTATATTGCCCATCACTTTAATTATTTCTTATTTATAAATATATTTATCTTTTTACATTTTTATGGAAAACACTGAAAGGCAAGGCCAGACTGCATGTGAATATATTTAGAGCTTTATTCATGTACAATACCTATATAGTAGATAATTGTTCAGTTGAAATTTGTGGAATCTTTAATTTTATTAAAAGTTGTTCCTTTTGACCCAAAGCACCAGTGAGACACCACAATATACAATGCACATATTACTTGAAGAGAAATGATAAAAAATAATTCCATTTTGATTCACCAAATATTGGCCTCTTATTTATATACTTTTTTTCATGTATACTATTTTGTTTAATCATGATCATATCCTATTATTATATCTTAGAAAAAAACAAATGGATTACGGTTGTGAGTCCATAGATTTTGCTACATATTAAATCAAGTTTGCTGGACAGCTGTTTTTTTTTTTTTTTTTTGTTACTCAGAATCATATTAGAGAAATATGTCTCATTTAGCCAAAATTTGGGAAAAACATCTCCATTCTCAGAGGTACCATTCATTCTTAAATTATACAATTTTTGCATAAGATTTGCCCCTACCTTACAGATTTCCATGTTTCCATGAGAATTTTGGCAACAGTTAGAGTAAATCTCTAAAAAAAAGATCACTGAGAACTATATAAACACACTGGCGTCTAAATTTATGAACCAAGGGTATTCCAGAGCTGACAACCACTCCCCCCCCCCACCCCATATGCTTGTATTTGACAAACATGGCATTTCATTATAAATGTTTATGTTGTGACACCTCATTAGAACTCCTCATTAAGCAGGTTCAAAACATATGTCATAAAAGATGCAAACTGCAGTTTTAATGCCTAAAGGCTCATCTTACAGTAGATATGCTGCGTTTCAGTTTAGTCTGAACTCATAAGGAGTTTAAAGGAGTGAGGAGTGTGTGTGTGTGTGTGTGGCTGTGTCATTTCCAAGCTTAAAGTTGAAACCAAATCTCCATTTAATACTGCAATTGTCCTAAAATAATGCCACTTTTACCATCTGAGTGTGTCAAAACTTCTTGGAAAATAAAATAGTGCATACCCTGATTAGACTGCTGTTTTGGGAGTAGTCTGACCCAGGTCTACACTGCACTTTTTATCCAAGGATTTACAGTCATTGCAGCTCTGCAAGTATTTGAGGTTTGTTAAACATCATTTATATTTTTCTTTTCTTAAAAAAAAAAGATTTGTGTGTGTGTGGCGGGGGGGGGGGGGGGGGCTGCAGGGGTGGAGGGGGGAGGTCGGGGGTGTTAGTTGGACAGGGTGGTTGTGTAGGTTGTGGGAGTGGCTTTGACATATTGGCGCGTGCAGGATTAATTGGATGGCAAAATTACTTTTTCTAGCAACCCCAATTATTTGACCACAACTTACCGGTGTTATAACTTTTAAGCTAGTAAATGCGAAAGCCGAACCGGTTGACGCTAGTTTAGTTGTTGTGTCACACATCAACTGTCAAAAATCAATTTGTTTACATTCTTTATGGTGTAGGCTACAGATCAGTTTTATTTGTCCAAACTTTCTGAATAATGAAGAGAAAAAAATAAGTTGTGTATCGATGTGAAAGTTGCGTTCCTCGTCGGGTGTCGAATATCAGGATTCAAGAAAATCTCCGTGGGAGTTGAATTTATTACAGACTGTTTTGTTGACAAAACTGTCTAACTTCAATCGCTACCGATCAGGTAAATTATCCGCCATTTTGTTGAGAAAATGCATAGGGCCTTAACATTATTTTGCAAAGGAAATTGTCCCAAACACCGAATTACTTGAATTTTTACATGGAGAAAGGGCAGACACCATGGTTTTTCATGTCATATGTCCGCCGACGGGAGAAAGTCGATTTACTTTTAAAATTGCTGCTGAAGTTGACGGAAAAGAGACGCCTCTACGTGATCGCGTAAAACGTTCGATTGCCGAATATCGCGGTGTTTAGTTCTGCCCTCAAAGGCATAAAGAATTACATAAAGGTGCAAGGAATAAAACCATATATTATTTTCGGCTGTGTGTAATTTGATTCGCCGACAAAGCAGCACTGAAATGGCGACACGTTCGTCGATTGAATCTGACTTCCAGAAATTTAGAATGTTTTTCGGTTGCTATCTGTATAAAAATATCACTCCGCCATGGATACGCGTTCCCACTGTAAGTCACTGAAAATAAACTTTTCCTAAATACATGTTCAAATCTTGAACAAATTAAGATTATTGGAGCAAATATTTGAGATTCGAATTCGTTAATATAAGACCACCCATTTAAAGAAATATACATTTTTTAAAAAAAAATGGTATTCTGCTTTATTAACACTTACGCTGATGACTATATGGTCTGTGTGAGTTATTACATTTATATTGTATTTTAATTCATCAAATTTTCAAGTCAAATCGTTTGAAAACACACACACACACACACACACACACAAGACATTTAATTTCATGTCAAAATCATATGATTATCTAGTCTGTATTAACAAGCTGTTAATTGAATTATCGGCACACTTTTATGGAGCGATTAAGGTACATTGGTAGCTGGCATTAATTGGAATATCACACCTTCACTCATCGTTTTACAGGCGTCATTAACAGCAATTCAATAGACATGTATACATAGGCTTACCGTTTCAATTGCAAGTATTGGTGTAATGATAAAATTTTCTGCGGAAATATACTAGTCTCCCAGAATCTCATTATTTCAAAACAGAAAAAGAATCTGAATAAAATATTAGTGTCTTGACATCGGCCATTTTCAATCAATAAAACAAACACGTTAACTATTAATTTTAGCAATTTTCTTTAAACAATCAGATTTACACCTACCCCCACCCCAACTACCATTGAGCCGTAACCAGACCCCCCCCCCCCCAAAAAAAAAAAATAAATAAATAAAAACTCGTCTCCCCCTACCCTCCCCCGGCCCCAACCACTCCATTGAACTTCCAATTTTTCTGAATTATCTCTGCAAACAATAAAACTCCAAGATAATTTATTAATTGACATCAACATACTATTTCAGCTTTAACACAATAAAGTAATAATAAGTTCAGCTTAAACACAATTAAACACAATAAAATAATAATAATTAAAGCGAAAAAGTAATAAATACCAGCCCAATACCTGTTTTCTTGGTCCTTTTCGTGAAATTTAGGTCCTTTTCGCGAAAAGGAGTCCTTTTCGCAATTTAGGGTAACCCCTTTTTGACAACAAACAATTTGATTGGCGGTTGGGGGTAAAAAGGGTAACCGAACCGAACCGAACCGAACCACCGGATTATACCGGACGGAGCTTACGGAAAGTTCCGATTGTCACAGTACTGGTTTTTACCGCCGTCACCGAACCGAACCAGCGAATGCGATATCTACTGTCTATTTATTATAATTTCTTTTAGTGTTTCATTAAATTAATTACTTAAGTTTCTAGATTTTACCTATTTAAGTATAATTCAATAAATCTGGATAGTTAAATAAAGAAACATAATCTTTAAAAACGGTAAAAGATGGCCAAGGGTAGACCAAACGTACTGTTGGACTGCTTTTAGTCAAAATAGTTTTTCCTAGTTCTTTTTGACTTTTATTACTAATATTATCATTTTGATTGTACATGTACATCTCTCCGGATTGATTGAATGCATCGCAATGCTGATAGGCAGTGTGGGAAGTATGATCGGTGTTAAAGGCTACAGTCCAGTCAGTTTGGCCAAGACAAGTGACAGGAAACGATCTGAAGCACTGAATCCCATAATGAATTTATTCGTTTTCTTGTGTGTGTGTGTGTGGGGGGGGGGGGGGGGGGGGGGGGGGGGTAAGAAAGCGGTTTAGAGGTGCAAATGATTTTTACAAGTGATATTTGTGAGAGAAAAAAAGTTTGTGTGTTGTTGTTTTTTTGCTCTCAACGTCTGATAGCGGAAAAGATTGTTGTATATTTTCACGGTGGGTTTGTGAAAGTTCATTATAGATTGTGGGATAAAAAGCAGGCAGCGTAATGTGAGGTGGTTTAGCATGTTAAATGGAGGCTGCACACACTTATCGGGGCAAGGCTGCTGTGGAGGGATACTCAAACTGTTCTGTTATTACACAATTTATAAGGACTACAGATAATTAACGTGGGGTTTTGCGGATAAATCTGAGATATTTTTTCCTTATTTCTGAATGAAAACCTATGTTGTGATCCCTCTTTAGATCGTCTCAGCGAGACAGCTTTAATTAATGAGGGGTCACAACATGTTTTTACAGAGAAATATGGAAACTTATCCCTAATTTATCCATATTACATAATCTGTAGTTTACTGCTATTCCTGATATATAAACATACCTTCACCAAATTTAGTGCGTCAAACGCGCGTTTCTGTATTTAACTTCTTTAGTGTCGCTAGATCCCAAAACTTTAAAAGGTTTACCCGATGAGATGCATGCGTACAAACAGTGAATTATTACTCCACAATTCAATGCTAGAGCTGAACTATTTCGATTCTAACACTCAAAAACGCTGAAAAACTATTCTTTTCATTCAAATTCTCCCAACCTTCCTGCCAGCGCGTTCATGATCCCGCCAATATTCTTAACTGTATCTAAGATAGATGTACGTTTTAATGGCGATTTAAGAAAGAAAAAGAGACGTTACACCGTCTAACGTCTCAAAACGTCACAAAATTACGTCAGTAATTGCAGTGACGTCAGCAATAAGACTCGCGCGCTCCGTAACAGTGAATTGTTGCAGAATAAAACACCGCAACTTCCCATTTCTTCTAAAGGCACACTGTGTTAGAATATTAAATGATAGTAAAAAAGCGCAACTCCTGCCTTTTAGCTCGAACGAAGTTCATGATGAGCTATTGTACTGCCCCGGCGTTGGTGGTGGTGTCCACGGCGGTGGCGTTAGCAAAAGGTTAAAGTTTATGTTATTTAAAGGGCTACAGCACTGTTTCTTCACTATTTCCAGAAATATTCCCAATTAACTGATATTTATGAGAGAAACAGATTGCTGAAAACCTCATTGAAAAATTCCTACCCAAACAGTTACTATTGACAATTGAAGTTAATGCAAATTAGATTTTAAGCCCCGTCCAGGCTACGAGGCTACGATAATAGAGACGGTTTTATTCAAAGCAATGAGAACTAGAAAGTGTGTTTGTGAAACACTATGCCCCCAACCATATGCTTGCCACTAAAGGCAACCAACATCAGAATGATCAGCACATCAAACCAACCAACATCAGAATGATCAGCACATCAAATACTAACAGTTTACTGAAAATTAGGGTTCTAGGACAAATGGTTCAAAAGTTGGAAGAATGCTAAATTGAAACCAGAGGACCAATGGTCCTGTAGCTCACCTGACACCTTCTGTCAACAGACACAATTTGCCATTTCCCTCATTTGTTACAAATTTAAAACCAGTGGCCTGTAAGGAATGCATATTTTAATTTTTAAATTTAAGTGACCTTGAGCAAAGTTAAAAAAAAACTTGATCTTTGATGACCTTATGTCTTCATGTATCCATATTTTCCAGTTATTATATCTAGGCTTAAAGAGTTTCCATGAAACCAACTGTTTTTTAAGGCATTTTCCCATATAAAAGCATAACAAACTATGATGGGCCGGAATGCCCATTGCTACATACCAAGTTTCAAGGTCATGGGCCTTTTGGTTCTGGAGAAGAAGATTTTTGAAGGGTTTTTACCATGTATGGGCATGGTGGCCATCTTGGTCATGTGACCCAGACCCCGGGTACAAACTTTCGCTACCCCATCCCACTGAGACTCCATATAAATTTGGCTTCAATCGGCCCAGTTTTTTTCAGAGGAGAAGATATTTTAAAATCTTGACACGGATGGACGGACCAAATGACCTTGACCTTAAGTGACACAATATCTTCATTTGTTCATTTAGCTGACCAAGTATACCAAGTACTGTACCTTGGACTTAAATAGTTTCTGAGAAATCAACTGTTTAAGTGTTTTCCCATATAAAAGCCTTACATACCAAAGTTGACCATGTAATAACTTAGGTCAAGGTCATCGCAAGGTCATCATTTGTATAAACTATAATGGGCCCGCATGCTTAATATTGCATACCAAGTTTCAAGGTCATAGGCCTTTTGGTTCTGGAGAAAAAGATTTTTGAAGGGTTTTTACCATATATGGGCATGGCGGCCATCTTGGTCATGTGACCCAGATACCACGAACAAACTTTCGTTCCCCCAACCCATGGAGGCTCCATATAAGATTTGACTTTGATCGGCCCAGCGGTTTTGGTGAAGATATTTGAAAATCTTGACGACGGATGGACAAACCGATTGACCTTGACCTTTAGTGACAAAATAACCTCATTTATTCATTTAGTCGACCGTGTATACCAAGTATTGTACCTTAGACTTAAATAGTTTTTGAGAAATCCACTGTCTAAGCGTTTTCCCAAATAAAAGCCTAACGTTCCAAAGTTAACCATGTCATAAATTAGGTCGAGGTCATCGCAAGGTCATCATTTGTATAAACTATAATGGGCCCGCATGCTCAATGCTGCATACCAAGTTTCTAGGTCATGGGCCTTTTGGTTCTGGAGAAGAAGATTTTTGAAGGGTTTTTACCATATATGGGCGTGGCGGCCATCTTGGTCATGTGACTCAAATACCACGAACAAACTTTCGTTCCCTTAACCCATGGAGGCTCCATATAACATTTGGCTTTGATCTGCCTAGCAGTTTTGGTGGAGAAGATGTTTGAAAATTTTGACGCCGCATGGACCGACATCGTGACCTTGACCTTTAGTGACATAATATCTTCATTTGTTCATTTAGTTGACCATGTATACACGGTGCATAACCATATCGGACGCTATCTGTGAAAATCTGCGTTACTTGACTCTATCTGTGAGTGCTACGGACTCTATTTATTACTTGCCATGAACGCTTCGGCGATTCAGTCGAAGAAAAAGGGACAAAACGTGTAAGCACTGGGTTTCATGGTTTCCACGGAACACATACCTTATTTTTCCTAATATTTCCGTCGATATTATTCAGCTAGCGATGTTCAAGCCTAACGTACCAAAGTTGACCATGTCATAAATTAAGTCAAGGTCATCGCAAGGTCATTATTTGTACAAACTATGATGAACCCACATGCCCGATGCTACAGCTCGATCTTAACGGGACAATCGGGCTGTGTAAATGTAATCGAAGCGGAAATATCGGAAAGCTCGCAATAGGAATGCGTGGGAGGGCGATCACCTGACCAAAAGGTCAGACAACAACATGACTTCTGCCGTAGTCAGACTTTATCTTTTGTAACATTAAACGTATGTGGGCTTAATAATAAACTTTTGATTTAGTGATATCACTTAAGAGAGGCTGACTGTAAACATCGAGCATTGGCCCATAATAACGTGGAAAGTCGAAAATTACGGATTTGGCTCAAATTTTGGGAAATTGATATATACCATGCTTGTTTGTATTTCACAAGATTTTAGAGGTCAACGTTCGGCCGTTTCCATGGTAACCAGGAATCCATTTTGAAAATATCAATATTGAGACATGTATGTAATATTTCCACGATAAAAATCAAACAACAAATATTATCCCATTCCTATTTGCTTGTATAGTTTGAAAATACATACGTATGTAATAAGATAACATGATATGAATGTTTTCTGTCCCTTATTATCAACGGGAGAGCTTTTACTGGAAAAAATCGACCCAATTTTGAGTGAAAGTTGGTGTTTTATTCGCCTGATAACTAAAAATGGCAGTCACGTTTGACAATAAGGCAATATATGCATGATAGAGTAAGGTTTGAAGTTACAGAAAGTCAAAAAATTAGGTGTAAACTCGCAAAACTTTAAAAGTTATCCATCTATGAAATGTGTCAATACTGTAAAATAGTAGGAAGGGAGATAATTCAAACTGGCATTATCTACCTCCCTTGACGATTACAAATCTGCGAACACTACAGGTAGTATCCATGATCTTTAATAATAAAAGATAGTATCTTTGAAAGAATAAGATTACTGTCAACAATGCTCACCATGACCTTTTTTTATCTATGAAATAGGTCCATGTACCAAGACTGCAGTTGCAGTTGTATTCGGTACATTTGATGACAAGAGTTGTCCCGAGCTAAACGTCTGCAGAAATCACGGAATAGAAGAACGGAGTAAAACCGTTTTATTTGCAGCAATATTTTGCCTTATCTTTATTTTATGTTGAAATAAATAAGTTTACTAATGTTTTTTGAATGAATAGCTTCTGTGAAGCAGGTAATACGCAAGAAGAGGCATTTTCAGGACAGAAAGTGGTGTAGACTAAGGCCTACAGCGTCTATTCACCGAGGGATACTGAAATTTTAAGCAATGTTCTGTTACCCATGATCGTCATACTATATAGAACAGCTAAAATGGATGGATGAATGACTTTGGATTTTATGTCCTTTTTAACAGTATTTCAGTCATATCAGGACGATTGGGGAATGTGGTTGGGGGGATGGTGGGAAGTGTGTGTGTGTGGGGGGGGGGGGGGGGGGGAGGGGGGGGAGGGGTGAGTATGAAAAGCTGTGCAGTGGAGCCAAATTTGCGGTTGGAAAGATAAATGCATCAAGCAGATCTCGAACTCTGAACCACTTGATCAGCAGGCCAGGCCTTAACCTACTGTGCTACCTGGGGCTTCTAGAATAGCCAAGAAAGTCGTGTAATTTAGGTAATCCTGATAGGGGTGCCATCTGAAGTATACGAGTACTCATGAGTGATTTATTCATCCCATCTAATTTCATCCACTTTTCTGTAGCTTAGCGAGGGAAGCGCCTGCGTGCTAAGCTAGCAGTCCTTGTTCGAATCTCTTTTTTTTCAATCACGGGCTGCCATTGCACAGTCTTTAAAAATCACCCATGCCTTGTTGCATGACCTAAGTACTGTTGAAAGGGCCATAAAACTACAAACCTGTCATTAACTCTCTTCGTTTTCCAGTCTGCCATTTAAATGTTAATTTGTGGTGCCATAAAAATGTTTGAAATGTCCTTTTTGTTATGAAATTATTATTGGTTGAACGTGTGATTTTTCGGCTTGTTTCTTACATTTAGCTTTTCTTAACTCACTCCGGCTTCGCCGTCGAGATATAAACTACGATTCGCGCTCAACACCATGTATACATCAGCGACAATTCACTGGTAAGAAAAAAATTGTTCTTAATCGTGTAGTTCTATATCACGTATTTTTTCACATTTGTACACACTTTCTCTTCACAAAACGGTGATATTGCTATTGCATATACAGTGGGTGGGGTATCTAAGCAGCAACTTTAAATCTGTTTATTAGAAAAAAATGAAAACCATTAGAGATACGGAAACCAAGTACTGAACAACATTAAAACCATATCGATTCTACTGCAAATTAAGAGTTGTATATTAGTTACATGGGTTTAGGGTCGTTTTGAACTGATGTAACACATTTTTATGCATCGTAACCATAGAAACAATATCAAACACTACTTTTCTACGCCGTTATTTGCAAAGATGGGATAAAAATGCGACTCTTTATTTGTTTAATAAGCAAATTCAAACTGAAAGTGTGGAAATTGGGTAAAGAAATTAAAAAAAAACTGTTGTTTCTGTAAAATTGTAAATGCGACAGGGACACCCTTTGCACGTGCATTTATTCTGTAGTCAGTGAAAGTTTACAACTAATTGCTTTTGCTATGTACCGTACTAATGTTGCTGTTTGAAGACATGTTAATGATATATTCAGGTCAGGCTGCCATTTTCAATAACCTCGATTTGAAAAAGAGCTGTTTTCACAAATTTATTTTTTCTCCGACTATATGTACTTCCAGTTGCCATGGTTTCAACAACGTGCAGTAGCCAGTGCTCTGAAGGTGCAGAGACTGACAATTACATTTAGTCCTAAACACCATACCAGTTAACTATTTGATACTTGCTTCAGGACAGACATGTTTTCCCTTTGAAATTCATGAAAATATGTAAAATTTGAGCGGCCTAAAAATGGTTGCCATGGCAACAGTAATTGCTTAGATATCTCGAGAACCGTTTGACATATTTCACTACGTTTTTCACTAATCTTCATCTTTCGTCGAGAGCTTTAAACCATGACATTTTTAGCAAAATACAAAATTTTGAGTTTCCATCCAATGCTCGATCCTTACAGTCAGCTTCTCTTAATACCCTTTGTAATATTAAAAAGTAGATAAGATTTTGTGATATATCTCAAATCGATTTTCTGATTATTCTTATTCAATTTAGAGATAACAAACAAAATAGAATAAGTGATATCACTCAATAGAGTTTGTAATATCACAAAATCAAATAAGTGTTCTCACAAAATAGCTGTGATTTAGTGATATCACAAAACTGATTTGTGATATCGCATATTCTATTCTGTAAAATCACTAATTGGATTTTGTGATATTACTAAATCGCACATATTTTGTGGTATCACTCATCTGCTTTTATGATATCTCTCATTCGAATAAGTGATATCATAAAACAGGGAATTTATAGTAAAACGGCACATCATAGGTTGTTTTGTTTTTGACTAAGGCCAACATATGCACTGTCACAATATGTATGGGAAAAATGCCGTAATGTAGAAAATACACTGAAAACAAATAAGTCGAAATTTTTTTTCTAAATCCCCTCTTTGTGATATCAAAAAATCAAATTTGTGATATCGCTTTATCGATTTTGTGGTATCACTATTTCGAATATGTGATATCACATATTTTTGTGATGTCATTTATTATCATAAGATATCACGATTACCTGATATCACAATTTCGATTTTGTGATATCACAAAATCGTTTTTGTGATATCACTAAATAGGAAAGATTTACTTTACCACAAAATGAAATTTGTGATTTAACAAAGTCTATGTAGTTATATCACCAAACAGATTTTGTGATATCAAAAAATGATATAGTGATTTTGTGAAATTAAGAACAGATTTTGCGATATCACTTTTTCGATTTTGTGATATCACAAAAATAGCTATGGTTTGGTGATATCACAAAAACGATTTTGTAATGTCACTAATGCTTTATTCTGATAACACTAATTCGATTTTGTGATATCACTTATTCGCAAATATCTTGTTACATCGCTAAGTTGATTTTATGGTATCACTAATTCTACTTTTATAAGTGATATCACAAAATCGTAATATCTCTATTGATTTAGAGATATCACCATGTCAAATATATGATATCACATAATTTTGTGATATCGCTAAATCGATTTAATTATATAAAAATCGATTTTGTGATATCACAAAATCAAATTTACTGATAGCACTCAATATGAATGAATAAGTGATACCACAAATTGAAATTTGTGATACCACAAAATCGATTTAGCGGTTTCACTAAATAGACATTCTTATATGGGCGCTGTTTTACTAAAAATTCACTGCTTAGCGATATTAAAATAAGTGATATCACAAAATCGAATTAGTGATATAAAAAATCTGTTGCATGTAGTGATATCACAAAAAAAGAAAAAGCGATATCACAAAATCTATTGTGATATCACTTAGTCAGTGTTTATATATCACTTATTCGATTTTTGATATCACTATATCTTGTCGATTTTGTGATATCACATAATCAAAAAAGTGATATCACATAATCAAATTAGTGATATCACAAAGTAAACGTGAATTGGTGATATCACAAAATATGCTGTATTCACAAACAACACAATGGTTACTCCCTTTTAAACATGATAATTATGATTTAGTGATATCACAAAATCTATTTTTGATATCACATAATAGGTGTGATTGGAGATATCACAAAATGTGAATTAGTGATATCACAAAATCGAATTGGTGATATCACAAACTCACATCCACTTTTTGATATCACAAAATTGATTTAGAGATATCACGAAATCAACTTTGTGATATCAAAAATTTCAATTTGTGACATCACTTATTCATCTCACGATTTTGTGATATCACAAAAACGAATTTTGATATCACTAATTCGATATAGTGATATCACATAATAATTAGTGATATCACAAAATATGTGATATCTTTAACCGATTAAGTGATATCACATATTCGATTTTGTAGTATTAAAAAAGGGGGATTTTTAGTAAAACGGCACCTCATATTTTGATACATGAAAAAGTGGCCATGATTTCATGATATCACTTATTCGATTTAGTGATATCACTAAAATAACTGTGATTTAGTGATATCACAAAACCGATTTTGTGATATAATTTATTCTATTTAGTGATATCATTTGATCGCACATATTTTATAATATTACTAATTTGATTGATTGAAATAAGTGATATCACCAAACAGGGGATTTATAGTCAAACGGTACCTCATAAAAATGACGCTATAGGTAAATCTTTTCCAAGAGCACCATGTTGGACAATACCCTTTGCTAATGATCAGTATTCTCAGTTGTTGTTTTTTCATCTTTTTAAACAAACCACCACTTTTTTTTTTTTTTCATTTTTACATTCGCAATGCCCTCAGTGGCAGACAGAAATCATGCCATTTACAGCGATGCTCCGTAGGGGCTCTGAAAGAGCGGGAACTCTATGGTAGAGGAATGGTAACGCATATTTTTACCTTTAAAATACTTTACTTTCAACGGGATTTTTTTCGTAACGACACCAAAACGGCAGTCATTTTTTCAAATTAGACTGGTTTGAATAGAAATTAACAAAACGATAAGAAACAGAGGTCGTACAGCCTTTCTGTCGTTAAATTACGTGATGACGTCAAACGTTCCGTTTGAAAAAAATAACAAGATGGCGTCAGCGTTTACCGCTTCTGTGAGTAGATCACTACATGGTCAGTACACAAAACACAAGGAGGCTGAGCGTTGGGTGAAAATTTCGTGGAAATAGAAAGCACCGTAGGAAAAAAAAACTGAAAACAAAAATCATGCCTGTTTTCCGAAGGGAAAGATTTCGGGGGAGGGTGGGGGAGGGGCTTTTCTTTGACAGTTTCTTATCAGTTTGTCAGATGGAGTTCGCAGCTGTTGAGTTAGAACACTAAAAAACGACAAAAAGCGTTGTGAAATTGAAGCGGAATCATATAATGAGTAGACAGATCAGGGTCTACACTTCGACCATGCAGTTTTGTCCGAAGCCTTAGAGTTAACATGATAGCAGCGATAGAGAGGTTTTATCATACAACCAACACACTATAAAGCGCGATGTGCTCGCCTATAGGCAGTGCCTATTTTCATATTACGTGATAATAAAGCACCATATAAGGGTCAGCGCGTCAGTTCCGTGAGATTTGGAAAATGTTCGATAACGTCTGCAAGTAAATAGTTTTTTTTTTTAGTATTTGTTGTTCACATAGGCCTATGACAAGAATTTTGTATATTGTATAGGGCTTTTAAAAGACAATTTTAGTTGGCCCCATGAGTTGTCCGTGTCATCGAATGATTTCAAATCTTTGCATCCCCATCCACCTCGTTGTATGAGCTTGTTTTATACTACTATCATTTCATAAACACACGGACGCTCGCGCGTGTGTGCATGTATATACGCATAGATGTTCAGTTCTATTCTCCTAACGACGTTCCCCAAGTGGCTCAGCGGTACGTAACCATAGTTGCACGCACTTGGCACCGTGTGTCCGTCCAAGATGCGCGTCTCATCGACAATAAATAGTAAATTGTGTGATAATATATTGGCTGGTATGGCCGTTTGCGTGGTCTTTCCACGGTCTTTCCCTGCGTCGCCCCATCACCCTCATCCCTCCTCCCCCAGTTGATTGTGTATCTAATCTCTAGCAAACACATTTATACCTATCAGATACTCTTCTTTTACCCGCTGCGTCAAGAAATTTAACAGTCACACAAAATAAAAGCAATCTGATCAGCATTTTGAAGTGTTAAATCAGGCTGACATCGTAATCATTTATTAATCACTTAAAAATCACTGACTTGTAAAAAAAAATTAGACCCAAACCCTATCGCCAAGAAACAAACCAGATACAATGAATGAAACCATACCTCGAGTTAAAAGATTAAATCATAAACAGTATTTAACTAAATCAGAAAAATATAGGATTATGTATTCTGGAACCCGCTCCCGCTGAAACAGCAGGAGCGGGTTCCAGAATACAGTATAGGCCTATACATCCCGGCGGCATGACGTTTTCAAAAATTATGTTTTTAATCATTTAATTATCAAACTACCCAGATATTTTGAATTATACATAAGAAGGTATAATATAGGAACGTAAGTAATTAATTCAATGAAATACTAAAAGAAATTATGTTAAATCGGCAGTATATATCGCATTCGCTGGTTCGGTTCGGTGACGGCGGTAAAAGCCGGTACCGCAATAATCGGAAACTTCCGTAAGCTCCGCCCGGTATAATCCGGTGGTTCGGTTCGGTTCGGTTCGGTTACCCTTTTTACCCCCAACCTTGATTGGCGCAATTTTATTTGACTAGTCTCTCGCTTGCCGTGTCAAACGAATAGGGTAAGGTTGGTGCGGTTGTGGTGCGGTATATTGGACGCTGCAATGTTACTTATGTTACCGTACTTAAAACTGCACCAAGCTGAAGAACTTGTGCGTATATATGAAGAACCCATAAGAAAAGAATTCAATGACAGGATACGTGACAATCAAATGAAAGGGAAAAAATACTAAATGTAGTCTTCAAAGATATAAAGTAGATATTCTCAACATAAGAAGACTTGTTGTCCAGTTTAAAGACAATTGCAACATACAAAAATACATTGGACCTATGGACATAAAGATTTTGAGGGAAATGCGCTGGCAGACTCCATTCGCAAACTTTTCAGTTTATGTGCCTGAACAGGGCATCTCAAACACTTTTTCTGTATATATGTAACTACAGCATTGTATAGTTTTGATCTGTAAATATTTCATTTGGCCTTTGTGTGCCGAATGTGTTTTTATTTATTTGAAAACAAAACTTGCTCGACACCTGTTAAGCACATGGGAAAAGTACCAAGAGTCTGCATTAGAATTATTTCGGCACAGAGAGAACATTGCCAGTGTTATATTGATTGACCCCAGAGTTTATTGGATGGACGGAAGGATGACCTGCGGTTTTACTTCGTGTTAACAGTATTTCAGTCATATCAAGATATCAGTCTTTTTTATTCTTTGTGACAGCAAAAAGTATATTTCTAAAAATTTTGATCGTTAATTATTTTTCACATCTTTAATAAAATAATAATGGGACGAAACGTCCTGGGACGAATCGTCCCGGATTTTAGGCCTGTTTGGGACGAAACGTCGTGGGACGAAACGTCCCTGGCGCGAAACGTCCCGATACCATCAAGATGACAGGAGAGAAATCATGAAAGGGTCTGAAGTCAGGATCGCTTACAACTTGGACACGCGGACACTTCTGCGAAGTAATTAACTTAATTTTTTGGAAAGCATTTGGCACTGTCCACATTTTTTTTCGTTTTATTTATTCATATAGTACTTATTTATTTATTTGAATAAACAAAATAAATAAATAAGTACTATGTGGAGTCTGTACAAAGACGTGCCGCCAAGTTTTGCTGCAATGACTACCGCCGAACCAGCAGTGTCACTTCAATGTTGCAAGAACTTGGCTGGGAGGACCTTCAATCAAGACGATACCAGAACAAAGTCACAATGATGTACAGGATCGTCAATAACCTCGTTGAAATCCCAGTACCTGGCAACCACAGGAGTAGCAACTGGAGGACATCATCAACGATTCCTGCCAATATTTAGTTGCATCAGCGCCTACAATACAGTGGACGCGACAGTATCGGATCAAGTTCAATAAAACTCCTGTTTTGTTATATGTGAGTGATAAAAGTATGTATGTTATGACACATAACAACTGCAAAATATCCCGTATATCTATCCATGTCAAAATATTAACGAAATTTATTCCTTGAAGGGCAGATAACCTATCGAGACTTACAGGGGGGTCTTACGACAGTAACGAATCAGGTGCGACAGTATCGGATCATATGATATTATTTTATAGGAGAGTTTCTCGGAGGCATTCTGCCAGCCTTCATAGCTTCATTAATTTTGCTACATAAACAGTTGGACTATTAAACTCTCAGAGAAAACTTTTACGGCCTTTCAACGATATTTTTCATGTGGTCCTTCACCAGCAAAGGTCATGTCTGTTAAATAATACAAGCATTCCAAAAAATTCTTAACTCAGTAATCCCCTGCGCGCCATAGCACGGAACTACTCAAACAGTAAAGATCATAATCTGCCTTTGCAAAGTGTAGACCCTGATTAGACCATAGTGTCTGATCAGGATCAACTAATTTACGGTGATTTTTCGCCCAAACGATATTGCAATGCAGTCAGTGTATAAACACTACGTGGTCATTCAACGAGTTCTCCGGCATTAATCTGAGTCTACACAGTGTACAGATGTCCATCCGTTGAACGCCAGTCATTATTGGGTTCACAACACACATGCAAGCTGATCTCGAATGTTTCTTCAGAATGTTTAGCAGAAGCTTAGTTGTTCTACGCATAACCTTCATTATCATATGCTAGCATGTGGGGCGTGGGATGGGATTGTTTTATAAAAAGGATATTGTCTTAGGTTTATCCTGATTTTCTTTGAAAGAAGACACAGCAGCCACTCAGGTAGTTGATTTATGACTTTGTTTTCAGCATCGGACCATAATCCAACATGCAGTTTTCCAGCTGAGGCCTGCATTTCAGTGTTCAAATTATATAATGATCCGTTACTGTCGCACATCGGTGCCCCACTTTTCAAGTCTGCAGTTTCATCAACTACTGTTATGTCACAAAAATAATGGCTGCATGCAGCTTTAGGGATGCTAGGACACATTACAAAGCGAAATTGGTTTCAATCGCCCAATGATAAAATAGTTTAAATAACCGAAATCTATTTTGGGGTTAACAAGTAACAGGCAAAATGCAAGCGCCGCTGAAGAGGGGCCAAGCTTTTCAACAACTCTGATTTGTTTCACAGCCGCAGATTTCGGTCGAATTTTTCACCCTGCACTTTGCCATTGGTCTTACTTGATGACTGTAATATAATGGTAAAAAATATTTGCTTCATTTGTGAGAAAAATGGGTGATAACTTACGAGTGATTCGATACTGTCGATGATCCGATACTGTCGAGTCCACTGTAGTCCAGGCAAACTGGCGACTTTTTCCCTAAACCCAAAACAAATCGCAACAAAAGCTTTTTTTGCATTTTTGTTGAGAACTAACATTCACATATGACATATCAAAAGTAGGATAAAATCGGATAATGCAAAATATATTTTTTCTGCATTTTTACAAACGCCTATTTGCATCTTAAATATACCATTATTTGTAATGTTTTATATGACATAACATTATTGCTGTGAGTTTTATTTCTAAAAACCTATTCTGCCTCTGCCAGAATTGAATCTAGAAGCTTAAGATTGAATTTGGCACGTTTTCTTGTTGAATGTAAAGTCATCTAGGTCTAAAAATGGTATAAATTACCCCACCCACTTTATTCTGCCTTAAAATCGGAAGTGAATTTTTGAAGGTCAGTAACTGTAATGCAACAAGACATATATCATACTGATGACTTTGCTTAGCATAAACATGCTTCAGTTTAGAATACTGATCTCTGAAGGCACGAGAAGCCCGAAACAAAGGCACAAAGAGCAGAATACTACATGTATAATAACACAAACAGTGCAACATACTTATGAATAGTCTTTGTAAATCTCCCCGGCAGGATTTATGAATGGGACCACTCAACATTGCTAAGTACTAAATATGTAAGCTCTGGGCCTCATGGTTTCAGGGAAGATGATTTTTTCTAAAGTTTATAAGTCTATGGGACCTAATGACCCCTGGGGCGTGGCCAATTTGGGCCCCAGGGGCATGGTTGGCAGAATTTTTGTATGTGACAACTAAACATTGTTAAATACTAAATATGTAAGCTCTGGGCGTCATGGTATTAGAGAAGAAGATATTTGAAGGTTCTTTAGGGATATAGCTCTATATAAACAATGACCCCCTGGGGAGGGGCCAGTTTGGACCCCAGGGGCTTGATTGGCAGGAGTTAAGTAGGGGACCACTAAACATTGCTACATACTAAATAAATATATAAGCTCTGGGCCTCATGGTTTCAGAGAAGAAGATTTTTTAAGTTTATCCCATTATAAGTCTATAACAGCCAATGATAGATCCGGAGTGGGGTGGGGGTGGGGGGGGGGGGGGCAGGATTTGGATCCCAGGGGCATGGTCGGCAGAGGGAATTTGGATCCCAGGGGCATGGTTGGCAGGATTTATGTACGTGACCACTAACTATTGCTAACCATTGCTGTATACTAAATATGTGAGCTCTGGGCCTCATGTTTTCAGAGAAAAGATTTTTGAAGGTTCTCATCTATATAGCCCTATATTAACAAATGACCCCTTGGGTGGGGGCCAGTTTGGACCCCATGGGCATGGTTGGCAGGATTTATGCAGGGGACCACTAAACATTGCTACATACTAAATGTATAAGCTCTTGGCCTCATGGTTTCAGAGAAGATTTTTTATAAGGTACTCACTTCATATGACAATGGGAGCTAATACCCCTGGGGCGTGGCCAATTTGGACCCTAGGGGCATGGTTGGCAGGATTTATGTACGTGACCACTAAGCATTGCTACATACTAAATATGTAAGCTCTGGGCCTCATGGTTTCAGGGTGGAAAATTTTTGAAGGTTCTTTAGCTATATAGCCCTATATACACAAATGACCCCCTGCGATGGGGCCAGTTTGGACCCCAGGGGCATGGTTGGCAGGGTTTGTGTATATATATCAGCTCTGGGCCTCATGGTTTCAGAGAAGAAGATTTTTAAAGTTTTTATCATTATAAGTCTATGGGAGCTAATGACCCCTGGGGGTGGCCAATTTGGACCCCCGAGGCATGGTTGGCAGGATTTATGTACGAGACCACTAACCATTGCTACATACTAAATATGTAAGCTCTGGACCTCATGGTTTCAGAGTGGAAAATTTCTGAAGGTTCTTTAGCTATATAGCCCTATATAAATCAATGGGCCCCTATGGTGGGGCCAGTATGGACCCCAGGGGATGGATTGGCAGAGGTGATGTAGGGGACCAATAAACATTGCTACATACTAAATATATAAGCTCTGGGCCTCATGGTTTCAGAGAAGAAGATTTTTTAAGTTTTTCTCATTATAAGTCTATGGGAGCTTTATCTTGCCATGGCAACCAGAGTTCCAATCTGATCTGCCCTATAACCTTATGCAGTCAATCCCCCACCCCAACAATGCTACACATAAAATTTGATCAAGATTGGGCAGATGGTTAAGGAGGTATGTTTTTAAGTGTGGGAGACGACGACGGACTACGGACCAAGGCTATACTATAAGCTCACATTGACAGGTTAGCTAAAACCTTAAAGAACAGGGGGGGGGGGGAGGGGGGGGGGGGGTAGGATGGTGCGATGGTGCTGGGTATAACTTCCAGTGCCGGGGCGTCCTACTGATTTGGATAATAGTGAGGGAAAGGGTCTATTGTGCTTGCAGTAGGTGCGGGTGGGGGTTGTTTGGGCATTTTTTTTTCTCTCGTATATGATTTCTCTCTTCTTTCTCCCGCTCTTTGGGAGACGGCCTGATATAGACTGAAATACTGTCTCAAAGGGCCGTTAAACCAAAAACAACCAACCAACCAACCATAAAGAACATCCCATATTTTAACAATTTAAATTTCCAATTCCATGACCTAGACCTCAAGGTCTCTGAGGGACAAGGGTGTAAAACGTTAGACCATTATCTAGGATAAGTGAAAGTATCAACTTAGGGTATGAATGGATTAAAGAGATATGGGTGTTTAAATAATCTATAACACCCAAAAGGTGGACATGGACGCGGGTGCAAACACGAAGGCCGACACTGGGGTGACAACAATAGCTCTTCCTGAAGGTCGTTCAGGCGAGCTATAACAATGCTTTCTTTCCAGAGGAGTAGGTGGGGTGGGGAGGTGGCTGTTAGGCGGGAAGGAGGTATAATTTGTAAATCTTGAAGCAACAAAGTAAACATTTTACCATTTGTGAATGCAAAAATGTCATGCGAGTCATCACCTAATATCCAAAAGCATGTCCAAGTTATCTGCATATTTAACCCTCTAGTGGATTATCCTTTCAACACATGAAGTATTTAGCCGGGCCACATAGTGCAGTCGGCAGCGTGTCTGACTCAAGAGCCAGAGGTCCTGTGTTCGATACCCGGTCCGGCTAGTTACTTCCGTTTCTCCTTCCGCTGATTCAGGAAGGTTAGTTACTGGTGAAAGTATGTGCACTTAGTACTGCTTAACTGCATAGGAGGTCTAAGCTGGCCTAAGGTTAATTGACCGACCCGACATGACCATGGCTGTTTACCGTGGGCGTGAAGCAACAAAACAACACTCTCAGATGTCCCGTCATTTGATAAATAGGAGTTACATCAAGCTGTTTTCTTTTATTTTTCTGTCACAGTCTTCATTTAAAAACATTGATTCTGTTTACTATCTTCATTACCATCCATATGGTCCACCTGAATAGAGGTTATGGTAAAAGCAAAATTTGCGCTGGTGGGTGGGGTAAACCAATAGTAATAAACAATATGATCGACCTGTTATGCATAATCAGCAAATTTAATGGTAGACAAAATCTAAAGAACAGTATATAACTGTTTTATCAACGACTTCTATGGCTTTAACTTGTTTAAAAATGATATTTAGAAGTGGCTTTCCGACCAAAAGTAGCTATGCAGTGGTTAAAACCCTTCGAAAACAAGACATATGAAAAAAAAATCAAGTTTCGCATTCTCCGATTTTGTCCTACTTTTAGTATGTTAAAAATGTAGGTCTTAGGAGCTTATTACTGCAAAGAAACCTTTTGTTGCAATTTGTTTTAGGTTTCCCCACAATTTGACTGGACTACAAGGGATCATTCTATCCATCAACGGTCCGTCTCTGGAATTATCTGCCTGCCAATGTCATATCAGCATCTACTTTGGATAACTTCAAGCTCCTTGTCAGCGCAGGTATCCTAAGACCGTGATTGTGAACAACATGTTTTTTTTATGTGATTTTAACCGTCGTGTAAATAAGACTATCCCAGCACGAATGTTTTAAGGTTGTTCACAGTGCGACTATGCCAATATTGGCCATGCACTTAGTTGGTAGAAGTAGACTACCTCTAGGCACAACCTCGCAGAATATCCTTCAGTCAAGGTTACTATTTTTAGAAACACCAATACTTAATTGGCTCTAAAACCTTATTGTAACTTTCAAAGTGTAAATTTATAGTTTTTATGCTAAATTCACAGCTGTAGCTAATATTTGGCGATACAGGCTATCATCATGATTACTTAGTCACTGTTTGTTTAAAGAATCAAATTTAAGGTCTTGCTGCCTAAAATTGTTCCAAAGTGTAGTTTGTTCACTAAGGTAAGACGTAGAAACATGTATAAATCTAAAACTCTACACGGTCTAATACAATGCCAAATTATTACCTCAGAATCAGATTCAGAATCGGTATTGTTAACTGGTGATACGTCCAAAGGCAATCGTTCACCAGGAAGCTAGTCCTTAGCGCTTACAAGAGAAGTGAATTTAGTATCTGAATGCTCTACACACTCAGCAGCAGAAATAAAGGAATCCGCCATGGAGCTTCACTCTGTAATAGTCTGGAGTAAGAAACTGCGCTTATAAATGACAGCCCCAGCCAGTGGAGGTTGAAATGCCAGCCTGGTACGCCTGCTTGGGGAACAAGGTCAACTGTGGGTTTACTTGCTGCAACCTTCAGACCTTTTAAAGCATTTTGAATCTACCAGCTTTCCTTCTCTTTTTCGGAGATTCTCACTTTCTCCTGAATACCAGTCATACTCCCAGTTTCATAGGTGTAATTGTCTGTTACAAAACTGGCCGCAATTTTCTTCACCTTGTCGAGTTCAACTTGAAGAACTATACTTTGGGGGTCCCAAACTGAACTACCATACTCCAGGACTTGACATACCAGCCCTTTGCATGCTGACTCTTTAACCTCTTGTGAACATGTCACCAAGTTACGTCCAAGGAAGCTATAGGTTCTAGTAGCCATCGTGCAAATATTGCTGACTTGTGTATGCCATTTAAAATCGTTGGTAATGGCTATCCAACTTGATACTCTCTTTGTTATCAAGGACCGTTCCCTCTAAATGCCCAGGCTGATCTGAGACTTCGCTGGGCGCACATGCCACTTTGTCGGTTTTGTCGTGTCTCGGCTCATTTGTTAAAACGCTCACTGGTATTGAGCGTATAAAGGAGACTGGCTTGATGGACAGTAGTATCCTGACTAGTGAGAAGCGGATCTGTTATAAGGTGATATGTCTATCGGCCATTTGTTCAATTTAGTCACTACAAACTACAGGCTGTTGAATATCCAAATCGTCTTAATGCTGCGACACTTGGATTAATTTACTTAAATTATTCAACAGGATTCGTATTAAATCTGATCGAACGAACTCTTAGTTAAAGAGATTACCATTTGTCACACACAGGTAAGAAACTTGTTTGTGTTTATTTACCATTTTTATTTTCTTTTTCTCACACAGTTTAGTATACATGGAATTTCAAGTTTCCTTTTACGAATAAAAGTGTTTAGACACGTTTTGGCAATGCACTTAACGTTTTTTTTTATCTTTAGAGGAAATATCGTTATAAAATGATATTTCTGACTGGCAACTTTTGTTTAGTATGAAAGTCATTGTTAAAATAGACGAAAAATAAACTAAACAAATATGAGCCGCGACACGATAAAACCAACAATGTGGTTGTGCGCCCAGCGCAGACTCAGATCAGCCTGGGCATCCGCCCAGTCTGATCAGAGTCTGTGCTGTCCGCATGGAGGTAGCTTCGACCCATAGCTACCATTTGAGCTCTTAACGAAGAGTCTTATCAAACCGAGCAGATGCGCAACCTGATCTGAGTCTGCGCTGGGCGCACAACCACATTGTTGGTTTTGTCGTGTCGCGGCTCATATGTTCTTTTGTTTTTCCTAAACACAGCAACCAATGACACGAAGAAACAGAACAGGTTTTAAGTAAATACAAATAAAATCAAACGTAATGGGATGCGCATAAGTGCTAACAAAAATAAAAGTGGCCAAAAATTCGAAAAAGGGTGACTGATGAAATAAATTAGCAGAATTTAATTCCCTGTGGAATATTTTATTCAAGAGAAAAATAAAAGAGACCCGGAGCCTGATTAGCGCCGAGAATTTGTGGCGCATAGCTGCACTGTCTCGCGGACATCGGAGCTCCTGACATGGGGAACGATTTTATGATAATGAAACTCATAATAGATGAGATATTCATTATTATTACCACAATGTGATTTATTATTATTACATATGAGCCGCGACGTGACAAAACCAACAATGTGGTTGTGCGCCCAGCGCAGACTCAGATCAGCCTGGGCATCCGCCCAGTCTGATCAGAGTCATCACTGTCCGCGTGGAGGTTGCTTAGACCCTTAGCTACCCTTTGGGCACTTAACAAAGAGTCTGGTCAATTTAGGCTGCTGCCCAGGCTGATCTGAGTCTGCGCTGTCCGCACAACCACATTGTTGGTTTTGTCGTGTCGCGGCTCATTATATTATGTTTTATTTATTTATTATCATTTCGTCCAGCCAGACCATCCCGTAACTCATTTGTTCACTATTGTTGTTGTTGTTATATGAATTGTTTCATTCCTTTCGTACTATCAGTTATCAATTAAGATTCTAAAAACTGCATTATCTAAATTATTTTGATCATTTTGCTGCATCTTTTAAATGTTCAACGAAAAACAATAAAATCACTGTAGCATAAAATTGTCTATTGACAAATTGCCCGTGCCACTAGAAACCGTGACCTTATTGCATGTGCGCCTCTGAAACAACCCAGATCAGACTGCCCGATCAGCGTATTTGCTCTTCGCAGTATAGATATCGCAGGATCTAGAAGTTCTTGATACTCAGATCAGACTGCACAGCTGTGTCAGCTTATCCGAGTTTATGCAGTTGCAAAATGTCATAAGGCAATTTTTCGTTTCATGGCTTGAGTCGCTATAGATCATTGAAGATCGATTTCAATACTCATTAGTGTACACTTTCTGCTGTCTTGAACTTTGAAGTTCTTTTTGCTGCAAGAAATCTTGTCATCTGCAGATGGGTCGCGTCGAGTGCGCCTAATCACTGAAGACCGCTAGTTTTTTTTTTGTTGCAATTAAATGAAGGCCATCCTTACAAATGTTTGTTTGCAGTTGCCTACTCGGGTGGTTATATATGTAGTTCTTTTTTTTTTCTTTTGGAATGGTGGGTAGGTAAGATTGATTGTTCAAGGCTATCTTTCCTACTTTGAAAAGTAATAACTGGGCAGCCTTCATCTAACAGTGTCCAGTGTGTTTATAATCCTGTGTTTTTCTTGTTAATTTATCATAATATCATTTTAGACTCAGAACAAAGAAAAAGAAAAAAGACAAAAAAGTTCCTAGAAAAAAGTTGGGTTGGGGAAAGAAATGTGTTGGTAGGCAAAATGAAAACAAATGGAAGTTTATTTCAGGCCCTAGACGTTCCGGCAAACAGTATAGACAAAGATCAGAATGAACAGTCTGATCAGGGTCTACATTGTTTGTTATTTACGGAATATTTTTATGGACAAACATACCGGACAGACAGAAAAAATAGCTGTACCCGCTGAATGGAATAGTGTTCGAATGTATTAGAGTAATGAATAATGTATGGATGGGTGTTTTACATCATTTCCAGGAAATGACTTTACATATTTGCTACCGTCAAATCTTGTAACGATGCCATGGTATTGCAATTTATATTACATGTAGTTTAAAGTAAATAAAATGTTGTTTAAGCCATCTTTGTTTTTAGCGTTGTAAATCTGCTTAATTCATTTTCTCTTCAGAGACTAGAAACATGAAATGATGATAGAGGGACAAGAACAATGGTTTTCCCGTTTGTTGGTTGGCTGATACTGGCAGATCTCTTCTTGAAAATCGTCTCAGGTTAGTATCACTCAGTTTAAACGTATTTTATATTTTAGAAATAGATCAGCTTTAGCAGTGAATTGTTGGGTAATACTTCACTGTTTGGAGATCAGTTGTAAAGTAGATAATATCACGAGCGCGGAGCGCGAGTGATATATCTAATTACAACTGACCGACAAACAGTGAATTATTACTCAACAATTCACTGCTAAAGATGAACCATTTCGATTCTAACACTCGGAAACGCCGAAAAAGTAATTTTCTTCATTCATGTAAGCAAACAGTGATGATCTTGATCAGACGCCGCGTTCTGAACGTTTGCACTGTTCCCATATGTCCACAAAACGGATTTCCCGTCTAAAAAAGGCTAATATTTAAATGGCTCGTCTGTTCCAGTAGATGGTATCAACAGACAGGAAGTCCAAAATATTATTTGAATTTATAAGAATAGCAAGGACAGATAATTTGAAATGTAAGAAAGTGATTCATCGTTACTGTACATTAAGCGTACCCTTTAATTCTATGTAACCCTCATGGAAATTACATATATAGTCCATCATTGGACTCAAGTTTTACCAGAAACAAAGTTAAATTTGAATTTAATTTAATTCTAAAAAAATTCCGGTCCATTGAGGTGATAATATACATTTCAGTTTCATTTCAGTTTCATGATATCATGCGCTTATACCCAAATCTTTTCAGCACTGAGATACCTTATAACCTTGTAACGTGCAGGGAAGTCAAAATTGACCTGCTTTGGAAAATCAACCCGGTACTGATTGGCTACATGGAGCGCAAAACAAAATCGCTGAGCTGTATACAGCCGGCGTGCTCTGCCGAGTTCCGCCGTGCTCAGAAATTAAAGGCATTGCATTACTATGCACAACATTTTTGCATGTGGCCAGTCTGTTCGCATTGAAAATGACGGAAGAACACGGAGGTATAGGTATTAACCTTAACATGTCCTTGTACAATATTTTTTCGTTTATAAGACGGATTTTTTCCTTCCACCTTCCAAAACAATCCCAAAAATCTAGATCCGTCTTACAAGACAAAACCATTCCAAAATCTAGATTCGTCTTCCAAAACAATACCAAAAAATCTAGATCCGTCTTGTAAGAACAAAAATCTAGATCCGTCTTCTTACAAGACGGATCTAGATTTTTCTAGATTTTTGGGATTGTTTTGCAAGAGAAACCCCCATCTAAAAGCTCAGCTGCACAAGACTGATTTACTTATTTTGGGTAATTTTGGAAGGGAAACCCTTCATCTTATTGTCAAATAAATGCGGTAAAGATGTAGACTGGTTTCAGGCTGTGGTCACACGAATCTGATTGCACAGACAACCCCGAACTATCTCAGTTCACCAAATTATCCGGGAAATTATCAGCAGTAAGTGTGATATTTGTTTTTATGCCCCAACTTCGGAGAAGTTGAGGGGGCATATTGGTTTGGGCCTGTCCGTCCGTCCGTAACACTTTTGGCAGCTGGGAAACTCAAGCACCGCTTATGCTAGAATCTTGAAATTTCATGTGGCATTTACATGAAAAATAAGAGGACCCGTATTTTTTCTTTTTTCTGGCGGTCACATATTTCCAGAGTTATGCCCCTTTTTGGACTTAGTCTATGGAACCTTGTGAACAAAATATCTCAAGAACCCCTGATGCTAGGATCATGAATTTTTGCGAGATGACATTGCCCAAGGTGTAGATGACCTCATTAATATTTGAGAAACATTTGTGAATTTTTGACCGAGTTATGCCCCTTTTTCGATTTAGTGCACTGTAAGCCTATGGAACCTTGTGAACAAAATATCTCGAGGACCCCTGATGCTAAGGTCATGATTTTTTGCAGGATGACATTGCCTAAGGTTTAGATGAACTGATTATCTTTTGAAAAAACATTCCTGAATTTTTGACCGAGTTATGCCCCTTTTTCGATTTAGTGCACTGTAAGCCTATGGAACCTTGTGAACAAAATATCTCGAGAACCCCTGATGCTAAGGTCATGATTTTTTGCAGGATGACATTGCCTAAGGTTTAGATGAACTGATTATCTTTTGAAAAAACATTCCTGAATTTTTGACTGAGTTATGCCCCTTTTTTTGACTTAGTGCATTGTAAGCCTATGGAACCTTGTGTACAAAATATCTCGAGAACCCCTGATGCTAGGATCATGTTTTTTGCAGGCAGACATTGCCAAAGATGAAGATGACCTGATTAACTTTTGAAAAAAAAATCGTGAAATTTTGACTGAGTTATGCCCCTTTTTGGAATAAGTGCATTGTTAGCCTATGGAACCTTGTCAACAAAATATCTTGAGAACCTCTGATGCTAGGATCATGATTTTATGCAGGAAGATATTGCCCAAGCTGTAGATGACCTGATTAACTTTCGAAAAAAAAAATCATAAAATTTTGACTGAGATAAGCCCTTTTTTCGACTTAGTGCATTGTTAGCCTATGGAACCTTGTGAACAAAATATTTTGAGAACCTCTGATGCCAGAATCATGATAATTTTTGCAGGAAGATATTGCTCAAGGTGTAGATGACCTGATCAACTTTTGAAAAAAAAAGTGAATTTTTATGCCCCCGTGACGATAGTCAGGGGGCATTAAGATTTGCCCCTGTCTGTCTGTCTGTCTATCTGTTCGTCACGCTTTATAGTATAGAGTTTGTGTAATCAACTCCTCCCACAGTTTTCAATGGAACTTTTTCAAACTTTGCATACATGTTGTGGACATACTGAATATGTGCATGTGGATTTTTGATGGGGCTGAAATTAATTTTGACAGATTTACGGCCTTTTGAACTTAGTCATTTTAGGCAAATTTTTGTATAGTAGGGTATAGAGTTTGTGTAATCAACTCCTCCCACAGTTTCCAAAGGCTCTTTTTCAAACTTTGCGTACATGTTGTGGACATATTGAAGATGTGCATGTGGGTTTTTGTTGGACCTAGAATAAATTTTGACAAAATTACGGCCTTTTGAACTTAGTCATTTTAGGCAAATTTTTGCATTCTATGGTATAGAGTTTGTGTAATCAACTCGTCTCACAGTTTTTAATGGATATTTTTCAAACCTTGCATACATGCTGTGATTGTATTGAAGATGTGCATGTGGGTTTTTGTTGGACATAGAATTAATGTTGACAGAATTACAGCCTTTAGAACTTAGTCATTTTAGGCAAATTTTTGCATTCTATGGTATAGAGTTTGTGTAATCAACCCCTCTCACAGTTTTCAATGGATCTTTTTTAAACCTTACATACATGCTGTGACTATATTGAAGATGTGCATGTGGGTTTTTGTTGGACCTAGAATTAAGTTTGACAGAATATCGGCCTTTTTAACTTAGTCATTCTAGGGAAATTTTTGCACTGTAGAGTATGGAGTTTCTGTTATCAGCTTGCTCCACAGTTTTCAGTGGATCTTTTTCAAACCTTGTCTACATATTGTGGACATATTTGAAGGTATGCATAAGGCATTTTGATAGAACTAGAATTAATTTTGACAGAATCACAGCCTTTTTAACTTAGTCATTTTGGGCAATTTTTACATGGTAGGGTATGTTTTCAATGGATTCATTGTAGGACCTTTATGGATATACACGTCATGTGACAGGCACTGCACGGGGGCATCATTAGTGTCTTACAGACACAATTTTCTAGTTGACCGAGCTATGCCCCTTTTTCAACTTGGTGCATTGTTAGCCTATGGAAGCTTGTGATCAAAATATCTCGAGAACTCCTGATGCTAGAATCATGATTTCATGCAGGAAGATATTACCCAAGGTGTAGCTGACCTAATTAACTTTCGAAAAAAAAAATCTTAAAATTTTGACTGCGGTAAGCCCCCTTTTTCGACTTAGTGCATTGAAGCCTATGATACAAAGGTAAAAGCATTATGGGATGAACCTTCTTTAGAGGCAAGCATATGGTTAGGGGCATAGTGTTTCATAAACACATTTTCTAGTTCAAATAAATAAATAAATAAATAAATAAATAAGTCAATAAATAAAACAGATCTTATTTTCATTCTCCGAAAGGCCTAATATCCTGTGCCACACGGCAAAGGGTTAAGCTACCAATTAGTGAGCTACATGTATAAGTGGGCGGAGCTGTTGTGTAGTTAGTGTTTAATTGACAACAAGTAAACCTTAGGCCCAAGGCTACTGGTCAGTGAGCTGTCAAGCATTTCCAGGTAAATTCGTTGACACATGGAAACAACCAATAATATCAGTAAATGGACTCTTTGGAGTCCAGAGGGAACCTGAGGTAACTTGTTGTTGTCGGTTTATTGTCATAAAGATGTTCTCCATTAAGCTCACCGGAACGTGTTCGTAGTTGCACCTCTTGGCACCGAGTCAGTCCATACCTGGGATAAGCTACCTAATTCTGCTTTATAGATTACCTAGTCCTTTTAAGGGACAGTATAAAATTGCCAGCATTTATGAAATTAGAGTAAAAATTAAAAAGTAATTATTTTGAATAGCCTCGATGAATTGTTGTAATAGACACGCATGCAGTGAATACACGACATACTGAGAAGCATACACACATCAAACAGTCACTTACAGGCTAGAATAAACCAAACAATTAGAAACAACCAAAAAACAAAAACGAAGTACGCTTATGTCACACGCTGCTCCCCGCCCCCACCCTCCCCACCACCACCAGTCAATAAATTTGCAAGTTCCGAAAGCGAAGCAGACTGGCCGTCTATGTGGGGGCTTGGTGTGACATATTAAGTGTACTTCGTTTTCTGTTCCTTTTCTGTTTGAGATGAACTTCGGCTTTGAGATACCGAGAGTTGGCTCGAATTCAGTTTTCACTACTTTTAGGAGCTTTTCCTGCGAATACAAGATTACAGCCAACAGTAGCTACTCCGATGTGGTGATCCAGATTCAAGTATTAAATGCCTCCCTGGAGCCCGCAACTGGATGTTGGAGAGACTCCTTGGAAATCATTGATGGTAAGATAGGACACAGTTGTTCGAAACCCAATGATGGATGGATAGATGGATGACTTGCGGTTTTACGTCCTTTTTGACAGTATTTCAGTCATATCAGGACGTATATAGAAGGATATGTGTCTTGCTGTTTGTACATGCAGTAAAGAAGTTCGTTCGAAAACGCGGAAAACAATCAAAGTAGCGAGAATGGCGTGTTAACTACCAACTTACGCTGTAAGTTGGTGGTTAACACGTCACTCTCGTTACTTTGAAACAACGACGCAAACCGATGCCTTTGAATTCCTTCACAGCTGCATAGTTTCTTTGAAAAAGCTGACTAAATCTGGGGCAACATGTGCTTTATATCCCACTAGGCACACAGTGTTGGTTCAACATTTAATCAACGTTGATTCAGCGCCATAACGCTGGGATTCCAAATTAAATATGGTTTGTCCATCTTGCCATTCTGGACAATCAAGACAGAACCGCAAAAGACAAATACAAAAATCACATTTACCGTCAATTCTCGATATTTCAAAGTCGAAGTTAATCTCATACATACTACAGATATTTCAAAGTCAATTTTCTATTTGAAAGACCAGCGTTTGAGATAACAGGAGTTTAAGGGAAAAGAAAATTTAATACAAAATATGTCAAATTTGTTTTGATATACGAGGGTACTTTGAGATATCAGTGTTTGAGATTTCGATGGTCAACTATATTAATGTTTCATTGTAGGTTCTCGTGACTTCATGAGATCTCTGACGTCATTCTGTGGCGATAGCTGGCCCACGACTGCCATAACCTCCTCTGGTACTACGGTTCTGGTTTTGTTCAACACAGATTCTCAGAAGAATGATTATTATGGATTTCTTTTGGCGTATTGGATAGCCAAAAAGCGTACGTTAGTTTTTGCAATCGTTGTTCCGCAAAACGCGAAAATTGAGCCGCGACATGACAAAACCTACAATGTGGTAGTGCGCCCAGCGCAGACTCTGATCAGTCTGATCAGATTCTTCGCTAAGCGCTTAAAGGGTAGCTTAAGGTCTCAGCTACGTCGATGCGGACAGCGAAGACTCTGATCAGACTGGGTGGATGCCCAGGCTGATCTTAGTCTGCGCTGGGCGCACAACCACATTGTTGGTTTTCTCGTGTCGCTTTTTCCTATAAATGGAGACGTGAAGGCCAAGATCAGGCTCTGCCTACAAACATGGTTGGAGTCGCATGAAAGAGGCTCGTTATATCATTTGCGAACAAGAACGACTCAGATCAACCTGCACATCCACGCAGTCTAATCAGCCTTCCCTTTTCGCATATACCATCTATGAGCATCGACGAATCTAATACAAATGAAAAATGAAGACCCTGGTCAATGGATAGTTTACTTGAAGCACATGGCTTAAGGTCGGTTTTTGCGCGATTTCAGTTACAAACAGAACATCCTAGCGTTGACCTTTTTTCAGCTACCTGTAATATGTGACGTTTGCACTGGATCGGTTCTGCATGCATAAAAACCTTACTGGGTTGCGCGACTGTGGAGCCTGATTTGTGTCGTTGCTGTTCATATTGTGGATAAAGGCTGTGAAGATGTTAATTCTGAAACGTTCACTAGTTTAAGAAAGAGAGGCAGGAGGGGGGGGGGGGGGGGGGGGGGGGGGGGGGGAGCGGGGTGGGGGGGGGGGGGGGGGAAGGCGAGAGAAGGCTATTCTGTTTATCTCGGAGTAAAAAAATAACCTCCGTTTTAAATCAGGAAATCCGTGCGGATAAAAGCCTGACTCCAAGTCGGCCCAGCAAAATGCTAAAATGCTGCAAAATAATAATAAGAAAAAGATGCTTTTGTTTGTTTCAAATAAAAACATAAACTTCGTACAGTTTCCTTCATTACTCAAAAAACACAATTTCTGCTAGATTTAAGAGATGGCAAACTTTAACTTTATATGGCTATGCCTATTCTATGAGCCGCGACACGACGAAACCAACAATGTGGTTGTGCGTCCAGCGCAAACTCAGATCAGCCTGGTCATCCAACCAGGCTTATCAGACTTTGCTAAGCGCTTAAAAGGTAGCAAAGGGTCCAAGCTACCTTCGTGAGAACAGCGAAGACTCTGATAAGATTGGGCGGATGCCCAGGCTGTTTTGAGTCTGCGCTGGGCGCACAACCACACTGATTGTTTTCTCGTGTCGCGGCTCAATTATCTTTCAAAGTATCCTGAGAACAACAGTGTGCGGAAAATCTGCATCCCATGGAAAGTCTGCATCCCATGGAAAGTCTGCATCCCATGGAAAATCTGCGTCCCATCGAAAATCTGCGTCCCATGGAAAAACTTCATTCCATGTGTCATACATGTATACCGGTGCAAGACCACCTTAAATTCTCAATAAAAGTTTCTACAGAGATCTGACTATAGGTGTGTAAAATCCGTCGCAACAAAAATATATTACAATGTCAACTGTGCCTTGATTACTTTGTGTTTTTTCCCATGGGCCTCTGTGGCCTAGTGGTTGAAAGCGCTGACACTTATACATTAGGTTCCTCACCGCTGCGGGTTTGAGTCTAGGCCGGCGCACAAGTGAGAAAGTCAAGTTCTGCATATGGAAGGTCAAGTGGTTTTCCCCTGGGAGTTCCGGTTTACGCCCATATTTGCTTATCCGGATCAGCTCGAAATAAGTGAAATATCCTTGAAAGGGCTGTAGAACCCATATATTTAAAACTTACTTCTCCCAAAGTTTCCTTTTTTGTCTGTATAAATATATATGATCACTCTTTACAGCTTTGCTTGTTGTCATAGAGACGCCATGGTCCACCGTGAACTATTGCCTCCTGGGAATCAGCATCGCCTTGTTGTTGGTAGCACTCATCTCCCTTCTCATCATGGCGTGCCAACAGATTGTTCGACCACGTTACCATCACTGGCAGCAGGAGAAGGTTCGCAGGGGAAGTACGATTTACTAGGAAAATGAATTGAACAATAACAACGATATGACAGCGACAACAAACTTATATTCAAGCCCAGCAGGCACGTAACGTTAAAATGACGTCGTAGTGACGTCTATGCGACGTAATTTGACGTCAGAACGACGTCATTTTGACGTCATGTGCCTGCTGAGAGGAAGCAACAGCTTCACATCTCTTATTTTACTGGGGAAGCAGCATAGCCATTTTTATTTTTCTCTTCCCTGCTTAATAAGGGCCAGTTCCTAAATGAAAGAATTTACTCTTGGCGGAGGATTTTTTTCCTTTAAGAGTAGATCCTTTTCTTGAAAGGCTGATTTTCCAGGAAGCAAACAGAAAGTCGCATAATCTGTTTCTCTTCAAAAGAAAATGGCGGGAATACATAGTGGCGTATCCTTTTACCCCGCATCTTATCTTTTCCCCCAAACTCGTTTAATAAAAGCACTCGTGCAAAATCCTCTATATATTCCCATTTAGAAAGGAGGCGAATATGAAAACGGGCGAGTTGTTTCCCTTGAAAGTGTTACCATGTTTATTTCAACCAAGCTGCATATACGCACAGGCCTGACTGCATATGTATGTAGCAGGCATACAGAATACATCAGATTTTGTCTAGACGTGGCTGTACATTATAGGTATACTTAGCTTAATAACTGGCTAGAAATGCAAACTTTTTTTAATCTGGCTTGTTAAGGATCAGCTTCATGAGCAGTTGCATAGCTCACCTTAAATCATTTGTTCATTCTGTGATATTGTAAATATAATTTGTTGCAATACATGTATTTTTGCGTACATTAAAAATGAAAAACAAACCCTCTTTCACTTTGTTGTTGTGGACATCCTTAGTTAAATTACCCTACCCATTACTGTAATCCATCGACATTAAGTTCCGTTAGCTCAAGCACTGATATGTCAAAGAATATAGTTAGACGTATTTCCTATTTTTATATATGGGAACAGAAAATAACTGGAGTTATTAACTCCAGTTAATTTCTGTTCCCAGAAAATTTACTTTGTGATATATAAGTAGTTTGAGCTTGAGATATCGAGATTTCACTGGGTGGTTGCTTAGTCCCGGTAGGCGGTGATTTTTTTCTGACAATTGTCAACGATTTTTTTCTGACAATTCATGTCTCATAAGCATGACGGAGCAATAAGGTAAGTAAACACACTTATTTTCAATACTTTCTTGGGATTTTTTGCAGTCAGGCTGTTTGCATGAGCATTTTATAGGCGTCTTTAGTCGTTTGTCATATTTTTCTTTGAAATAGCCTCGGCAAACCAAGGAGAAAAATTACTACAAATGTCAATGATTTTTTCCTACAACGGCTTTAGTTTCCCGGATTTTTTCCTACAGTGTCCCGGATTTTTTCTTACCACTTATACTGCATTTCAGAGTCTGACACTAGCAGTATAGTAACAGCAATTAGATTTTTGTCAGTGTGGGAACTAATTTTACTTCACCGAATGAACATCAAAAGCATTTCTGTCATTTATGCCTTATCATAATGATGAAATCGAAAATATGGACCCTTTAGAAGCAAGGAATACGTAAAAGACATAACATCAGAAGTCTTTGTTTACTTGAGTCCTCTTTTCAAGTGCAGACTCAATAAACAGAGTCTGTTTTTTTTCATTCTTTCGGACCATTTCTTGCTTCCAAAAACTTAACATTTCAAATCTTATTCAACTTCACAGGATGCTGGAGGTGCTGTGCGGCGGCCGTTAAGTCTCCACGTACTCCATCATAGTGCAGATTATATAATTTCTAGTCCTTTTGAATCAATGATTTCATTTCGAGTCATGCTGAAAATAAAGTAGCCCAGCTGCTGCTAGGGCATGGCTGGGTTTGCACATTTTAATGAAACTTCACTAAAACTGGTGTTAGTTACCTTGTGACGGCCCTTAATCGTGCCTAGGTATGTAGTCATAGTGTAGCTTGTATAAGTTCTGGTCCTTTGGAATCACTTATTTCATATCGACTCATTTTAATAATACAGTAGCCTCTGCTAGGAGCATGGCCGGTGTTGCACATTTCATGACTGGTCATGAACAGCCGCAGTTAAACCGAATCTGCTATTAAATCATTTCTTTGGTGTTTCCCGTCCTTTCAAATTATCTGATTTTTCAGAACTTTTTCTATTCAGGTTTTGCAGTGCAGTATACAAAACTGCACAGGCCCGAACGAGAAGTACTGGCTGGATGGATGGGTGATTTGCGATTATACGTCCGTTTCAACAGTATTTCAGTCATATCAGGACGACAGGAGGGTGATAATGAAAGGCGGTTTGCGACAGAACCCCGTTTACGTTTGAAAGGATTCTCACCTCAGGCGGGGATCGAACCCGGGACCGCTAGATCAGCAAGCCAGCGTTTAACCTACTGAGCACCGGTGCTCTAGCACCGGCTGGAAATGTAAACGGTTTTCAGACTTATCAAGTCTAACATAGACTATGCTATAGTGAGGAACAGGTAGCTGTTGTACACCAAGGGTAGTGCAAATGGAAAGATTGATGCTAAAATGGAATCACACACACACACACACACACACACACACACACACACACACACACACACACACACACACACACACACACAAACACACACAGAGGCACGCACGCAGCCACGCACGCAGGCACGCACACACAATTTTTAAGAAAACATGTAAAGCCTCTACGCTGCCTATGCGAGAAAAACACCAAGGCCGCGGCGGAATTCGAATCTTCAACCTTCTCGGTACTACTGAGTAAAAAGTTAGGCAATGATTAGAAACAGCTCTGCCAACTGAGCTATCCTGGCATTGGACGACCATGTGGCCACGTCGTTCAGTTGGTAGAGTTAGTACTGCATGGGGAAGGCCTTTAAATATTGTTTTAATCTCACTAATGTTACTCAGGTCTTTACTACATGATATTCCATTGTACATTTTGATATATGGAGCAAAAGAATGGTCGGTATATAATGAAAAGGCTGGTCCTTTAATGACCAAAAAGTATTTCGTCTTCCATTTATGCACCACAATAAAAGTTTGGGACATGCTTAAATCTTGCTATTCCATCTGTAAGCAATAAAGTATCATACTGACTACTCATTTTGTAGTTTGCGTCGTCAGAAAAAATCAGGCGCTTCAAATCTATTGTAGGAGCGAATCCGGGACTTGTAGGAAAAAATCCGGGACTCATGAAAATTTAAAATCAGCTGACAGACCCATTTATATTATTTAAAGTATCAAAAAGTAATATAATATGTTTCCTAACACCGGATTATGATTAAAAATAGCTTTTCCCCGTGGTAAACTCCGAAGATATAGACATATCGGACAGTTCATCGAGCTGTACTCTAAATGAAAATTTCCCGGTTTAATTTGTCTGTTGACAACGTTAAATTTGTATTGTATCTAATCTGCTTAATATATACCACGAATACGCTTAAGATTTGTAAAACTAATGGTTTAATTGACAAAAAATTACCACTTTGTCGCATCAATTTTCTATTATGACGTCACGGAGAAAAAATCATTGACGATTTGGAAAAATCCGGGACCATTGTCAGAAAAAATCGTTGACGATTGTCAGAAAAAAATCACCGCCTACCGGGACTAAGCAACCACCCAGCGGATTTGACTGTATCTGTTTCCATACACGAAAATACACTACCCGAAAACATACCCACTGACTCTAACTTACAACGTTGATTCTATGTCACGACATTGATTCAACGTAATAATTCAATGTTGTTTCAACTTTGTGTGCCTGCCGGATACACGTTTGGACATTTTGAGTTTGAGAATGTACTCAGGTTTTATAACCTCTGGGCCAGGATGAAAGACAAATAAATGCACAAGAGTCTAGGTAACTTTTGATCAGTTAACGTCAATGAACATTTAAAACTGGCTTTTTCATTAGAAGACAGCTACAATGAGTAGTCTCATCTGGATAGTCTGTCTTACATGGATACCGATGACAAAAAAAAAAAAAAAAAAAAAAAAAAAAAAAAACCCAAAAAACCCAGAAAAACGAGCAAGCTAAAAAACATTTCGAAGGGTGACAAAAGCTGAAAATAGTAGGGTTGGTGAAGAAGAAATATGACTGTGTCCATTACAAGCGGCAAGTATAATCAATCTTTAAAGCATGGGTAGACAGCGATGATTTTGGTCAGCCTGCGCACATGCAAATACAGTCAAACCTGTCTTAAGGGGTCACCCAAGGGAAGCCCAACACTGGCTGCTTAAGACAGGTGACCCCTTAATACAGGTTCATGTCCACTGTATTTTGGTTCAAGGGACCCTGAAAAGGTGGCTGCTAAAGGCTGGTGATCCCTTAATAGACGTGACGAATAAGCAGGTTCGACTGTACTGCTAAATTTCTCCGATGTTCGCTTTAAAGACTCCCCAGATTCATGATGCATTTTACAGCACTGATCAGACTACGGAGTTTTCACAGGCAGATTTAAACCCATGGCTCATACTACTAGGCCCGTTTTCTCATGACAGGATTATTTCAAACCTTATCTTTTATATTTTCGTTTAAGGCCGAAGGAAACTAAACAGACCTTGGGATGTCCCACCTGCAAAGATTTAGATCCCTTTAGAAATCCGCGCCATCTGATCTGCGTCCACTGTTCTCTTTATAGATTCCTAAATATCCACAAACTGTGTATGTGTGAGCAAAAATGTCTGTAATTAGATATGCAAGCTGATCCATACTATTGTTTAGAACATGTCTTAAGTTGCTTTTCTTAAAACCCAGTTTATTCTAAAGATAAGACCATCAAATAGAACAGTGACAATGGGAATTTAAAAAATAGTTTAAAGCAACATGTTCAAGTGCTTACTGGCGTTTCTGACTTTGTCGGTAGTGGCCGCGGCTCAAACGTTTACCCCGGGCTGCAGCTTTTTCAACGGTCAGTGTGTCTACAATGTGAAACTGGGACATGAGCAGCAATGTGACGTGTCAACACGATCCACTAACAACAACAATAATCAACATAGCACTGCCACAAATAATAATAATAATGCAGCTACCACGGCATCTAGTGGCACTTCGTCTGGATTTCAGGTATGGCAATTCTTGTTTCCTTCACTGAATTCGGGCGCATAGGTATACCCCCATGTTTTACTGCCAACTTTACTCAAGGATAGGCTACAACTTCCGCGATTTAGCCCTTTGAAAATGAGGTCTATTTTTAAAGGAAAGAATTGCTGCTCGGGAAAAAGAGACGAAATGGCAGAGAGGCGTCTGAAAGCATACCCATTCATCATAAGAGTTGCAAGAGTTAACCTTCTAGAATCTTTGGTAACGGAGCTACAGAGGGTGGACAAAAGTGTTCGTTAAATCATGACGTTGCCGTTAACTTCAGTGCATTTCCACTTTTGCTGAAAAATTAATTATATGAGAAGCATAAAATATATCGTCATGAAAATTATACTAATGTGTAGCTAAATGATTTATGCAATATACAAAACATTTTTATATGTTTGTGATCTCTAGTTGCAGAGTTGTGATTATTTAAAGATTGAATAAATTTTTAGAAAACCCTGTTTCCATTGACGTCAATGGTGACGTTAGCGAAATTTACCGCAAGTAAATACCTAAATGAGGTTAAAGTAGTGCCAAATAGTAACTATAGATTCCAGGAGAGCAAGAAATTGATTAATATTGCCCAAATGATGTAGCTAAACATTGGAGCAATTTTAATATAAATATCTATTATACTTTTCTCACAATAATTTTTTCGCTAAAAGGAAAAATGCATTAAAGTCAATGGTAACGTTACGATTTAACGAACACTTTTGTCCACCCTCTGTAGTTCTTTTGATATATTTTAACACAGAGTATGAACTAGTCCGCGAGTTTTCGCCTCCTGCCGAGATTGTCCGTCATATATACTTGGCTTCCGCCGAGACTGCTGTGCATGATAAATGGTTTCCCGCCGAGATTGTCCGCGTGATTCTTCTTCCTGCCACAGGAAGCAGAATTAAGCGGACAGTCTCTGCATGAAACCACTTTTCGCGGACGGTTTTCTAGATCGCGGACAGTCTCGGCGGAAGCCTAATATGGTGGACAGTCTTGGAACGATGTGGAAACTGGCGGACTAGTTTAAAGGTAGGTTCCTGTACTTTGGAATGCATCATAATTTTGATCATCTTTCACCCAAGTTGTTGGAAAGTACTTATAAAAAGGGAATGAATAAGTTCACTTAAAAGAGTAAATCAAAATATTATTAGAAAAGTTGTTTTGCAAGGGATTTCCTAACTCTGCTTCGCACACCAGTTAGTGCTATTTTTAGTTCGCGCCCCAAAAAGATAACGTTAGCTGACGTCATGCTGCAGTGCATTTGGGGATAGTTTTAACCCATCTGCCATGCCAGGACTCTAGGAGAGCTCATGGCAAGAGAAAATTTACCTTTGGAGAATGGTATCAGAAATCGCGCACTTATAGACATATAACACATCTATTTTTAGAACTGGAATTCCTACGAAGGAAAATAAACCAAAAGGGAAAACGACTTTTTTCTTCAACATCTGACGATTTTCTCAGTAGCAACAGATTCAGAAAAATAAGAGAATTCAATACTACCCAGAAAAAGGCGAAATTATTTTGTGAACATAAATGTTATCGCTAGTCCAGGAACCTACCTTTAACTCAGGTTTGAGAGTGTATGCATTTGCAGCCGAAAATAAAAGGTGCAATTTGTTTATCTAAAACTTTTTTTTCTCAAATACCTTTCTTTCTTAATGCAAGTCAGCGTTTACCGAATTCGCCGAAACCGTTCTGCGCAGCCTAGTCAGCCAGTCGAATGTGGACAAAGCTTCATAAAAGCTTCAACTGATGGCTTACCACCCGATCTTAATGTTTTAATAATACATACATTAAACATGTCTATCTGCTATGAATAGCAATATAAATATAACAATGTCATTAAACATCAATAACTAAACCGCTGTAACTGTAATCTAGATCTGGGTCAACCAACTGAATCTTGTCTTTCACAATCATACCCTGTCATAGTAAAAGTCAGCATGAAACTTCATCTACTTTGAAAGTCCTTTGAAACTTCAACATCCGTTTATCAATTTACTACAAATACAGAAATTTATAAGTCTGTAAAATTTCAAAAAAACATACAAACAAACAAACAAACAAATGTTTCGGCCAAGCTGTATCATACTGAGAATTCAAAGACTAGGGGGCTGAGTAACCGCCTCATCTGGATATACGCAGTTTGCTAATTTAACTATTTTCATTTTTGTCACTGTTAGAATGACAAAAGCAGATGAAATATAGACATATAAATCATAAGAGTAATATGGTACTTTAGTTAGCCTACCTTTGTGCCACAGGCACTCGACGAAAAATTTGTGAAATTCTCATATATTATGAAATGTTAGTCTGTCTCCCACATCTCTATCAAGTTTCAAGTCGATCGGTTGCGATATAAGAAAGTTACTAAATATCCCACTTCGGAGTTTTAAATAGAGTCTATATTGACAGACTAACATTTCATAATATATGAATATTTCACAAATTTTTCGTCGAGTGCCTGTGTCTCAGAGTTTATACTTGCAATATTTGGAGGGGAAACGTTTTAAACGTGTTTACTACATTACAGGCTTGTTCCTGCAAAGATATTGAGAATTTGAACAGGAACCAGGACTCCCTTTGGAAATCTCTGAGCCAACTTCAGACGGACATGACAACACTTGCTCATGCGCTAAATGTAAGCAAAGACCAGCTGGTACACAAAGACGGACAGATCGGTGATCTGATGTCCCAGAACAACAATCTGACAGCCGTGCTGGCCAACAAAGACATGTTGCTCAATAAAAGCCAGGTAAGAAGAGAAAATTTGAGCCGCGGCACGACAAAACTAACAAAGGGGTATGTGCGCCCAGTGAAGATTCAGATTAGCCTAAGGTTTTGCTCAGTCTGAGCAGAGTCTTCGTTGTCCGCAGGGTGCTAGGTTATACCCTTTGCTACTCTTTAAGCGCACAGTAAATACTTTGTTCAGACTGGGCGGATGCCCAGGCTGATCTGAGTCGGCGCTGGGCGCACATGCCACTTTCTTGATTTGGTCGTGTCGCGACTCATTAATAAATTATAACATGTTTATATCACATTTGAGATGAGCTGTAGAAAAAGTCAAATAGGAGGAGCGATCCTGAGTAAATCTGCGCATGCGTGCTTAACACGAATGTAATAAGTTGCCAATTGCTAGCTTTCGATGGAAGTTTCAAAAATATTTGGCGAAAGTTTCCTTTTTTTACAGCGCACCTTAAACACAAGAGGGATGGCGTATTTTTCAAAAAGCATTTAAAATCTATTTGTCTTGCCTTACTTTGGAAAATCATTCTTCACATTCTACAAGATTTAAAAGGTTCTTGTTGTAGTACATAAAAATATGATGATTTGTAAATATTTTGATGGAAATGCAAAATATTTTGGCATCTGTGCACTGTCTGCAGAAACTCTCAAAATAGACATTTTCTGAAAATTAAAATTTGCTTTTTATTCTGAAATGGAATAAATTTATGTTTGCATATATATCAACAGTTACCGGAATGCTGTAGGGCATATATTTGCACAAAACCATTGCAAATGTTTGACTCTGCTCAAGTTATGGTCGGTCAAAGAGTTATACAGTGCACTCATGGGGGTAACTGTAAAAGGTGGTGTTATCCAATGAATATTTAAGATAATTCCCGAAATTTGGTGATTGTTGCTCTGTAGAATGGCTGTTTAAAATCAGTTAACTCAAAGTTGCTCCAAAGGTTTCAAACATGGTGGGGCTTAGAACTTTTTGATAGCTCCTCGTACCTCACACTCACATACAAACTGCTTTCAATCAAAACAGAAGTAGATCAAACACACAGACGTTGAAAATATGACAGATAAAAGTTGAGCAATCGTGCATTTGCGTTATGATTTTAATTTTTAAACCGTTTCAAGACCAAGATAAGAAACAAATTTAGGTAAAATCTTTTTGCCGCAAGTAGTTGATATATATCCATCTGTACTTAAAACGGTTTATGCTGAGCTGTTGAATTTTCATTTACAGAAATTTGCGCGAATAAGGGCAAATATGCTCGTGTGTTTCAAAATTTGCTATCAGACCATTACCAAAAAATGGCGATAGTTTTATTTCTAAAAAATACTGTGTTTGGCGACAAATATTAAGTGGTCCTCTTCTGTCATACTTGAGCCAAGACTCGAGACAACCAACAAAGTGGTTGTGCGCTCAGCGCCGACTCAGATCAGCCTGTGCATTAGATTAGTCTGATCAGAATCTTCCCTGTCCGCATAGAGGTAGCTTAGACCCTTAGCTACCCTTCAAGCGCTTAGCGAAGAGTCTGGTCAGACTGGGCGGATGCCTAGGCTAATTTGAGTCTGCGCTGAGCGCACAACCACTTTGTTGGTTTTCTCGTGTCGTGGCTCAATTATGATTTCTCTCTAGTTGTCGTCCAAATTAAAGCCAAAAAAGTATTTCAGATTGACTTGGCCGCCACAGTACAACAGATGGGGGCGGAGCTCACTCGACTCCGACAAGAACTAGCTCAGTCCAATAAAGACCTGCAAGTATGCAAGACTACACTCAATGTACTGGACTCCAGTTCTAAACCAGGTTCATAGGCTTTTGTCTCATCAAAGCTAAAAACAAAAGTCATCAAATCAAAGGAAGCTAAAACCAAAGTATCAAAATACTGTCACTAAACTATAGCGACCAAGGAAGAAACTTAAGTCTTTCTTCAACCCACAGGTTCAAAAGACCATTACATTTACAGAACTAAACGTCCCTTTTCTTTACAAAAATTTACTCTTCATCATAGTTTCTGAAAGCAAGGAAAACATTCAAAGAAAGAAACTGGAAGATGGGGACTCAATGAATTCCTTCATGAGCATCATAATACTTTGCAACAGTACATAAGCTCGCAAGGAGCGGTTTCTTCAAAATGAGACTAAGGAATCAGATCATATAAACTACACTGTACTAAAGTACAATGATTTTTAAAGCCAACCGAATGAAATAAATGTTAACTTAAACTTATGTTAACTTAAAAAGGTTTGTCCTCTTCAATACAATTTCGTGTACACGCAAAGCTAACTGAATGAATCAAATGTTAAATTAAAACGTAAAAAATTGTGTCCATGTACATATTAAAATTTAATCATCTGAATATTGCAATTTCATTATAAAATGTTTTGCTGTTTGTTGCCAGTGCTCTATGGTAGTTATGCTACACATACGTTCGACTTTGAAGACAGCAACGACAGTAATTTCACTCAGGGCTCGTGCTTATCACAGGGTATTGAGTGTTGGTATCGTGGTTCCGGTCGACAGAACACCTACTCTGGCCCCGTCATGGATCACACATTTGGTGCACCCCAAGGTACATAGCAATTATATATTTGAGCCGCGACACGACAAAACCAACAATGTGGTTGTGCGCCAAGCGCAGACTCAGATCAGCCTGGGCATCCACCCAGTTTGATAAGACTCTTCGTTAAGTGCTTAAAGGGTAGCTAAGGGTCTAAGCTACCTCCATGCGGACAGCGAAGGCTCTGATCAGACTGGGCGGATGCCCAGGCTGATCTGAGTCTGCGCTGGGCGCACAACCACATTGTTGGTTTTGTCGTGTCGTGGCTCATTTAATAAATGATATCGCCAGTTGCTTTACAGATTCAAGATGTTTTAAAATGTTCCACATTCAATTTTATCCAAGATTTCATTTTCAGCTCGTCAGTATGAAAGAAAAGAAGTGGTTTGGCAGTCATCACAGCGTTTGTATTGTCAACAGCGTCTCATGTAAGGTATTGGTTAAATTTTTGATGGACAAGCGCCTGTCAGGCAATCTATCCAATACCCGGGCTAGACTTGTTCTTTTCAAGCTGTTTTCGACTAAGCTTTTTTTCAAGTCAGATGCGTTACGCGCTAAGTGTATTTTCTCCCTACACGTTGCCATAAACTGTAATCTTGTAAGAAATTAAAAGGAAATGAAGCTCTGTTCCCCGCGATACTTTTTCAATGTTGTACCACAAATGCGATTGTCTGGTAGGACAAATTGTTTTAAGCTGATCTGTTATAAGAATAATCTGTAAACGTAATATGAGCCGTGACACGACAAAACCAACAATGTGGTTGTGCGCCGAGCGCAGACTCAGATCAGCCTGGGCATCCGCCCAGTCTGATCAGAGTCTTCGCTGTCCGCATGGAGGTAGCTTACACCCTTAGCTACCCTTTAAGCGCATAGCAACGAGTCTGATCGGACTGGACAAATGCCCAGGCTGATCGGAGTCTGCGCTGTGCGCACAACCACATTGTTGGTTTTCTCGTGTCGCGGCTCATATAATTATTTTCTCAGACATGGCTCTGTCACTGCTTCATTTTCTTCAGGTCACTACATGTATATTGATCCCTACCACGACCCTCCTTATAGCTCCTACTCCTCCTCTTCCTATCACCACTCGTCAAGATCAGCGACAATGACTTCCCCGGAGTTCCCTCCCGCACATGAGTACTGCGTTCGATTCTGGTACACATTATATGGCAGCGACATTGGGACATTCAAGGTTTACGCCAAGGTATAGTATTAGAGATTGCAGTATTACCTTAATCATACTATTTTCTTCTTTCTTTTTTCACTTCTTTTTCCAGTTAATAAACAATGATACACGTACCTTACACAATGAATAATCATTCGAGTGACAAAAACATACCATAATAATAATAATAGTACGGAGCAAATGCAGTATAAAGTCTTTATTATACTCAGATGCAAAAGAGAGTAAGCACTTTTTGAATGCTCATAATTTTTCTTATATTTCACTGCTCAGGTCTGAAATTCCCCTTGATATATTCGTTATAATTAAAGGTACACTTGTCTCGGCAAAGTTTTTCTATACATAAACCCATATATCTGATAGTGATAGATTACAGTACTATTTGTTGTAGGTTGGAGGCGGAAATGGGTACCCGGTATTAACTAAAACAGGAGAAGAGGACAAGTATTGGCACATGGCACAAATATCACTGACATCTGAATACACTGCGTCACCTTTCAAGGTTTGATACGCTTAATCAAAATCATCTAATTTTAAATACACAGGACATCCAAAAATGGCTATTCCCTTTTTTCTTTTATCTTCCTAAGACGGGAATCCTAAAATGATATTCAAAAATGCGTGTCTTTGGAATGAATACGATTCAATTTTTTCTTTGTAATATGGTGTATGCAAACCAAAACTAAAACACCTTCTGTCAAGACCCTCAAGTTAAGTCAGGAGTGCGTTATGTCACCGATTTCAAAACCTTCCAATGCATAGATCAATAAAGAACCTTTTACTGTCATTCTAAATAAACTTCAACTATACTCCTCGCCGAAAGTTTAGCACAATGGTGAACAAATATAACAAGATTGTTGGAGATAACAACAACTGAATTCATTCCAACTTTCTGTGGAAGTTAGTGCAGGCTATCATGAACACCAATGATTAATCATCGCAAAATTAGCAACTTCGACTTGAATTAGAGAAACAACTCCTTAAAGGGAGCAAAGACGTAAATGTCCAAAACACATTTTGAAAAGAAAAAAATATCGTTGTAATGCACTGTGAGTGACTGTCCAATTAAGATAAAAAAAATCACAGTATGCTTTTCTCTGGTTTCGTCACCAGATATTGTCAGGGTCACTGAAGAGACTTTATTAGCCAAAACTACGTAGCCTGGCCCATGTTCCTTCTTCTGAATGTATTCTTTGCTCTTGAAGGAACTCTTTAAGATTTTAATTTTACCTCACTGCAGCTGGTGTTGTGCCGTGTGGCGGCCATAAAACGTCTCCCCGTACATTATCCATAGTGCAGATTATATTTTACTTTCGTCCTTTGAGATCAGAGGATATATTGTGAGAAATCTGAAAGTTTGGATTGGTTTATACTCATATTCTAAACCATTGTTTTATATATTATTTGGACCCTTTTTGATACTAATCAGTCTTTGAATCGGCTGTCCAATTAAGATTAAAAAATCACAGTATGCTTTTCTCTGGTTTCGTCACCAGATACTGTCAGGGTCACTGAAGAGGCTTTATTAGCCGAAACTACGTAGTCTGGCCCATGTTCCTTCTTCTGAATATATTCTTTGCTCTTGAAGGAACTCTTTGAGGTTTTAATTTTCTTTTACACCAATTCAACGCTTTGTAACGCTAAATGTTTTTGGCGAATACAAAATTGCTGCTTTTATAATCATTAACACAAAGCATTATTTTCTTTCAAAGATATGAATTTTTGAGGGTTTTATTTCTGTGCTCGCTGTTTGTGGTGCTTACTCAAATTAATTTAAATTTGGTGTTTTTACAATGCTTAAGCATTGGTGTTGATGAGAGAATGCATGTACCTGCATACTGAAGGTAAGAAAAGTTATTATGATTTCCAATAATCCTGGTATTTTCACTCTGAAAATATGCTAAACTGTTGTCGAGGAGTATATATGAGCCGCGACGAGAGACAACCATTCGCCCAGTCTGATTAGAGTCTTCACTGTCCGCATGGAGGTAGCCTAGACCCGTAGCTACCCTTTAAGCGCCGAGCGAAGAGTCTGATCGGACTGTGCGGATGCCCAGGCTGATCTGAGTCTGGGCGCACAACCACATTGTTGGTTTTGTCGTGTCGCGGCTCAATATAACAGTGTGCAAGACCAATCTCACAACTAAGTTTAAAGAACTTATATTTGAAATCTATGAATAATAATACAGGAGAGCAAGCAAAAACTTATTCTGCTATGGATCAAATTCTTACATGGTATTAAAAATATTGTATTTCAGCTTGTATTTGAGGCCAGTACTAATTCCTACTACCGCAATGAATATTCCGGTTCCCATACTATCAAACGTGTGTATAATGGTAACGGGTATGCAGCCATTGATGATGTTTATGTCTACAACACTTCATGTAGCTGTAAGTTTGTAAATGCGATCTTCAAATGACAGAACTCTGTTTAAAGGTTTTCGCACTCCTCTACTTCTCAAAGGGAGATGTCCTTGCTCCTCTGCAAACATTCTTTCCCGAGACAGAGCTCGCAGATATATTTTAGTACATTGTATTAAACTGCCCCCTTTGTTTTATTTTGTAAATTTTGTTATCTTCACAAAAGAGACACGTACAAGGGTTGATCCAGAAGTAATGTCACTGTGTCCACTGCACGCTTATTGTCCCCGCCTTTTCGAAGAAAAGCGAGGGGACATGGTATTCGGCTTTCCGTGGTTCCGTAGCTACATGGTTCCGCACCCCCCCCCCCTTTGAGAGTGGGTACCTTGTGTGCGCAACTCCTAGTTTTTCATGAATCATTTTGAAACTTTGCAAGAATCTTCCTCATTGTCTGTAGATGTGCATGTGCCTTAGGGGTTGTCGTCAAATAATTTTTACCACTTTTTTTTTTTTTTGCGAACTTATCATTTTTCAGCATCAGAAGACCTTTAGAGTAGCCTACATACCAGTTTTTCATGAATCATTCTGAAACTTTGTAGGCTTATTTATGGTCTGTAGATGTGCATGTGCCTTAGGAGTTATCGTCAAATAGTTTTTTTTTTTTACTATTTTTTTTTCGCTTTGCGAACTAGTCATTTTCCAGCACCAGAAGATCTTTAGAGTACATACCTTGTGTGCGCAAGCGGTTAGCCCTCCTTCAGTTTTTCATGAATCATTCTGAAACTTTGCAGGCGTCTTCCTCATGGTCTGTAGATGTGCATGTGCCTTAGGGGTTATGGTCGGATAATATCTTACTACTGTTTTTACTTTATGAACCTAGTCATTTTGCCACCTCAGAAGATCTACTGATAGTATATACCTAGTGTGCACAACTTCCTCTATAGTTTTGCATAAAGCACTTTGAAACTTTGTGGGCTTCTTCTCCATTGTCTTTAGAGTGTGCATGCGACTTTAACTCTTTCGGCGCCAAATTTTTCAGACGACAAATTTTCGTCTGCTCAAATCATCAGACGACAGATTTGTAATTGGAAATTTTAACAATCTAAAGACATTTTTCATAAAATCAGGCTTTTTAAGTTCATATTTGAATGGCAAACAGTGTAGATCCTGATCAGACGGCTCTTTTAAGAGCCGGCTGATCTGGATATACGCTGTTTGCAAAGTCGCATTTTTGCGACTTTGGCACCGAAAGAGTTAAGAATACAGGCCAATAATTTTTGTCACTTTTTCATGTTTCGAACTTAGGCCCAAATACTAACAAAATGTCTAGACAGTGGATACCTTGGGTGTGCAGCTCCTCGTGGGATTTTGAACCAATCATTTTGAAACTGTGCAGGTGTTTTATACATGGTCCGAGAGCTTGCATGTGTTTTTTGTAGAATCTCCAGATGAATTTTTCTTACTTTTCATGGATTTCAAACCTAGCCATATTTCTAGTTCAAATCTATCAAATTGCATGTGTATGTCCTCATATTGTTTTGAACATTGTACATTTTGGGATTGTGCACCCTCCCTTCTTTCTACCAAAGGGGAGGGGGGGGGGGGGGGGGGGGCGGGTAATACATTCATCGAATTTGCGTGTTCATAGTAGAATTATCATAAAATTATACCAAGCTGCACTGTAATTCAGTTCTGATTAACAGAATAGATATATAGTTGGATTTTTTTTCCGTTCCAATTGTATAGACGTTCAAAGTATGCCACCAACGCCATTGCGCCGCACGTTAAAATAACGCTAATTACATGTACAAGAACATAATTTTCAAAGACACTCACAAAATCAAATCAAACAAACACCCAAATGACTTGAAAATCTAGTAGGATGAAGAAATATATTTCTGCCACGTACTGTTGAAACTTTGAAAGCGTCACGGCAGTTTGAAGTTCGCTAATTATGGCTAATGCTTGTCACTGCCGAGTGAAAAAAAATGTTGATTTCTGACAAACGCGTCAGCGCATAATTATGCGGTTGAGTCACAAATTAAGAATTATCACCATTATAAACTCTAGAGCTGTTTAATTAGACATACGACAATATAACAGTGATTATGAGGAAGGTGGTATGAGCGCTGTAGTGATGCAGATGAGTAGCTAGAGGATCGTCTAAATACCGGAAGACCTGTAAATGCTATTTCCGACAATAACGCCACTCTCGTTTTAGACCCCATATATAATGATCGATGTTCTGCATTTCGAACGTTGTTTTAAAACTTGCAAATAGGCCGCAGGGCTCTTTAAACACTATTGAAGGAAGAGATAAACGTGGGTGAACAGACATTAGTGCTATGCTGGAACACGAAGATGCTACTTTGGACATGGCACAATATCGAAAGTTCGTCTGGAACGTCAACATCATTGACGTGCGGCACGTGTCGCTACCATGCCTTCTGTCTATCTCGATATCTCAATGACTGTGCATGATATTTTAATGACATTTTCAGACTATATTGCAAATGGGTTAAGTTACTTGAATATGAAATCGTGTTGCTTTCTTTTCATTCTACACAATTTTATAGCTGCAGTAACTTCTGGATCAATCCTCGTATTTCTTGCTACATTTGCGCACACATCGCTAAATTCTACGTACTGTAAGTGCATAAGGCTGAACATGTAATTCCGCTATATGAGCCACTATAAGAGAAAACCGACAAAGCGGCATGTGCACCCAACGAAGACGAAGATCAGCCTGGGCATCCACCCAGTCCGATCAGAGTCTTTGCTGTGCCCTTAATAGGTAGCTAAGAGTCTAAGCTACCGCCATGCCGACAGGGATGACTCTGATCAGACTGGGCACATGCCTAGGCTGCTCTGTGTCTGCGCTGGGCGCACATGACACTTTGTTGGTTTTCTCATGTCGCAGCTAATATCCTTTTTAGCTCGCCTGAACGAAAGTTCAGGAAGAGCTATTGTTGTCACCCTGGCGTCGGCGTCGGCGTCCGAAATGGATGTTTTGGTTAAAGTTTTTTTATGTGATGGGCAATGCGCTGCAGGCGAGCTATCCTGTACGCGGACAGGTCTTGTTTAAAATGCAGCCACTTTATGTTAGATTTTTAAATGATACATTTTATATACTGTTTTTATATCAGCAATCCAAACTTGCCCAGCTGGCGCTCACAAAATGGTTGATGGTAACAAAACATCCTGTTACACTTTCCACATTTCACCAGCCTCATGGTATGATGCAGTAAAAACCTGTAAGTCAGAGAGTCTCAACAGCCATCTGGTTAGTATCAACTCAGGGAAGGAGCAGCAGGTACTGGTTGATACCATACAGAATGATGCAGGTATGTACCGATGTCATGAGTTCTTTTTTCTGGTATATCTGCACACAATTTAACAAACTTATTCTTTTGGAAAAGTATTTCTGTTGTTCATTCCTTGCACAGCTTTGTTATATTGGGTGGTGCCGTGCCGTGCTGTGATAGTGCGTATTGTGGCCATATCAATGGGGATGACAGAGCTGTTTGCTTGGATTTTATCTCATAGGGGATGAAGGAGCTGGCTTCTTTTTTTTTGATAACTCATTATACACTTAACTGTACTTCAGTTTCTGGCACCAAAACAATATCAACCCAAATCTAATAAAAATCTCCTTGTCACAGCCAAACAAAATAGTTTGATATGGTCTAAATTCCAATATGCTTGATTTAAGAAAGTACAGAAAGGATTGTTATCCCAGGAATATGTCTGTAGCAGTATTTCATGATTTCATATTTTAAATTCAGGCTACACTACAGCCGGAACCTATGGATGGTACACCAGTGGCAGTGATGAAAGTTCTGAGGGAAACTTTGTCTGGACAGACACTGGCTACCCCAACCCCCTCAACTACACAGACTGGCACCCTGGACAACCCAACAATGTTGCCAGTGCTCAGGACTGTCTGCTTATGGAATATGCTAGTAATAATTTCCAGTGGGGAGATGTGAATTGCAATGATAAACATCCTTTCATATGTGAAACACATATGTAATATAGATAAAATTTACAAAATTCAAAGCTCTCTAGATAAATCAAAACCAAAAATCTGACAATTTTCCTATCCTTTGGGTGCCAAACCTACATCATGACTCCGTACACCCTAATATAATATTTGTATATTTCGTGAAGCATAATATTAAAGAGATATGAAGAGATCCATATGCTATCTTTTGTTGACTTCTTTTGCATATACTTGTTTATACTTCCAAAGCAACTGATAACAAGGCTATCAACATAAGAAAACCCAACTGACCTGAAGTTGGCATTCTCTTCTGTATTAGAATGCTCAGTAAATCTATATGAACAGTGACTGTCCTAATCAGATGGCTGGATGTCAATATTACAAAGCCTTATTCTGCAGAATTATGTTTTATATGTCCCTCTCCTGGCGCACTATTACAGAAACCTCTGTTAGCCCACTGCCACTATCACAGAAAAAGAACTAAACTAGAAATCTGGACAAAATTTACCTGCTGCTGGAAAATTGTTAGCTTTGGCTTTGCTTTTTGTGAGTCACAGGCAGGACAAAAGCTGCAAAAAGAAGATAACAATACTCACCTCCAAAATGAACTTACTTTACAACCAAACCTCAGAGATTACCATGGCTGTCTCACAGAAGGGGCATTTTTAACCAAAAATTAGGAACCAGAACAGTATTTGATAAGTCTCAGGATATGTTTACAACGCAAAATAGCCTCTTCTAGCCACAATATGCGGTCTTTTGATAAGCAATGTCCTTTTTTAGCACAAGGCCCCCTCTAAAGTAATCCCAGAAGCCTGTGAAAAAAGGCCAGGCATGGGAAAGTTAAAAAAGAAAGTTTATGCCATATACACTAACATGGGAAAAGTAATACCTATGTCTGGCATTCTGCTAGTAGCAGGCCAGAAAGATACTGGCATCACAAACTTTAGACTTCTCTGGACCTCTCTGTGTAAATACCAGGGATCAGGGCACGGTTGTTCGAAACTAATAACGTCGTTATTTAACGTTTCATTAAAATTTCAAACGTTAATACCTCAAATATGCCAAAAAATTTTATTGAAAAACAGTGAGATGCTTTTGCATTGCAAAAGCTTCTCACTGTTTTTCAACAAAAAATAGTGTATATGGTCATAAAGTCATAAAACACTTAACGAGTTGACCTCTTAACGAGCTCGTTAGGCTAACGATGCTTTGAACAACTGGGCCCAGATGTTCAACACTAACAATGTCGTTACCTAACCAGGCTGTGGTTAGTTAACCAGACAGTCTAATACACTTATGCATATAACACAATGTTTAGATTGGATAACCTCAAAATTTTAGACAGTTCATCCTGCAATATACTGTCCGAAATCTAATGTCATTATTAAATGTGGCTTCTCATTGGCTGACTTTTGTTTTTAGCTGCTGAAAGTGCTTGCTTTGGATGAAAATTACTTAAATTAGTACACTTTGAAACATGAAAATATGTAAACGTGCATTAGAATGGGGATAACTGTATTAAACATTGCCCTTTGGGAAGGTACATGTAATTCGTAAGTTTTATGGTCGCAAATTATGTTTTACAGCTCGGCTTGTGTGTAGCGGTAAAACAAAATTTGCAACCATAAAAGCTGATGCACTGCCTTAAAACAAAATCTGTGACCATAAAAGTGAAAATTTACCTCCCCAAATGACAATTTTGAGTACAGTTATCCCCTAATTAAATTTCATTTTCAAATCTATTGTACACAGAAATACTGCCATTTCTTGCCAAAAAATGTGAATAACTTTACTACAAAAGCATCTCTCAATTATTTAGCAAAAAATATTACCACACTTGATTTCATGTGTACTAGAAGCCTTAATGAATCCTTGACTAACTACTTCATTAGGAAAGGGGGCTGTAAACAACTGGGCCCAGCATGACATTTCATTGAATTGTAAAAATAATGTAAAATACTAATAGAACTTAAAATACATTCATCACGTCCCTGAGGCTGAATAAGATTTATTTAAGTGTTTACTGTGGAATATATCAACTGTTGTTGCATGACACTTTCTCAAGTCAAAATCACAGTATCCTATTGAAAATTTACTGTCTGTAGCTTTGTATATATCCAGGCCTCGACCAATCTTTACTATCCAACCATTATTGAACCTGAATTAGAAACAAATAAAAGTTAACATGTAAATAGTAAACATACAACTCTCATGTAAAATCAGTACAATCTATACTTTATATTTCATTTATTTTAGTCTCATATGAAACATATCAATATCTAATGGTCACATAAACCCCTATCTTGGCATATGAAACTTCATTATGTCTTCTGACAGAGTTTAACACAAACTTACAGTTAAAGTAAATGGTCAGAAATGTCCATATAATCAAATAATCATAATTTATCGATAATAAATGCTCACTTCTTAACACAACACCTTTCCCATTAGCATATTTCTTGGTTAATATCCCTGTCATGCAGTGTCTGTGAATAAGTCATATCCACTGACGTTATGCCTATTAGACTTGACTTTGATAAGCTTCACACAAAGCATTTGTGAGTAGTTCACTTTTTAAGCTACCAACTGTAGTAGGCCTAAAACACTACTTAGCCAGCATATACCGGTGTAAACTGTACTCTGATAAGAAACCAATAGTCTAGAAAAGTTAGAGCACTTAAATTGATTGGTGTAACTGGAAAAGAATCCATTTATACCTAGTGGTCTCTTAAATTGAACGAGTCCTTTAATTATTTTGGGAGTGTCTTATTTATTCATTTTTTTATGAATTTATATTGCTGTCATTTTTATAAAAAGGTCAGTGACCTTGATCAGACATCATTCTGCAGAGTCTAATCTGGGCCTGCACAACTTGCCTACGTCTTTTATATGGGATGCCAGGTTCAATGGGTCATAAAGGTTTTTTTTACCTAATTTCCCTGTCATGTAGTGTTTGTGAGTAGTTCAGTTCCAGAGCCACGTTATATTGCTGGAGACTTGACTGCAACTCTGCTAGTTTAATATTCTGGTGCCTCTGCTGATCTGGATGCTAAGCAGAAAATAGTTAAATATAGAAATGGCTTCAATTCACAGAAAACTTTATTTTTGCCAAGATTTACAATATCACTTGCGCGAATTCAGCATAATTTATTACAAAACATGTTTTGTAATAAATTATGCTGAATTTGTGCAAGAGTTACTTATGATTAATAGATGCATCTCCATGTTTTCCAACATTTTTAGAAAGGGAAATAAATTTCCTGTTTGCTGTCCTTGACAATTAAAACTTTCCAAAATGGTTCAAAAAAGAAAGTATTTCCCCTACCAGAACAAATCAAATGACATTTGCCTTATATTCCTTTTCAGATTTAGTCTCAATATAACACTATGCATTTCTGTAGACCTCAATCATAGCTACATTATGGGACTGTAATGTGAAAAACATCACATCATCACTTACATCATCCTGTCCTGTTATGAGTCTGATACACTTCACAGGAGCCTTGGATTTTACTATGAGCTCACAGAACCGCAGGAAATTATACATCTGAAACAAAGAAAAAGACATGCAGCTTCATATCAGTTGAATTTTGAGAATTAAAAAAAAAACGATTTTGATTCTCTAGTCTTCTTGATCACAATATATACATTGTGTAGACTCTACACAATGCATGTCTTGAGATCTAGTTAAAATCGGTCAACTGAGGATTTCTGTGAGACCCAATATTTTAAAACAATTAACAAATTTAATGAGACTTCAGGTGAGGTAACATAAAGAAATTTCAACAGTATATCCTGATATTTACAGTCAGAAGCCCAATGTCATCTGCAATTCTTCAGAAAAGAAAGGGTAACAGGGATAATTATTCTTAATTTTCCATAAAAACACACATTGTGACCCCTTCAATAGAACCGTCTCAGCAAGACGGCTCTAATGAGGGTCACTAGGTATGTTTTCATTAAGGAATAAGAAAGATTATCTCTGAATTATCATTGTTGCCCCTTCTTATCTGGAGCTTTGGTCATTTGTCATTATGAAACATCACTTCTCATTTGGCTTTTGGTCTTACATTGCTGAAAGCACTTGCTTCTGTTGCAAAGTAATACACTGCAAAAGGTGAAAATAAGCCTTAGAATGGGGATAACTGTATATCTGTACTGACATTGTCATTTAGGGAGCTAAGTGATTAGTTTTGTGGTCACTGTACTACCATCAAACCAAGATTTACCTACCCAAATGACAATTTTGAGTACAGTTATACCCTAAATGAGCTGCAACACAAGAAAACCAACAAAGTGGTTGTGTGCCCAGTGCATACTCAGATCAGCCTGAGCATCTGCCCAGTCTGATTAGAGTCTTTGCTGTCCCCATGGAGCTTAGACCCTTGGCTACCCTTTAAGTGCAAAGCGAAGACTCTGATCAGACTAAGCGCATGCCCAAGCTGATCTGAGTGTGTGTTGGGCACACAACCACTTTGTTGGTTTTCTCGAGTCACAGCTCAAATGTCAGTTTTACGCAAAAACAAGTAATAGCTATACCATGGTTAATCAACCTGTATGAGAAGATTGCAAGTGATTATCTCCTATACAGGAGGACAAACCATGGTATAATCATTTTATACCAACCTGCGCAGGGCACGACACCACTTTGTTGGGTTTTTTTTGTGTCGCGGGTCATATTGTCCCTTCATACAAAAACCCACCTGATGAGTTGTGCGTACATAAGGATCCTCCACAACAACTTCTGTGAGCTGTTCATCAAGAAACCTTCCCAGAAGTCTCTCATAACTGTGACCAGTAGAGTTGTGTTCAATGTGAATCTGCTCATGATATCTCTCAGCTGAGGAGGAAGGAAAGGAATTTTTTTAATTATATCAGTCACATATTAACCTGTCTCAAAACAAAATGGTTTAACTTCATGGCAAGAAACACTGCCCTTTTTATTTTTGCCTGCCTTTTCAGAGTTGTCAACTCTTAAAGAAAAGAATTTTCTCATCAGGGAGTCAATTCCTACTTTTCAAAGGAGACCACTTTCATCCAGGAGAGCAAATATGGATTGGAGGTTATAAAACTTGAGTACATTCTCAAACTCAAAATAAAGCACACTGATTGGCTGCTTCCGAGCATGTGCTCGGAAGCAGCCAATCAGCGTGCTTTATTTTGAGTTTGAGATTATATTCAAGTTTTATAACCTCCAACCCTGATGTCAGGAAAGGCACTTCCCTTTGTAAATGGGACCAATCACATTTTCATCTAAATACATCTGAAAGACATTTTGTAAAACAGATATTTTATCAAAAGGACATTTTGTCTAATAGACATTTCGTTTAAATGCATTTTGTCTAATGGTCATTTTTCTAGTAGGATGTTTGAAAATTCTATGTACCGGTATATATAGTTTGAGATAGATAAAAAAAAAAAAAGGACTTAAATGCTAGGATTGACACAACAATTGGCAGAGTCAACAGAGCAAGAAGAATATGTCAAAGGCATGAATAAAAGCAACCGCAAAGAACATCATCCTTAGATGATATTTTACGCAAAGTTTGATGGCTGCAGATATTATGCAATGTTTTTATCTAAGATTCTGGGAAGCTACCTTTCCCTTTATATCTGGGAAATCTTCAGACATTTTTCTTTATTTTTGGGAAAATATTGATAAAATGATTGTAAGCATTATATTTTGAGAGAAATGATCTTGATCTAAATTTGAATAGCTGGACAGACGACTGGAACAGCAGATGGGTGGACAAAAAAAACAAAAACAGACATCTATGGTTCATGTATTTCTTTGGTTATAAGACAGGAAATTTGCCTTACAAAACAATCTCACAGATTCAGATCCATCTTATAAGACGGATCTAGATCATAGGGATTTTTTTAGAAGAGAAAACCCCATTTTATATAATAGTTGAAGTACACACAACTGATTTACATATCTGCTGTTATTTTGGATGGATAAGCTCCTGCCTTATAACCAAATAAATACGGAATATCACACCTCGCCAAAGCAGCTGCAATAAAAACAGGTTATTTTCACAACAACAACATGCTTTATCTGGAACTCAGTTACTGTAATGAACCTAAGTTTTCGGACAGTCAGGTATGAGCAAACATTGTGGTGTGGACCCAAACCAGACTGCTCCTAGAGCAGCAGTCTGAACAGGGTCCACAATGCTTGCCATGCTGACGGCATCTTTTGGCCCCACTGTTCTAATGTAAAATGACACTGTTCACTGAAGAAAGATTGTTAGTTTTTTCAGGTGTCCAAATTTTTTTTAGGAAAATTATGGTATGATACCTTCTTTATCTTCTTTCACTTTCTGTTTGATCAGCTCTGCTCTGGCCATATATTCCTTAATTTTAGCTCAAATGCCTTCCTTCTTGTCTGCTGGAGCATCTGTAAAATGTAAAATTACATGATTTAAGTTCAAAAAGCTGAATCTCTAGTTAGTCAATAAGGCTAAAAAAAGTTGATTGTTTCGGGTCGGATACCTGCCAACCCTGTTTTTTGGGGACCTACTCAAGCTTCTTTTATGGCTAAATGGGCTTCTTAAGTCTATTTTTAGACTATTTTTAACGACTTTTATACATTTTCCACACAAAAAAGTTTTTTAAAAAAAAAAGAAAAAAAAAAAGAAAGTTTGCCTACCTACATACCCAAAAATTTTTGGAGACCTAACTGGAACCAAGACATTTTTTTTCTTTGGCCTAAAATATACCATTAAATCTAAGTGTAATTAAAGTCAAACAGCTTGTATCTTAAGGAAAGTGCAAAAGCATAAACAAGATAAAAAAAAAGGGGAAACCTGGCCTGTCCACGTACCAGAAAGCTCATCTAACTCATCATTTAAAAAATTTAAAAAAAAAATGATGACAAGCATCCCAGACAAATATGCCTGGAAGACAATTACAGCTCTTCCATCTAAAAGTACAGTAACAAGAACAAAAGCATAGCAAAAATTATAATAATAATAAACTGAATGAATAAATCACTAAAATTACGCTACTTTAATATTTTTCAGAATTTACTTAAAATAATAATACTTTTATTTATGCATGCTTATTTGATTAGGGTGGTAAGGTAAAGTTATATTTTAAATACACTACCCATCTATTAAAAATGCTTGTCATAATGTTGAGATGATATTTTTATCCAATGATCAGCAGTGCTCTAAATGAGAGGGAGTATTTAGTGAAAATCTGGGATACTTTTTGTTAAATCAGCATAGAAAGATATCTAGTGATCCCAAATCTAAACTGCCTCAACAAAACAGTTGATATGAAGGGTCACAACATATAGTTTTAAGGAGAAATACAAAAATGTCCCATATTTAAAGAAAGTATAACCAGAGGGCCAATGGCCCTATATCGCTCACCTGAGCACTGAGGTTACAGCAACAAAACACCATGCACAACAGCAATAAAAAGCACCATTTATGTGGCGGATAATATCACAAATATTTATGAAAAAAAGCTTTATCCCCCCGTAATGGCTTCTCAGAAGAAGATCTTTGGCTGCAATGGCAACCAATCAAAATCAGGTATTTGGGAAATATTCATATGGCTGGTAGAGGACTACTCCAGGAACATTTCTGTGAAGCTTTTGTCAAAATATCTGCAGTAACACAGAAATAAATAGCAAATGTCCACTTTCCCCATTATAAGTCTATGGAAACTTTAAGTTGCCATAGCAACCAATTCACATGGGCAATGATAATATAAAACATACTTAAGGTAGAGGCTAATGTTATCAATATGTATGCTAAGTATCAGCTTCATCCCCCTCATGGCTTCATTTTTCCCATAATAAGTCAATGGAAACTATAAGTTGCCATAGCAACCAAAGTTCTTATGGGATTGGAAAAAAAGAATAAAATTTATGTAGAGGCTACTGTCATCAACACATCTGCACAATATCAGCTTCATCCCCCATATGGCTTCTGAGCAGAAGATTTTTTTTTTTCAAAGAAAATTTACCCTATATTTTGCCATGGCAACCAATCAAATTCAGCGATTTGGAGAAATTTCATATGAATCGTAGAGGACTACTCAAGAAACATTTCTGTAGAAAAAAAATCTAAATAACTGCAGTTAGACAGCAAAAATTGCCAATTTCCATTTTCCCCATTATAAGTTAATGGAAACTCTTAGTTGCCATAGCAACCAAACTGCTGGAGCAGTTGCCATGAAAAACAGTAATTCTATAGAGGCTAGTACTAAGGTTCTTTCTGTAAAGTTTGAGCTTTATTGGCCACACAGTTTCTGCAGTGATGATTTTTTAATATTTTTCTATTTTTAACTATTTGGTTGCAATGGCAACCATTCAAATTGCGCAATTTGCATAAATTTAACATGGCTGGTTAAAGACTACTCCAGGTACATTTCTATGAAAGTTTTGTCAAAATATCTGCAGTGGCATAGCAATAAATGCAAATTTTCCATTTTGCCATTATAAGTCCATGGCAACTTTCAGTTCCCATAGCAACCAAACTGCTGGAGCAATAGCCAAGAAAAACAGTACTTTTATAGAGGCTAGTACTAAGATCCTTCCTGTGAAGTTTGAGCTTTATTGGTCGTATAGTTTCTGAGGAGATGATTTTTGAATATTTTTTCTATTTTTAACCATTCGGTTGCCATGGCAACCAGCCAAATTGTGTAATTTACATGAATTTCATTCCGTTGATAGAGAACTACTCAAGGAACATTTCTGCTAAAGTTTTGTCAAAATATCTGCAGTGACATAGCAATAAATGCAAATTTTCAATTTTTCCCATACAAGTCAATGGAAACTTTAAGTTGCCATAGCAACCAAAGTTATGAAGCGATTTGGATAAAAAACAGTATTATTGGTTCCCCCTGCCCATAGATGCTATATATGAAATTTGGTTACAATGGGCCTTGTAGTTTCAGAGGAGATGTCTTTTGAAAATGTTGACGGACGGACGGACTGACGGACTGACGGACGGACGGACGACGGATGCCTGCCTATACTATAAGCTCACCTGTGAGCCTTCGGCTCAGGTGAGCTAAAAATAGAGAGGCGCCATAGTCGAGTGGTTAAAGTGGCTAGAGAGGCGCCGTAGTTGAGTGGTTAGAGTGGCTGGGTTATTGTGCAGAAAGTCACCGGACGGTCGTGAGTTCGCAGCTCACCGTCGCCATCCGACGACTGGAACTCTCTCTGTCAACCCAGCAGTAAATGGGTACCTTTTTCGAATTAGGGAAGGATAAGGCAGCGAAAGGAGAGAGATGGGCTCCGCCTTTCATCAGCTGTGCCCAAGATACAGTGGGTCTGTAACCCCCACTGCCCCTATGGCTATTAGGCTATGGGAAACCTTTACCTTTTATAAAAATATTCGCCTTATCTGGAGCCCTGTTGATCAGCAATTCATTTCAAACCAACCTTTTAGATAGTCTATCAGCAGTTGTAGCCCCTCCTGGTAACAAACAACAGCCTCATCAAGCCTGTTTGCAGAATCTAGTTCAATAGCACGCTTCAGGACACTGATTGCTGATGCATAAATACCAGCTTGCTTGTCTGCCATCTTAAAATACTCATTAGCTAATTGTTCCTATACCCATCTACAAAGATAAAGAAAATAATTTCATTATAAATTATCAGTGTCCCATATAAGAAGGGATAACAGGGATAATTTAGAGATAATCTGCCTTATTTTTCCATGAAAACATATACTGTGACCCCTCATTGGAACTGTCTCATTGAGGTGGCTCTAGTTATTGGGCAAAACATATGGTTTCATTTAAAATTCGTAATTATCTCTGAATTAACCTCAAAGCCCCATCTCATATATAGCACTGATTATCAACAAGTTATTGTAAAATTAGTAAAACTTGAACAAACTGAGGTGATATCAAGAATGTGGCTACTACCAAGTGCGGTCCTACTAAAGACAGAAAAGGACTTATGCCACCGAAAAGAACTGAAAAGAACTTCTGGGCACCGATAAAGACTTTTATTTGGCATTTTATACCTCAAAAATGTACGTATAAGAACTGTAAATATGATCATGATATTAATCAGGGCCTGAATAATACTTTTTGTATTGTATTTCACAAAAATATGGTTATTAAACTTATTAGTGAAAGCTGGATAAATAGATGTTACAAAGGGTAGAATATATTCTATAATTTCTATTTTTACATACATTTGTATTTTAACACTGTCAGCTAAAACAAATGAGGAACTAATATGGCAATACTCTTTTCCTAAAATCTGCCATATAGATGTGTCTAATTGCCAATATAACACAAAGTGCAGTAAAAAAAAAGGACATAACCCCTGGCCACCAATTTTTTTTAATTGCAAATATAATACGAAGTGCAGCACCGAAAAGGAGCAAAGGGCATAACCCCTGGCCACCAATAAGGGATTTCATGTACCGAAAAGGACATCCTGGCCACCAAATTTCGGACACCGAAAAGGGTGTTTTTTTTCTCTATATGTGATTGAAAATTATGTTTAGAAATATATACTCTATCCTTTTATATTATTTAACATACGTTTTATAGCAGAAAATGGCAAATAAAAGTCCTTTTCGGTGCCCGAAAGTTCTTTTCGATGGCATAAGTCCTTTTCTGTCTTTAGTATGACCCCTACCAAGTGCTTTCTTTCTGAAAGTGACAGCTTGCCGGAGCAGCAATGAGCCCTGGCTGGTGCTTGCAGACAGCGTGAAAAGTGTATCACCTTTGCGTTCCTACTGTGGCTATGCAAAACAGCTCCTAACTGACTTAAAAGTGGGCACCAAATAAGTATGTGTGTGTGTTAACCAAAATTCAGACATGACTGAAGAGAAACAAGAGGACCAATGGTCCTGTAGCTCACCTGACAGTCAACAGTCATTTTGTCACTTCACTCATTTGTTACAAATTTTAAACCAGTGGTTTTAGAAGAGTGCAGATTTTGATGTCAAACAAATCCAATATAGCTGTAAAGTAATACTGGTAACAAAACTGGTTAATAAAGGAAGTCACTAGAGCACCTTGTCCTAAAGTATACAGAGATAAACATTCTGAACAAAGATTGGACCAAAACTGTGCCCTCTAGAGTGTATTCATATCTGATTTAGTGACCTAGTTTTTCACCTGACATGATCAACTTACAAACCTGCCCTAGATTTCATAAAAATAAAGTCTGACTAAGTTTCATGAATTGGATAAAAACAGTGCCCTCTAGAGTGTACACAAGATTGTTCTAAGATTTTCTAAGATTTGACCAAGTGACCTAATTTTTTACCTGCACCGCTTTCATCTGAATAGCCCTGCTAGGGCTTCTACGTGAACACGGATAAATGGTAATGGTTCTTGTTTATGTGTAAACGTTTATAAAATTTACATATCGTTTAACTGAACTTGAACACGTGCTAGACCACCAACATAGTGAAATATCGAGTTGTCAGTAGTAGTCTATTTTAAAGGTAGGTTCCTGAACTAAGGATACCAATTCTGTTCACAAAATAATTTTGTCTTTTGTTGTGAAGTATTTTATACTTTTATTTTTTTGAAACTGTTGCTACTGAGAAAACCGTTGGATTTTGTTGAAAATTGTCGTTTTTCTCTGGTTTACTTTCTTTGGTTTAAAAAGTGCCTTGGAATTCCAGTTCTAAAAATAATTTTGTCATATGTCTATACGTGCGTCATTTCTAGGGCCATTCTCCAAAAGGTCAATTTTTTCTCTTGTTGTGAATTCTCCTAGAGGCCCTGGCATGGCAAATCGGTTAATACTAGCCCAAAATGCAATGCAGCGTGGTGTCAACTATGTTATCTATTTTTGGCATGAACTAAAAATAGCGCTAACTGGTGTGCGAAGCAGAGTTAGGGAATCCCTCACGAAACGACTTATCTAATACTTCTGGCTTTATACTTTTTAGTTAAACTTATTTAATTCCTTAATATAAGTGCTTTCCAATAATTTAGAAAAAAAAAAATCATGAAAATTATTATGCTTTCCATACTCCAGGAACCAACCTTTAATGTACTTGACGGCGTCCTCAGAAACATCTAAATCTTTATACTCTAAATTCTGCATATTCTTATGCAAACCAATATCAAGTACATATTATACGAGAATATTGTTTTATCACAATCGGCAACTAGTTTTAGTTGTTGCTGATCAAAGACAAAGGAAACTTTGCAGACAGCACATGCGGTGTAATTGAAAAATTAGGCCTACCTGTTTGTCACAGAAAAAGCTTACGAAGAAGGTGAGATAATTGCACTGACAGTAAAAATAGCCATTGTGACCTTGACCTTAGCCCTAGAATGCTGAAATGAGAACTTGTCAAAGATAATGTCATACTAAACATTTTTGCAAAGTTGAATGAAAATTGGTCCATGAATGAAGGCGCCAGAGCGATGACAGAGTTTTTCTAAAAATAGCCACTGTGACCTTGACTTTAGAATGCTGAAAAGGGAATTTGTTCAAGACATTGTCATATTGTCATACTAAACATTTGTGTGAAGTTAAATCGAAATCGGTCCATAAATGAAGTCGTCAGAGCGATGACAAAGTTTTTCAAAAACAGCAACTGTGATCTTGACCGTAGAATGCGGAAACGCGAACTTTTTCAAGATATTGTCATCCTAAATATTTGTGTGAAGTTTAATCAAAATTGGTCCATAAATGAAGGCGCTAAAGCGATGACAAAGTTTTTCTAAAAATAGTTACTGTGACCTTGACCTTGACCCTGACCCCACAACGTTGAAACACAAACTTGTCTAAGATATTGTCATAATAATAAAATTAAATTTGGTCGACAAATGAAGGCGCTAGAGCGATGACAAAGTTTTTCTAAAAATAGCCACTGTGACCTTGACCTTGACCCCAGAAAGCTGAAACGCGTTTTTGTCAAAAATACTGTCATACTTATAACTTGTGTGAAGTACAATCGAAATTGGTCCATAAATGAAGGCACTAGAGCGATGACAAAGTTTTTTTTTCTAAAAATAGCCACTGTGACCTTGACATTGACCTTAGGACGCTGAAACGCGAACTTATTCAAGATATTGTCATACTAAACATTTGTGTGAACTTAAATCGAATTTGGTCCACAAATCAAGGCGATTCAGCGTTGACAATTTTTTTCTAAAAATAGCCATTGTGACCTTGACCATGCCCCAGAATGCTGAAAAGCGAACTTGTCCAAGATATTGCCATACTAATCACTTGTGTGAAGTTAAATCGAAATTGGACCACAAAATAAGACGCTAGAGTGATGACAAAGTTTTTGCTAAAAATAGCCACTCTGATCTTGACCTTGACCTCATCATGCTGAAACACTAACTCGTTCGAGGTAATGTCATACCCAATACTTGTGTGAAGTAATAAATGAGGTAGCTAGAGCGATGACAAAAGGTTAACATATGTACATACATACAGGACAGACCCTATATGCCCTCCTTAACTTCCTTGTGCGAGGGGATAATAATCTAACCTGGCCCACAGTACAAAAGGTCTGAAATGTTTTGGCCATCCTGCATACCTGCAAGTTTCAAGGAGCTGCGATCAAAAATGAAGGAGCTATAGCCCGGACAACATTTTCCCATTATGTCTATGGGTTTATTGTTCAAGGGCAAGTAACTCTGAAAAGAATGATCCAGCCTGGCCCAAATTCAAACTGGTCCGAGATGTTTTGGCTGTCTTGGATACCTGCAAGTTTCAAGGAGTTGCGATCATAAATGAAGAAGCTAGGGCCCGGACAACATTTTCCCCATTATAAGTATATGGGAAAATATTTTATCGCTCAAGGGCAAGTAACTCTGAAAATAATGATCCAACCTGGCCCAAATTCGAACTGGTCCGAGATGTTTTGAATGTCCAAGATACTTGCAAGTTATAAGAAGTTGTGATCAAAAATGAAGAAGCTAGAGCCCGGGACAATATTTTCCCCATTATAAGTCAATGGGACAACATTTCATCGCTCAAGGGCAAGTAACTCTAAAAAGAACGATCCAACCTGACCCAAATTCGAACTGGTCCGAGATGTTTTGGCTGTCCTGGATACCTGCAAGTTACAAGAAGTTGTGATCAAAATTGAAGAAGCTAGGGCCCGGACAACATTTTCTCCAATATAAGTCTGTAGGACCCTTTTGTTGCCATAGTAACCACAGTTTTAAACCGATCTGTCCCAAAACTATATGCAATCAATCCCCCACCCCAACAATGCTACACATAAAATTTGATCAAGATTGGCCAGCTACTTTAGCAGATATTAATGTTTAAAAGTGTGGACGTACGATGGACGACGGACAACGGACCAAGCCTATACTATAAGCTCACCTTGTGAGCCTTCGGCTCAGGTGAGCTAAAAAAGATACAAAAAGGGGAAAAACAGCTTGCACTTAGTTTTTCTTTCTACTACAGAGCTTAAGAAACTGGTTTTGAACAATTATATTTGATTATCAGTTGGCTGCCTTCTACTGATTAGAAATTAGTTATGACTGATTCTCATCACACCAGTCACACAGCACCACCACCACAACAGCAGGTGCAGTGGAATAAGACCACCTAAAATCGGGGCGAAACAACCTGGGCCGAAACGACCTGGCCGAAAGGGAATAGGACCGAAACGACCAGGGGGCCGAACGGGAATAGGACCGAAACGACCAGTTATACTGTGCAGTGAAGCACTATGAGGTTTCACATAGTATTTCCCAGCCCCTATACAGCTGAGAACTACTCCTGGATTTCTTCAAGCACAGAACAACCATCTGATATAACGATCAGGTGTGATCAAATCTGAGTATGAAAACAAACGACCCAAAAAAAAAGGTCCGAGTATATGTACTGCCTGAAAATAAAACCTCTGTATACTACTGCAACAATAATTCCAGCTACGCATTTGCATTCTTAATCTGAACATCTCCTCATCTAATAGAAATATGCATACTTATTTCTTTTTCTTGAAATACGAACACTCTGTATGCACAGCCGAGATTGGTATGGTCATCGAATAATGAGACAACAAAAACTTATCAAACCGAAAGTAGGAAGTAAACCGGAAATGTTCCATTTTGACTGGTTCATAATTTTATCTCTGGTGCCTAGTTGTTGTTGGTAATTCCCTCCACTGTTTGGAGAACCTCACGTCGTGTGTAATTAAGTAAGGGACCGACCATTTGATATTCTGGGGGGGGGGGGGGGGGGGGGGGGGGGGGGGAGGACCTGGTATATTTATCAAAAAAATTCCCTGTCTTTGGATATGCAAGAAAAAAATAACCTGGCTCATAAGGGGGTTCAAAAAAAATAATCTGTCCTCAAAAGTAAGAGAAAAAAATAACCTGTCTCCACCCAAAATTCAAAAAAAAAATATAGTCTGCAGATAATTCCATTGGAATTGAGTTTTTATAATGTCTCTGGCTTCTGGGGGGCTGCGCCCCGCAGACCCCCATATTCAAAGTAATATTTTAATATTATCTACAATTGGTTTACACCAGCGGGCCCACATGTGCATACATTTACAAAAACATCCTATACAACATTCAAATACATGTATTATACTATGTAAATGTTTCCACTAAAACTGAATTGCAAAAGAGTCACTAGCTTATGGGAGACAAAACAATTATGGCAAAATAAACACTCTAAAAGGCAAAAGTTCTAATATAAAAACCCTTATTTTTATCATCATTCCTAGTTTTTCTCTATTGTTTCCAGTCTTAAAATCGCCATTGAAATTGGGAAATTGGTTTAGCTTCTGGGGGGCAACGCCCCCCAGACCCCCCTTTGTTAACTTCTTAGCACATAACTTTCAGCCATTTTATTAATTGCCATTCATGTATAATGTGACTCTATCATATAACTAATGTGACTCTATCATGTAATTATTTATCAAACTTTCTAAAGTACGAACAAAGCATGTTTGGGCATATATTGGGATAGAAAAGAAAACTTAAATTCCTAATGTTAGCCCTAAAACTTTGCCATAATAACCCTAAATTTTGGCCAAAATATCCCTAATTTAAGGCCTAATTTTTTGCCAAACTCATACAGGGAGATGAAAAGAGTAACATGCTCCAGGCACTGGTTTGCAAAAGCAAGCTAAGCCATGCCCTTGGCCTGGTTAAAGACAGCACCATGTTCTTTTTGTGAGAAAAAAGGTGTAAAAAATACTGATGTGGCTAAAATAAAAGGATATTAAGGTCAAGTAAACAAGGATCTGATAGTTCAGCTATAAAATTAAAAAAAAAAATAACCTGTTTGAGTTAGTTTGTAAAAAAAATAAATTAGCTCCCACAAGGTGAAAAAAAAGAAACTGTTTCCAGAGGCCAGTGAAATAAAATGTCATGTCTCCATCAAGAATACCAGCCCCCCCCCCCCCACGAATATCAAATGGTCGGTCCCTAAGTAATGTCTTTATTTAGAGAGGGTAAAACACAGTTGGCAAAACCAATTCTTCCCTGAGGTCCTCTATGGCTATTTAAATAATATGTATGTACTAACATTATTTACATTATTTTGACATCGTCAACTACATTAATTTCAATTTAACTCTTACTCTGCTGATTCAGAGTGTTCTGCCATTGTGAATTGTGTAGATCCTGAAAAAGCCAGGTAATCAGGATCCACACATACAATGATGCTGGAGATGTCTGAGTAGCTGAGAATCAGACATAGGTATGATAAGCTGACTGTATCAACAGAGCAAGGGCTAAATACACACATATCATGAAATACATAACAAACAATGAAAACATCTAATGGTCATTTGTTTGACGTTGTCAAACACTGAAGATTACAACAAGATTACTGACCCCCACCTTATATATATGTTCCAGAGTTGACCACTGGTCACTGATATACTATTAATGTGCTGCCAATAAAGCTGAACGTTTGCCATGTAAAATGAAGCAGAGTCCTCTTGAGGCTGATTCTATCTGATATAGAAACTCAATGCGCTGTGACAAATCTATATCTAGTTCCACAGAAGTGCAATCCAATAGTAATCCAATGAATATCAAACAATCTTCCAGTGCTTCCAAAATAAATGGCAGTTCCACATATTTTGAAAAAGTCAAACGAATTTTCTAAAAACAAAAAATTTGGATGTCTGCCAGCGCCCGAAAAGTAAGTAGGAAATGTTTTAAGTCCTCAGAATCTTCACCACAAAGAACACATGTTGGGCCAACTTGATTTCGACTAAACCGCGCACAATTCGTCTGCAGCATATAAGTAACAGTCATAAGCTTAACTTTAAGGCATGCCTTTTTTATTGCCACTAAGTTCCTTTTTGCTTTATGTCATGCAGTCTTAAAATAAAATTTCTTTTCTTATCTTATCTTAGTCTACATTCTGCCATACATAGTGCGTTTAACCAATTTGGTAGTTCTCAGAGTTTAACAATTTAATCGTTGTTTTCTCATAAACTTCCATTTAAATTTTATAACTCCAAGTACCGTCAATTAATTTGACGCTCAATCATATTTTCCCACTGCTCCTTAGAAAAACTAGTCCGTCTAATGTTTCTGTTAATTTATAAAGTTCCAGGATCTTTTTCACATACACAAACCAACTTTTGGATTTAAGCGAATCACCGCGTCGGGTCTAGTCTTTTCCATAACTGGAGACAATAGATGACTCTGCATAGCAACTTTGTCCATCTGGTCCTATTTTTATCTCCCGAGATGTTCTGGCAAAGCCCACCAAAATTCACTCTATAGTCTCCCAGCTTATCTTCAGAACCTGAATAGTCACTGGCGACATATGAAGCTGACAGTCATAATCAGAATTGTTCACAAGTGATAGGATAGGATTAAATGATAGGATACGATAAGGTAAGATGAGATTTATTTAAAGTCGGCCAGTTTACAACAAATCAACATTAGCTCTGAGAGCTTTTGAACCGACTGCTACGACCAAGGTACAATATTCTAAAAACATAGTTTCAGTAAGTTCTGCTAGATAGTTGGGCGTTATTGTTCTTGCGCGACTTTTCGCGGAGCAAACGCACAATTTAGGTCAAAACAAAAGAAAATTACACTTTAAAATTTATAAAAAGAAATATCCAGACAAACAGATCTACGTTTAAAGAAACTGCGTATTAGACATGTTAGACCTCTGACAAAGTATGCTACATCAGTTTAGGATCTCTGGCAGAAAAAAGTATATTCGCCAACTGAAATGCCCCAGCATAGTGCGTTTTAAATTATTTTTAATGATTATAGTTATACAAGCAGTGTCAGTTCCATGCTAACAAAATTAACTTGCTGACGTTAGAGGAAAGGAGAAATCATTTGGTTAACTGTGCGCGTCTTTCATGAACTTTTGCCAATGTATGTATATGCTTCTTTCTTTTTGGGTTTTGAGGACGGTATAAGGGATCTAACTGCATTGATTCTTGACCATTGCCTATCATTTTAGTTTCCATTCCTAGTTATGCTTTATAAAATTCATGACCAAGTCAAACCTTCTCTTCCCAAATACATACAGCCCTCTCTAAGACTTAGATTCACCTTTCCCTTCTTAAGGATTTTTTTTCCGTCGAACCGCTAGCATCTGGAACAACCCAGGGAAGAACAACCTTCCACCTGACATAGTTCTAGCCCAGACCTCAGATCACCCCAACAGGGTTCATTATAATCTGCTCAATCATGCCGTATCATTCATCATATCATCCCTCACAATATCTCATATTACCTAAAAAAAAAATTCAGATTTCACAGCTGACAGTGATCTCATAAAATGCTAAAGTTAACTTAAATAAAACCACAAAACACTCTATATTAATCAAATTTTAAATATCGATCTTGTTTTGATTCCGGTCAGTCGAGCAAGAACTCCATGTAATACTCTTCTAGAAGTGTTGAAGTACTTGGCGAAATTTACAGCCCTTTTATTTGGATTCAGTGAATTCTTATTATCTCTTTAAAATCTGCCTTTCATGCCTATATTGATGTCGACAGTCTTCAGATTCCCGGTTTTCATATTTCATGGCTAATACATGTGCTATCCCCTGTCCTGTGTTCTTTAATAAGTAAAATATATTTTCTAGATATTTTCTCTTCGGGGAAATTCGAGACATTTTACAAAATGTCAGCGAATCTTACTCGTATGTGACCATGCTTCATTTTATCAGCAAATAAAGTACGTGATCCTTTAACAGCAAAACACATAACACGTTTTATTCAGGTATTACAGGGGTATCGGTATCAGGGGTCGTATTTATAAAACAATTTAAGTGGTTGCTATGCTGTTGCTGAGTTTCAGACTGTTCCCCTAGAGCAAATTTCATAAAAGAAAGTTACCCAATATATTAGCCCAAATACCCCTGGCTATTTCTGTTGCTCTGGATAGGCTTGAAATAAATTATAATCTATAACCTACGCATCCTATATATCACAAATTCCTGTACACACATCCAGTTATCCTTTTTCCAAGACTTGGAGTGAACGAAAAACAAAATTCCTGATTTTTTATTGCATAGTATTAGTATCATGACCAACATTTCATCGATAGTTAGTAACTTAACTAATACTACTAATCTCACTATCGCCTTTGGTTCGTTGGTTGATATAGTTTCTGCCGATCTCGACTCACCTCTTGTAGAGTCGTGGAGTACAATACACTGAAGTCTATTTACACCACTGTTGTCCACCACCCTATTTACACCTTAAAAATGTCTTCCAAAACTTGAATTGGCTAAGGTGTACTGCGACTATCATATATTCATCATGCCCAACTAGAACTTGTAGAGACTTGAGTAATTCATTGCCATGTAAAAAGAGCAATAAATAAGTTGCAAAGAAAACTTTAACACAAACTTTTAACATTCTAAAAATGAAAACAAAGAAAACTGGATGCCAGTCCTACAATACAACAACTCATTGTTTATCCTGTACCAAATATGAAGTGTCTAGCTGAAATGGATCCTGGGAAAACTGTGATAAATTTACCTTTAAACAAAGAAAAATGGCTTAAGAAAGGGAAGAACAAGAGCAATGAGCCCGACTCTCAATCCCAGGATACAAGAACGCACCATCCATATGAATACCAAGTTTCAAGATTCTACCTTCTGTACTTCTTGAGGAAACTCTGACACGAATTTTCATTGTTAACATGCAAAATAGGGATAGAAAGATAAATGGATACAAACTAGAAGAATAAGAGCAATGAGCCTGAGTCTCAATCCCACAATACAATCACTCCTTTTCCATATGTATGCCATGTTTGAAGATTGTAGCTAGCGCAGTTCCTGAGAAAACTATGACACAAATTTACCCTGAAAAGACAGAAAAATGGACAAATAAAAAGAAGAGTTAAAACAAAGACTAGGATTCTCAAATTCACAATACAATTGTACATATGTATACAAATTTCAAGATTCTAGCTTCAATAGTTCCTGAGAAAACTGTGGCACAAATTTTCAGTGTTAACATGCAAAATATGGAAAGAAAGAAAAAATGGATAAAAATAGAAGAACAAAAGCAACGAGCCTGAGACTTAACCCCACGATACAATCACTCATTCTCCATATGTATGCCATGTTTGAAGATTGTAGGTTGCACAGTTCCTGGGGAAACTGTGACACAAATTTACCCTGACAAGACAGAAAATATAGACAAACAAAGGAAAGAATAAAAGCAATGAGCATAATTCTCAATCCCACGATACAACAACATATTGTACATATGTATACCAAGTTTCAAGATTCTAGCTTTATTAGTTCTTGAGAAAACTCTGACATAAATTTTCAGTGTTAACATGCAAAATATGGAAAGAAAGAAAAATGGATAAAAATAGAAGAACAAGAGCAATGAGCCTGAGTCTCAATCCTACGATACAATCATTCATTCATTATATGTATGCCATCATTCGGTTTGAAGATTGTAGCTAGCACAGTTCCTGAGAAAACTATGACACAAATTTACCTTGAAAAGACAGCAAAATGGACAAATATTAAAAGAGAAGAATAAGGGTAATGAACCCGATTCTCAATTCCACGATACAACAACTCATTGTAAATATGTATACCAAGTTTCAAGATTCTAGCTTCAATAGTCCCTGAGAAAACTACGAACAGACCAAATCCAGTATAGTCCCACTTTTCAAAGCGGGCTATTAAAAGTCTTGACTAATTTAACTTACAGTCTTTTTTTTTTTTCCTTCGCGGAATGATCGAAATTTAAAGAGTTACTACACTTCAGGAAACTGATTGAATCAGATCCCAAACCCTATCCCCAACATCAAAGGGAAAAATAGGTGGCTATCTTTAATGAACTAAATAATTTAGACCAACAGAAGGGGTACAACAGACTAAGCAAATTATACAGAAAACATTTAACAGCTATTTTTACCTATTCTCTATTTTTATTATAGAAGGGTTAAAATGAGAACACAATAAATTAAACAGCACCGAACATAAAACAAATGGGGAAGGAATAGAAACCGGGACCAACGCCCGGGACCCGGGACCAAAATCCGGGACCAATTTTTGTTGGCCCCAAAATTGTACCAAACATGCCAATAAGAAGCTGAAAATTAGATCATAAGTAGTTTATAGGCTAGTCTGAAAAATGCATATAAAGATTTTATAAAACTTTCGATATTTGTTGAAATTTTAACAATAAGACAGGACCAGGTCAAGTAATTTCGACCCGGGACCAGTTTTTGCGGTATTGACGATGTCAAGCAAATCTCAATTTTTTCCTACAGAAACATTTTAAACCCAAATTATTTTACATCTCGTCATATGTAAACATACTAAAGAAGATTGAATTTTTTAAAAATGCAAAATTTATCTATTATTTTTAAGAAAAATTTGACCCGGGACCAACCCGGGACCAAAATCGTCATTTGTTTCGTAGAAAATGTGAAGGAAATTTCAGTTTTTGTCTCTATAAACGTTTAAAATCCCATCAGTTTTACATTTACTCGTATGTAGAGATGCCAAAGAAATAAAAAAGAAAAAAAAAAGAAAAAAGAAATCGAGATATTTAACCAAAATGCTACGAATAACTCTGCCCGGGACCAAAGTCGTCATTAAAAAGCTGACGATGTCATGTATTTCTTAATTTTTGATAAGGAATAACTTTTTGATAGTTCTTATTTACCTTGTGCAAGGCAAGGCAAGAGCATTCCTCATTTATTTGAGAAGCGGATCAATTTCTGCTTTTGTAGAATGTTCAGATTCTATGGCAACGTACCAAGACAATGTCTAAGCCGCAGAAAACCCAGTCTTCAAAAAAGGAGATCCAACTAACCCAGGGAACTACAGAGGAATTACAGTAACGCCGGTTCTACTGAAAATCCTAGAACATATTATCAATACTAGACCTAATCACATCTTTGCGCCTACCCAGTCAAGAATTCAAAAGGGATTTACTCCGGGCTGCTCCTCCTTGAATGCGGCATTCATCCTTTCCGAGTGTATCCTAGAAGCTGCAAGCTGCAAGCATAATCTGCTTGTAACTACTTTAGACACACAGAAGGCCTTTGATGTGGTTGATCAAAACTCCTTACTCCGAAAGCTCTATCTGGATGGAATCCATGGTGACGACTGGTTGTTACTGAAGAACCTATATTCAGACTGCTCGTCAAGAATCAAGTGGGCAGGAGACCTTTCCCACCCAATAAATATAAAGCAGGGGGTACGACAAGGAGGGGTCCTGTCTACTGGTCACTACAAGCGATATAATAATCCATTGCTTCTCCATCTAGAGAAAAACCATGAGGGCATGAAGATAGGATCCATCAGCATACCCCATATCACAGTAGCAGATGACCTGTGTTTACTGTCAAAAGAAAAATCAGATATGCAAGTGATGGTTTGGGATGCCGAAAATGAAGCTGGAAAAGAAAGATACTGCATACATCCTGCAAAAAGTCATACCCTTCCATACAAATATGGCAGAAAGGATGACTCTGAACTGAATATATTCCTTAATGGGGAAAGGGTTGATATTACTGACCAAGCAGTTCATTTGGGGATACAGAGAAATACTTCGGGTAGGGCAGACATTGAGGGAAAGATAACCCTGGGAAGGAAAACAGCTTACTCCTTAATGGGTGCCGGTTTTCATGGGGGTAGTGGGCTGAAGGCGGCCCAGAATGGTCATGTCTGGTCTATGTTTGTAATCCCTAGACTGCTCTATGGTTTGGATGTTCAGTTACTTAAGAAAAAAGATATAGAAAACTTAGAAAGGTTCCAAAGGCAATGCTTGAAACAGATTCAAGGATTGCCAGATAATACATCAAATTCTGCCTGTTTAGCACTCCTTGGCATTCTCCCTGTAGAATCCATACTCCACAAAAATCTCCTAAACCTGTTTGTAAACATGATTAGGAAAGAAGACTCTATTGAGTATGAAATTGCACAAAGACAGCTGGTCATGAAAGAACCACACCAAAAAAGTTTATTCAACTTTATTAAGGACATTTTGGATTTGTATGAGCTCCCATCAGTTTTTCATCTTCTTAATAACCCCCCATCGAAGGAGGAATGGAGTATGCTAAACCACAAAATCCATGAAAAGGTGGAATCTCTGTGGCAAGCAGACATAATCAGCAAATCTTCAACTAAGCATATTAATTCAAAGGCTCTGAAAGTAGGTAGTTGCCATCATATATGGTCAACAGTTAGAAATAATGTTCATGACAATAGAAGGGCACAATTAAAGTGTAAATTACTAACTGGTACATACATACTTCAAGCCAATAGGGCTGCATTCAATCAGTATTCAGTGAACCCAACATGCAAACTTTGTTCAAAAGAACCTGAAACTAGAGAACATTTCATAGCCAAGTGTGATTCATATGATTCTGCTAGAGAGACATATATTAAAAAGCTGAGGACTATTCCTGGACTGCCAGATTTACAGATTCAACAACTACAAGATCCTGGTTTCCTCACACAGTTAACATTAGATGCCACCGTGCTTCCTGTGTTGGAGAACATTGATCAAGATAAGTTGGGGTCGCTGGAAGTCTGCACTAGGGAGTTCATATTCAAGATCCATAAGCAAAGACTTGCTGCCCTCAAGGGCATTGGATAGTGTGAGGTAGAGATATCAAGACAGTCACTGTGTAAAAAGCACTGTAAATAAGTCACCAGTTCCGTGTTATAAACATTGTAAAAAACATTAAATTGAGCTCTTAAATTGGCCAAGAAACGTCTACGACGTGTGCCCCGAATAAACAAGCGGGGGAACTCTAAGAAACAACAACAACAACAACAATGACCATTTGGTCCGAGGTAGGTTTTCTCTCAAAATAAGGGATATATTTTACAAATTTTTGCATTGTCGTCTTTTGTGGCATCTACAGATATGACACAAAGTAAAACAATGAGATTTTAAACGATAATGTAGAAGAAAATTAAAAATTCATTGACATCGTCAACATCGCACAATAAACAAATGACGATTTTGGTCCCGGGTTGGTCCCGGGTCGAATTTTTCGCACAAATTACACATAAATTTCATATTTTTAAAACAAATTATCTTCTTTGGTATGTTTACAGATTACGAAATGTAAAAATATTGGGGTTTAAAATGTTTCTGTAGGAAAAACTTGAGATTTGCTTGACATCGTCACTCCCGCAAAAACTGGTCCCGGGTCGAAAAAGCTCGACGTGGTCCTGTATTTTTGTTAAAATTTCAATAAATAGCGAAAGTTTTATAAAATATGTATATGCATTTTTCAGAAGAGACTATGATCTACTTATGGTCCAATTTTCAGCTCGTTATTAGCATCTTTAGTACAATTTTAATGCCAACGAAAATTGGTCCCGGATTTTGGTCCCGGAATTTGGTCCCGGGTCCCGGTTTCTATTCCTTCCCAAACAAATGCAACCGCAACTAAAGTACCGCCTTGGGACGGTCAGTAACAACTACTGGGGAAGTCTCTTGTACCTCTCTATATGAAGCGCATAGCACAGTTTTCTAGCATGAAATGTGACATTTGGAGCAGTCTTTGTATCAGTAATAGAACATGTAGAAGTACAGTAAGTAATAACTTTTAGTAAGGTGCCATGATCCGTTTAATCTACGTTATACATTTTAGTCTCTTAGGCCCGATTTCCCGTCAACGAGTTAATTTAGTCAATGACTAACGCTAGTCACCGCCTAACTAATATGTATACTAACTTAGTACGTGTACTATTTTATTCCGATTTCACATGCTGAATTAGTCAATGATATAAGTAAAACGTATATTAGCAGAAAATAGAAAAAAATAAATGGATTTATTTTGAAAAAACAAAATGGTTTGGACCCGACCGTCTGTCCATCTGTCTGCCTGTCCGTCTACAATGTTTTGTGGGCAGCTGTGAAATTAACAGCGGCTTATGCTAGGATCTTGATTTTTGAATGGAATTAGAATAAGCAGACCATTGTTTTTGGCCCCGGGTTTGTTATTCAGATTCTGACATAAGCATTTCCTCAGTATATCATATATTTGACATACAAATACAAATCAAGATACAGATGATCTGACTTATTTGAGTGTATTTTAACTATTTGGGTTATTCTCTTTCTTTCAACTTCAGGAATAAGATTGTGAAAAAAATATTTGAAGAAACCGCTCAGGTTTGGATGTTTGGATACACGTTAGCAGTTCAAACTGTAAATGTCCAAATAAGTTTTTGAGTTATGTCTTACTGTGTTGAGTTATGTCCCCCTTCCGATCTGGGAAATCTTGTAAACAAAATATCTGTAAAACCGCTTAAAGGATTTTTGAAAGGGTTTTATAAGCATGTTTTCTAGACAAATAATTTTTGCTGTTAAGGCACTAATGCCCAGGCTCGGATCCAGACCACCGCATACTGGTGGGGCTCTGGATAACTGGTGGGCGAGGAGGTTCCGAGATGTATGCATATGGGGGAGGGGCTTTAAAATATATCGCATAATTACGGATCAATTGATGAGAATTTTTGATGACATTTTTACCTTGAAATATATGTTGATATCTCATTAGAATCGCCTCGGCGATTCTTTACCTTGAAATGTATGTTGTGATATCTCATTAGAATCGCCTCGGCGAGGCGATTCTAATGAGATATCACAACATATATTTTAATCTAGCCACATGAATAAATTATCTCAAAGTGTCATCAGATACTCATTATTATCTGGATGCCTACAAATGCACAACACAGAGGCCCAGATGGCGGGGCTGAAGCCCCAAAGCCCACCCCCTGGATCCGGGGCTGAATGCCCGTCAGGAGGAAACTACCCCATAGCCAAAGAAAAATACTCATGGTACCAACAGTTGCTGGAGCGGGGTTGCATTATGACCTTATGACCTCTGTCAGCTGTGTCTGTTTATCTATCGACCGTGAAGGGCGTTATCCTTTTCGTTAAAGAATCAAAATCTGCAGCATCATTGAGGCCCTACCCCCGCACCCCATTTCAAAAAAAAAATAAATAAAAAATAAATAAATAACAGTTCCACTCATCAGTAGCGATACGATCCATGCCAGTTATATTTTAGAGCAATTCTTTATACGCTCAATGCCAGTCCGATCAGAGGACTGGCCTGGTGTTCAAATGATTGATCTTAAACAGTCTGGTATGAATCATATTACGTTGCCATACGATCCATGCAAGTTAACTTTAAAAACAATCCGTCATACACGCAATGCCTGCCCGATCAGCGGTCTGGCATGGGCAGTTCAAATGATTGCATTCAAACGGACTGGTATGGATCGTATTATGACTGGTGTTGATATGATAGGTTTTATTGGAATATATATATAATTTTTGTATAGTCATTGTCTTCATATTTTGACTGAAATGTGTTTACAAAAAGTTAGTTCTCCGATAACGGCGTACTAAGTTGGAACACCGTTTGGTATGTATTTTAAATTAGTTGACGCACGTGAAATGCATTTTGTATTTTACCTGTGGGAAAACAGCCAAATAAGGCTTAATATGCGTTTTAAATGCGACGTGAAATCGGGCCTTAGTGTCAAAGCACAGGTTGCCTGATACTTTCAAGGGTGGTACAGGTTAACAGGAAATACCTTAAGTTCTCTTCATTGGTTTGACACTTTTATTCTTACTAGATCTGCGCATAACACTCAGTAAGAGGGCGTCGCAGTATCTGTTGGAAAAATATGGGTCCGTTCCGGTCCGGCAATGAGGCCCATCCGGTAAATTTACGCACCGGTGCGGTATAAGGTTTTACCTGTTGACATTTTTCGTTTGTACACCAGTCCAGTTGTCAGTGGTTACGGATATCAACTGAGTTGGAGGCAAATGTAAAAGATGTCAGGTCTTCCAAGGGAAGTTTTGAAGTGGATACAGAGTTTAGACTTGACTTGGCAAGTCAAAACGCCAAAATGGTGTGTATCCAACAAATGCCTAATGTCAGCAAATGTCTGTCACACAAACTGAAAAAGATTAGATTGTGAAATAAGACGGTTTGTTTCAAGGCCATAATTAGCCCGCTGTCTCACTTCCGCTTTTATTTGATTGGGGAATGAATGTTAAAAGTGTTTAAATTTTGGCCCCTCAAACCCTCTACAGTGTTCATATCGTCCCGGTATGTGTTTCCGCGCGGTATGTGTTTCATCTGACAAACGCTGAAGACTGTATTTTCATTCTTATAGGGCAGCAGTGGGAGTATTCGACCAGTCAATACAATTAGTTTAATTACCGTTATCTGTCCATAATTATGTGTAAAAATACGTTTTACATTGTTTACAATACACTCCTTCTCTAACGGGAAGTTATCATAGGCGTACTCGATTAACAATTTTCCGCGTCAAAACCATTTGGGGTCCCCAAGGGGGGCGTTCTAGTATTCGACCAGTTGAGGTAAAATTCGACCAGGTGTACGTTTTTAAAAAATATGTGTCATAGCTCCAGGAATCACTTCAGAAACTATTTTCAAGCACTGTATATATTCAATGCATACTTAACTGATTGAAATCATTTAGTAATAACAAATTATCATCGTCTCCCTAAGCTGGCAAGGACGCTATTACAAAGTAGTGCAAGAAATTATTCACATTTCAAGCACAGGCACTTGTTTCACAGAAATGATATTTTATGTAACATTTTCTATTTGTATAAGTATTGTTTTACTGTTTGAATAAAATCACCAATCAAATTAGAAGTCTTCATCATACTATTTAATTCATCCTGTTTGGGGACTCAAATTAATCCATACCTGGTCGAATACTACATACTGCTCATTGACCTGTTCTAGTATTCGACCAGCACTGGTCACGTGATTGTAAAGGTCAAACCATATTTGGACAAGGTGCACATGGTGATATGAAGCGTGACTACTTGTTATTCACATGAAGTTGACTTTTGTAAATTATGTTACTTTTCATTTTCATTTGAATATAAAGTATATTCCTTACAGGAAGTTATAAAAATGGCGGAAATTGCTAGTCTAACTTGATGCAATTAAATTATAATGACCACAACTGACTTTTTATTAGCACAGCCTGTTCAGCAACTAGAGAAAAAGAAGGAGTAATTGCGCATGCATAAAAATATGAAAGCAAATATTTGATTGGTTGATACATATTGAGGCTACAGACAGGGAAAACCTGAGCTGGTCGAATACTGCAGCTGGTCGAATACTGCAGCGGGTGCCCTATAAACACTTTATTTTTAGACCCTTTCTGTGCAGTTTTTCATTGTAATTTAGTGTAGAATATGCAAAACATGGGTTGAAGAAAAGTTAATTACAAAGTGTTCAGTCATTACATTGTAAGCAGCCGTGACCCTGACATGGCATCAGCCGAACATTACATGGATCAAGCAAGACATCGCTTGACAATGTCACGATCAATTGTCGTTCATCAGTGTATGAAGCTAAGCTAGCTGCTCTCTGTGGAAGCCAGTGCCAAGTGTAAATATTTGGTAGACATAATAGAAAGTGTCCAAAAAGTATAAAAATTGAAACCAATATCGTGTGTAAATGTAGACCAGGAATACGCCTATGGAATCAGCTACCGGAGTCCATCGTAACAGCGCCTATCTTGGAGACCTTCAAGGGAGGGGTGCCGGGTCTCTTCTAGTCAGTGCAGAAATGTGTTTGTCCATCGTTTAACGGCTATTAACTGTTTTTAATCATGCCTCGGGTGCGCCTTGTAAATAGTCACAGTGCGACGATGCTCCAGAGAGGGCCCTGTACTTACTGGGAGAAGAAGAACTTCGTGAAAAATTCACCAGCATTTACACATCGATAAAAACACCAAAAAAGAGAAAGGGCACATTCCTTATAATTTTGACTTTGTCCTTCCTCAGGCTTTGTTGTTGTTTTTTTTCAGCTGCATAGTCCATCAGAAGATTCTGTCCTCTGAGAGTGTTGACAGTTTTACCCATAAGAGTGCCAGCACATTCCATCTGAAATAACAAATGGCTTTGTTGTGCATTTCTGTATTTAGGGTAGAGTCGGGTAACCTCGGACAGCGGGTAAATTTGGACATACCATTGCAAACAGTGAAAATCCAGATAAGACGGCTCATAATGAGCCATCTCATCAGGATTTTAATTCCAAACAACTGACATATAAAGGAAACAATGTCACTTTCCAAATTTACCCGCTGTCGGAATTTACCCGACTTTACCCTAATGTGCTTCTATGCTGAAAACGTTGTAAACACTCCAAAATATTCATGAGTGAACTTTCCAAACATGCCAAATGAGCACATAAAAATAATTTTGCCAGTAGACTTGATATCAGCAATTTTAGTTTCCATATCTGTTTCAGGGATCTGACGAATGGCTATCTTGTAGCAGAAGTGTTTTCCTGGTATTTTCCTCAGGACATACAAATGCATTGCTATATCAATGGTAAATCACTTGAAACAAAGCAGAAAAACTGGGATTTGTTAAACAGTGTGAGTACTGTGACATTGCAGATGAGATCACTCAGATCTCTAGATAAGAGGGAGTATTTGAAGATAATTAGGGATAATTTTTGTTATTTCTGCATAAAACCCTATGTTGTGACCCCTCATCTGAACCGTCTCAGTGAGACGGTTCAGATGAGGGGTCACAACATATGGTTTTGATGAGAAATAAGAAAAATTATCCTTAATTATCATCAAATACTCCCTCTTATCTACAGCTCTGGATCATCACTATAGAATTGTTGCAGAGCTCTTTAATATTGAGCCGCAACACAGCAAAACCAACAAAGCGGCATGTGCGCCTGGCGGAAACTCATATCATCCTCCTGATCAGTCTTTGCTGTAGGCATGCTGTAGGCATGATGCTAGCTTAGACCCTTAGCTACCCTTTAAGCCCACAGCAAGGTCTGATCAAACTGGGACCATGGGTGCATGCCCAGGCTGATCTGAGTCTTCTTTGGGTGTAAATGCCACTTTGTTGGTTTTGTCATATGGCGGCTCATATGAAACTTGTTTGATTAGCATCAGATAAAAAAAAATCCTAATTGCATCTACAAATCAGATCAGCTTGCACATATATATAGTATGGTAACAGTCTTTCTTTTGTTTGCATATAGAATCTGTGCACTCTGAGAAGTCTAAAATAGTGAAAACTCTTACCATTCTGCACAAGTAGCCAGGCTGATTTGACTATTTCCTGTATGCACATGGCTTGAGGTCCCTTTTCACACAATGCCAGTCATTTACAGAAACTGTTTAATTGGCTAGTTTGCAACACAGTGTGATATACAAAGTTAGGGTATAATTTGCAATTCCTGTTTTCTTTGAAATTTAAACCACACCAAACTTTATCTGTGCTTGCAAGTATATATATTTATGCTCATCGCAAACATTTCTGTAATGGTGCAACCAACTTTTGATTTATCCCGTATATCTTCTAAATTGAACCAGTCTGTTTTATCTTCATGGGGATATTTCTCAACCAGAATTCTGTGAAAGGGGTGTCTCGATCACCTTCAGGGCATTATTGCTACACAAAAAACTTGACAAAAGTTTGAATACTGTAATACCAAGAGGGTTACAGCAGGGGAAAGACAAAAGTAATACCTATGTCTTGATTTCTGCTGGTGATTAGACTGCTCAGAAGCAATCTCATTGGGATTAGTTTTGCATTGTCTTAAGTGACCCATGGCTCTAGATGAGAGGCAGTATTAAGTGATAATTATGTCCCCCCACCAAAGGTGAGGGGGGACATATTGTTTTCAGTGCCGCTCCCGTCGTCTTCGGCGTGACAGATTCTTGTATGCGCGATATCTCTTGAACCAATGGATGGAATTTCACCAAACTTGCATGGATATATTATTATATTATTATCAGCTTATGAGCTGATTAGATTTTGGTGACCTTGACCTCATTTTCAAGGTCACAGGAGGACTTAGATGACAATTTCTTGTATGCGAGATATCTCTTGAACCAATGGATGGAATTTCACCAAACTTGCATGGATACATCATTGGGACAAGTGTAAGTGCTGATTAGATTTTGGTGACCTTGACCTTATTTTCAAGGTCACAGGATGACTTAGATGACAATTTCTTGTACCCAATTTCTTGTATGTGCGATATCTCTTGAACCAATTGATGGAATTTTTCCAAACTTCCATGGATATATCATTGGGACAAATGTAAGAGCTGATCAGATTTTGGTGACCTTGACCTGATTTTCAAGGTCACAGGAGGACTTAGATGACAATTTTTCTACCCACTACATCTCCTGAACCTATGGATGGAATTTCACAAAACTTGCATGGATACATTATTGGGACAAGTTTTTGAGCTGATTAGATTTTGGTGACCTTTATCTCATTTTCAAGGTCACTGGAGGACTTGGATGACAATTTCTTGTACCCACTATATCTCCTGAACCAATGCATGGAATTTCACCAAACTTTCCTGGATACATGATTGGGACAAGTTTATGAGCTGTTTAGATTTTGGTGACCTTGACCTTATTTTCAAGGTCACTGGAGGACTAACATGGCAATTTCTTGTACCCACAATATCTCCTGAACCAATAGATGGAATTTTGCCAAACTTTCGTGGATACATGATTTGGACAGAGCTGATCAGATTTTGGTGACCTTGACCTCATTTTCAAGGTCACAGGAGGACTTAGATGACAATTTTTTGTACCCACTACATCTCCTGAACCTATGGATGGAATTTCACAAAACTTGCATGGATACATTATTGGGACAAGTTTTTGAGCTGATTAGATTTTGGTGACCTTGACCTTATTTTCAAGGTCACTGGAGGACTTGGATGACAATTTCTTGTACCCACTATATCTCCTGAACAAATGCATGGAATTTCACCAAACTTTCCTGGATACATGATTGGGACAAGTTTATGAGCTGTTTAGATTTTGGTGACCTTGACCTTATTTTCAAGGTCACTGGAGGACTAACATGGCAATTTCTTGTACCCACAATATCTCCTGAACCAATAGATGGAATTTTGCCAAACTTTCGTGGATACATGATTTGGACAAGTTTAAGAGCTGAACAAAATTTTGGTGACCTTGACCTCATTTTCAATGTCACAGGAGGATTTAGATATGTGAAAATTTCACTAAAATTGATGTACCTCTTTAAGCTTTGGCTTGATTTCCACTTTACTTTCATAGATATACCTATGGGACAGTCTCAAGAGTGTAGTGTGTTTTGATGACCTTGACCCCATTTTCAAGGTCAAAAGCTATGTTACAAATGCGTATTTTTCTCTCTTAAAATGAGATATCTTGAACCAGTGGATGGATATTCATCAGACTTGCATGAATGTATCATTGTGACAGGTTTAAGACATGTTTAGTAGTTGGTGACCTTGACCCATTTTTGAAGGACATAGTCTTCTATGTAGGATATCTTTAGAACCAGTGGATGGAGTTTGTCCAAACTTGCATAGATATTTTATTTGTACAGGCTTTTTATTCATTAGAGGGGATGGGAAATGGGCTGGTGGGGGGACATCAGTTTTTCTCTGAAAAACATTTCTAGTTAGAGATAATTTTTGTTAATTCTGCATAAAAACATACGTTGTGACCCCTCATCTGAACCGTCTCAACAAGACGGTTTAGATGAGGGGTCACAACATATAATTTCAATGAGGAATAAAAAAAATTATCCCTCAATTATCATTAAATATACCCCTCTTATCTAGAGCTCTGAGTGACCTGCAAAGAGCTATTCTACAGAATCTCTATGGCCTGAATGACTTACAGCTGAACTGCAGTTAGATCTTGAGGCTTTACTGAAGTTACTAATAATACCTAATAACCCGCGTAATTGAATTTTTTACTTTTTTACTTCTAGTTCATAAAGCGGAACAGGCTTGATATACCAGCTGACCTTGTAGAAGGAACTATACATTGTAAAGAAGGGGCTGCAGCAGCATTGGTGGAAAAAATCTATGAAATATTAACAAATAGACCGTAAGTATATGTCTCTCTTTTTGAAACTGTACTCTTAGCAGACAATGTTCTAACAATAATCAGACATGTTTAACCACTCAATTTGAAGGTTATCCTTTGATAAAAAGGATAATAAAAATAAATAAGAAAGTAAGTGCTGTTTCTAGCATCAAAAGTATTTGGAAGTGTAGATAGCTTTAGAGGCATAGCCATTCAAAATAAAAAGAAAAATAGAACACTTTCTTCAGACTGACCTCTTGATTAGTGTTTAAGTGTAGAAAAACAGCAAAAAAGAAAACTGTAATAAGATTTCTTCATCAAAATTTTTTGTAATACCCTAGAAAAAACAATAATCTTTACTTTATAATTTACTCCTGTAAATTCTAAATTGCTCACACTATAGATGTGGTAGTACATGTATGCCAAAATAGTGTTGTGTGACAGCAGGCACTTATGCAGACCCTGATCAGACTACAGTGCTTGCTGCAAGCAAATTTTGAACTTATTGTTGACATTTGAAGGAAAACATCTAGACAACCAAAACCAAGTAGCAGACTTAGGGGGTAAGTGGCTGCTAGTAAAATATTGTAATCCCAGATAGTTTTGGTATTCTGCTGAATATATAATGTTCTCTGTATTTGTGATGAAATTGTGTAGATATTAAGATTTGTTTGCTTAGCAGCCGGTATTTTGCACCACAGCCACATGAGAAAACAGACATTTTGTTTTGTACTCAGCCCATTAATGCCTAGTGTCCCGTAAAAAGGACATAGTCAAACAGCACAGACGCAGAGCAGATTTCACAAAATGCAGCATCTGATCAGAGTCTACACTATTTTCATAAAATGTACAGCAATTTCTATAAAACTGATAAAAACTAAATACAGCAGACACTCCTAAATGGATGATTGGACTCATCAAGCTAATTTATACAGATTGGAAAATCTTCTGGGCCCAGTTGTTCAAAGCATTGTTAGCTTAACGAGCTCGTTAAGAGGTCAACTCGTTAAGTGTTTTGCAACTTTATAACCAAATACAATATTTTTTGTTGAAAATATGTGAGAAGCTTTTGCACTGCAAAAGCTTCTCACATTTTCTCAACAAAAAATATTGGCGTTTTTGAGATATTACACGCCTACCAATCGCTCTCATGCGAAACCACGGTTCAGAACGCCAATCCATGAGAGGAGTTTCCGGTTCTGCATGAGGGGAGCCAAAATCGTAAACAAATTTGACATCGGCACAAGGTTTGAGATATTTATTTTCTTTGAAAACTATTTATGCAAAATATAAGAATGCTATTTTGTCACATATACATTGGCTCTTCGGCACATGAAAGGATTAGGCACATGGTCTTGCATTTTTTCAGATATGCATTTAGTACGGCGGAGCATGTGTTCAAGATCAATCTCGGCGATATATACATGTAGGGAAAAGTCGTATTCTCTTGCTTGATTTTGAGTCTCTGACCTTGTCAGTCGCAAAGAAGTGAACAGAACTACTGTATGGGTGAATCCGAACGTTGGAAGTAAGTTTATCGTGATGGACAATTTAGAATTTAGAAAATATACGCAAAAACTTGGCATCGTCAGCCCGGTTCCGCATGAGATTTTAGAAAATATAAGGAATTTTTATCAAACACAAAAACAGCTTCTGAACAATAATTTGATCAAAACTAACATGAGGTCTGTGATAAATCATTATTTTATACATTGCAGATGACTTTCTGGCTGTTTGTATTCCCCGTTTGTCTTTTATGACCTTTTGCAAACCCTCTTTCAAACCCCATTGCATGCCTCAAAAGCAGACAAACGGGGATTAAAACGGCCAGAAAGTCATCTGCAATGTATAAAATAATGATATATCACAGAATTCAAGTTAGTTTTGGTCCAATTATTGTTCAGATGCTGTTTTTGTGTTTGATAAAAATTCCTTATATTTTCTATTATCTCATGCGGAACCGGGCTGACGATGCCAAGTTTTTGCGTATATATTCTAAATTCTAAACTGTCCATCACGGAAAGCTTACTTTCAACGTTTGGATTCACGCATACAGTAGTTCTGTTCACTTCTTTGCGACTGACAAGGTCAGAGACTCAAAATCAAGCAAGAGAATGCGACTTTTCCCTACATGTATATATCGCCGAGATTGATCTTGAACACATGCTCCGCCGTACTAAATGCATATCTGGAAAAATGCAAGGCCATGTGCCTAATCCTTTCATGTGCCGAAGAGCCAATGTATATGTGACAAAATAGCATTCTTATATTTTGCATAAATAGTTTTCAGAGAAAATAAATACCTCAAACCTTGTGCCGATGTCAAATTTGTTTACGCTTTTGGCTCCCCTCATGCAGAACCGGAAACTCCTCTCATGGATTGGCGTTCTGAACCGTGGTTTCGCATGAGAGCGATTGGTAGGCGTGTATTAACATTTGAAATTATAACGTCTCGTTAACTAACGACATCGTTAGTTTTGAACAACTGGGCCCTGGGCGTAATCAGTGCTGAACACTTCCAAGATTAATGTGGTGGCCCAAAAGTTTAGCAGGACAAATTTTCAGTGGCCCAAGTTATCCATAAGCTATAGATATCCAATGCATTTATTATTGCCAGACAGAAAAAATTGTGCCACTAAAGTTCATAATTTGAAGATTTTTGGTGGCCCCAGACAAAATTTAAGCACATTTGGCCACCGGACCACTAGCCGTTGCCAGCACTGGGCGTAAATGGATTAATACTCATACCCCCACCCCACAACTCCCAATCCATTTTACAAGAGTCAGCAGTTAGCAGCATTCATGCCAGAAAGGAGACTGTATGCATCTGTTGAAATTGGTACCTGCCAGTTCCATAGTTTGAACTTTATGGTTCTCTCACAGGATTGCCTCTGATCCCCCACTTTAAAGCTCCCTGACTTTTTCCTTGATTTTTCCCTCATATTTTACAATTTTCATACCTTTTAATGAATCAAAAAGGTGGTTGATTTTTTTTTGAAGACTGCCATGGCCATTAACTTTCAGATTCATTGACTGTTCCTTCACTTTTAAAGTTTTTCCCCCAAAAAATTAATTCCCCTAATCAATCGTAAAATTCCCTGTCATTTCGCTGAACCAAAAAAAAATCATTTTCCATGTGTCATTCCTATAACTGTGGTATTATTTAATATTGTTGGATGAAAGAGTAAGGTTCTATTGTACTATGTACCTTATATTGTGTGTCTGTATCTATAGAACTGCTAGTGATTGAAGCTAATTTGGCTGTATGCTGTTATTTAGTTTCTGGTATCGGAATTGTTTGTGGCGTAAAGGAAATTGTTGTCAAGAAAATTGGGAGGTCAGTTGAGCTGAATGGGTACACTTTCAGAGGAGACAACATTGCCATTTTTATAATACCCCGCCACACATTAGTGGCGGGGTATTATGTTTTCATGCTGGCTGTCTGTGTGCCTGTCCATCCGTCCGTCAGTCATACGTACGTACGTCTGTCCGTGAGCACTTCGTTTCCATTCGATAACTTGAGTATTTTTTGATGGATTTTCTTCAAACCTGGCATGTGCATTTGTCTTGAGAATATCTCGCTTGGGATTGTTAATGGGCAGATTTCATTATCTTCTGACAGAGTTATTGCCCTTGTCAATGTCTCAAAAGTGGGTTTTGGTCTGTAATTCCTTTACACTTTGAAATATCTTGATGAAATTTCACTGATATGATTGAAATAATATATCCTTTGTGTTGCAAGCAGAATTTTGTCCACTTGGATTATCTGCCCCTGCCCCGGGGCTATATACATGTATAAAATCATGAAAAAGTCAAAATAAAATCAAGGTTGAATGCGATTTTCCTGAAACTTGCAACAACTTATCAAAACAATATGACCTGTCTGTTATGATCAAAATTTTGTTCTCATGGGTTATCTACCCCTGGCACAGGGCTACATACATGTATAAAATCATGAAAAAATCTATATAAAATCAGAGTTTTGGCATATCTTTATTAAGTTTTACAGAAATGATATAAGTAACATTAGCTTTCTTTAACAACCAGTATTTAAGCCAACAGGGTTATCTGCCCATGCCACGGGGATGTATACATGTATAAAATCATGAAAAAAAATCTATTTAAAATCAGAGGTGGAAGAGATTTTCTGGAAACTTGTAGCAAATTATCGAAGTAATATAAACTTCCTCTTATGATCAGAATTTTGTCCCTGATACAGGGCTATATACATGTATCAAATCATGAAAAAAATCTGGATAAATTCAGAACTGAAAGGGATTTTCACGAAATATGTAACAAATGCTCAAAGCAATATTATAGCTTCCAGAGATGGTTAAAATTTTATCATAGGAAGTTATCTGTCCCTGTCCCAGAGCTTTATACAAGTATGAAATCATGAAGAAAAAACTTTAAAAGGTTTGCAGTGGCGGGGGATTACGCAGTCGTTTACGATGCTTTTATTGTCTTTGCCTTCCCTCTCAATGAGGGTCAACTCTTAAAAGGTAAAAATTGCTGCTCCAGTAGAAAAGTCCTTCTTTTAAGATTAGACCTGTTTGTAAGAGTTTTAATGTTTTCCAGAGGTGAAAACAGGATGTCACTTAAGTCGTTCTTTTCCTAAAAACAGCAGAAAATCATGAAGGTGTACCCATGCACCTTAAAACCCAAAATATTGCAAGCATGTAGGCTTTATTTTCAGATGACATACATGTAGAGAATCTGAGTTATGTACCTCAGTGTTTTTCAGTATAAACTAGGTTTAAAGCTCGAAAATTTCTAATGCAACAAGTCTGTGCAGCTACTGTAAAATATATGGAAAACTCAGAAGTGGGCATTAAATGCAACTAGTATGGGGCAGTTCAGTCTGCAGCTGTGCACTGTACTAATTGTGACATTTGCTGTTCACTGTTTTTCTTGAAGTTCTAGGCTAACTGCAAAGAGTCTGATCAGAGTTCACTGTAATTATGAACAGGATGGTCTTGGTCCTATCTGAGCTTCATTAGACAAGTTGTGTCAAGACTCAGATCAGTCTGCATATCCTTACAGTCTCAGTAGTCTCTTCAGTTTGTATCAAGTGCTGAAATAGCCACAGGCACCTGTCCAGTTATTTGTATGCCACAGTTAGTATACCTTCACCTTTCTTTTAGAATTAATTAGCAGGGAATACTAATTGTGATTCCAGTAAATGAACAGAAGCTGTGCTGATGCATTGGAAGATCTTATTTTCAGCTGTTTCGATGTTACTCACAGGGTAAAAAAGTTGATAAGATCTTATCAGTTCACTGCAGCAGCTTAATGGAGAGCTATAAATAGAGTTTACCCTGTGTGTTGATGTCTTAATTGATGTCTGAACAAATGAGATGCGACAACTACACTCTGTATACTTCAGGGTAGCTAAGGTTCTAAGCGACCTCCATGCTGACAGGCAAGACTCTGATCAGACTGGGCATATGCCCAAGTGGAACTGAGTCTTCACTGGGTGCACATGCCACTCTGTTGATATGGTCGAGTAGCCACTCTAATTCTCTGTCTGAATATATAACAAATGAAGGTAAATGGGTATGCATTCAACTTCTAGAGACAAACTCTTGAAGGAACTAATTTGCTTGTATTAATTTCCTTATCTACTCAAAAAGGAAAGAATTGGCTGTAGGTCTATGATCAGATTCTTTCCTTTAAGAATAGGAGCAAATTCTTTATTAGTAGGGAAGGAAACTCTTCTCTATGAGTAGACCTTCCTTTGGAGGGACTGCATTCTTTTGGTAAGCAAACAGTAAGTCATGAAAGCTGTTTGTCTTTGAAAAATGGCAGAAAACATGGAGTATAGTATTCCCCTGAAAACAGACTGTGGATGTTGATGTTGATATACATCTCCACTGTTTTGATGACATGACTCACATATATTTGTCATTTCTTACAGTATTCGTAAAATGCAGCCAGAAACCGATCCTGACTTCACAGACAGAGCTTACCAGAACAAACTTCCAATGCATGCACGATCAACGGCTACACAGGCAGTGAAAAATAACCTCAGAATAACAGAAATACAGGCAGATTCTAGTCGTATACTCAATGCTCAAAAGGTGGGTAACAAGAAAATGCGCCCAGCAATGCTAGTAGCAGGGGACAAGTTGCACTTAAGGTGAAATAGGACAACACCAAAATTTTCAAGGTTCGAGTTAAAAGAACCATGATCAAAGAATGATTTTGAATTACAGAATGATTTTCTTTTAAGTGTAAAACATGTTCTTTTTTTTCTATGACGTCATAAAATGTGAGGGATAAACGTTTTTTATGCAAAATAAATGGTGCTCGATTTTATATAATTTTCGCATTTGTTTTGCTCTCCGTTAAAATATCGTAATAAATTTCATACCAAAGTGCGAGCTGTCAGGAGGCCTTTAAAGATGTATCATTACTTCTGCATTTTATGCTGATTTAGGCAAATATGACATTTTATTATGTCCCCCCACCAAAGGTGAGGGGGGACATATTGTTTTCAGTGCGGATCCCGGGCGTCGGCATCGGCGTCAGCGTCGGCGTCCCTGTGACAGATTCCTTGTATGCACGATATCTCTTGAACCAGTGGATGGAATTTCACCAAACTTGCATGGATACATTATTGGGATAAGTTTAAGAGCTGATTAGATTTTGGTGACCTTGACCTTATTTTCAAGGTCACTGGAGGACATAGATGACAATTTCTTGTATGCGCGATATCTCTTGAACCAATGGATGGAATTTCACCAAACTTGCAGGGATACATTATTGGGACAAGTTTAAGAGCTGATTAGATTTTGGTGACCTTGACCTCATTTTCAAGGTCACTGGAGGACATAGATGACAATTTCTTGTATGCGCGATATCTCTTGAACCAATGGATGGAATTTCACCAAACTGGCATGGATACATCATTGGGACAAGTTTAAGAGGTGATTAGGTTTTGGTGACCTTGACCTCATTTTCAAGGTCACTGGAGGACTTAGATGAAATTCCTTGTACCAGTGATATCTCTTGAACCAATGGATGGAATTTCACCAAACTTGCATGGATACATCATTGGAGCAAGTTAAAGAGCTGGTCAGATTTTGGTGACCTTGACCTCATTTTCAAGGTCACTGGAAGACTTAGATGACAATTTCTTGTACCCACTATATCTCCTGAACCAATGAATGAAATTTTACCAAACTGGCATGGATTCATTATTGGGACAAGTTTAATAGTTGGTTAGGTTTTGGTGACCTTGTCCTCATTTTCAAGGTCACTGGAGGACTTAGATGACAATTTCTTGTAACCACTATATCTCCTGAACCAATGGATGGAATTTCACCAAACTTTCAGGGATACATCTTTGCAACAAATTTAAGAGCTGGTTAGATTTTGATGACCTTGACCTCATTTGCAAGGTCACTGGAGGACTTAGATGACAATTTCTTGTACCCACTAAATCTCCTGAGCCAATGAATGGAATTTCACCAAACTTGTATGCATACATCATTGGGACAAGTTTAATAGCTGATTAGATTTTGGTGACCTTGATCTCATATTCAAGGTCACTGTAGGACTTACATGACATTTTCTTGTACCCACTATATCTCCTGAACCAATGGATGGAATTTCACCAAACTTACATGGATACATCATTCGGACAAGTTTAAGAGGTGATCTGATTTTGGTGACCTTGACCTCATTTTCAAGGTCATAGTCATCTATGTAGGATATCTTAAGAACCAGTGGATGGATTTTCTCCAAACTTGCCTAGATATTTTACTTGTTCAGGCTTTTTAGCTCACCTGAGCCAGCGGCTCCGGGGGAGCTTATAGGATGGTAAGGCTCCGTCGTCCGTCGTCGTCCGTCGTCCGTCCGTCAACAATTTCAAACGACTTCTCCTCTGAAACCGCTGGGCCGATTGTAACCAAATTTCATATAGAGCCTCCTGGGACCTTAGGAACGAAAAGTTGTTCAAACGGTCCTGGTCACATGACCAACATGGCCGCCATGCCCATATATGGTAAAAACCTGAAAAAATCTTCTTCTCCAGAACCAATAGGCCGATGGCCTTGAAACTTGGTATGTAGCATCGGGTATGCGAGTACTACCAAGATTGTTCAAATTATGACCTTGGGTTGACCTTGACCTTTTTTACGGTAAGGTCAAATTTGCTTCCTTATGCTTTTATATGGCAAGATGCTACAACATGAGATATCTTGGAAACTGTTGAAGATTTTGGGCTAAAAATTGGTATCTACAGTCATCTTAATGACTACATGAAGATTTACGAGCACAAGAGGTCAAGGTCATTCTTTGACCTTTGACCCTGAACTCTCATATTTTGACAAGTTCTAACAATCTCCTCAAAAGCCACCAAGCCAATTGAAACCAAATTTCATATAGAGCCTGCAGGGGTTGAGGGAACAAAAATATATTCATACCGTCCAGGTCACATGACCAACATGGCCACCACGCCCGTATATGGTAAAAACCGTTAAAAATCTTCTTCTCCAGAACCAGTTGACCGATGGCCTTGAGTTTTGGTATGTAACATTGGGTACTTGAGTACTATCAAGATTGTTCAAATTATGACCTTGGGTTGACCTTGACCTTTTTTACGGCAAGGTCAAATTGGGGAAAATGCTAGAACATGAGATTTCATGATAAGTTTTGAAGATTTTAGCCTAAAAATTGGTATATACAGTCATCTTAATGAGTACATGAAGATTTGTGAGTACAAGAGGTCAAGGTCATTCTTTGACCCTTGACCCAGAACTCTCATATTTTGACAATTTTAAACAATCTCCTCAAAAACCACTGGGCCAATTGTGACCAAATTTTATATAGAGCCTCCAGGGGTTGAGGGAATGAAAAAATTTTCTAACGGTCATGGTCACAGACCAACATGGCCACTATGCCCATATATGGTAAAAACCTTTAAAAATCTTCTTCTCCAGAACCAATTGACCGATGGCCTTGAGACTTGGTATGTAGCATTGGGTATTTGAGTACTATCAAGATTGTTCAAATTATGATCTTGTGTTGACCTTGACATTTTTTACAGCAAGGTCAAATATGGGAAAATCCTAGAACATAAGATTTCATGGAAAGTTTTGAAGATTTTGGCCTAAAAATTGGTATATACAGTTGTCTTAATGAGGTCATGAAGAATTATGAGTACAAGAGGTCAAGGTCATTTCTTGACCTTTGATCCAGATCGCTCATATTTTGACATTTTCAACCATTTCCTCAAAAGTCAAAGGGCCAATTGTAAACACATTTCATATAGAGCCTCCAGGGATTGATTGAATAAAAATTTGTTCATACGGTCCAGGTCACTTGACCAACATGGCAGCCATTACCACTTATGGTATAAATCTTTAATACACTGGAGCGCCGTTATAACGCGGGTGTCGGGAGACATAAAATAGAACCGCGTTAAAAGTGATCACGCGTAATAACGATCTTCACAGAAATACCCCACCCACTAATGAAAAACCCCATGTTTACATGTTCGTAGCGCTTATTTAGCCCTTACGAGGTAGATAGACATGTTTACTGCTTACCTAACACAACGAAAGTCATCGCTGAAGTAAGCTTTCAGTCCCTATGTTCTTACTTATTGTGAAAAATGCGCTGCAAAACGGTTGAAAACCATTTACAAAGCGAAAGTACAATCGGAACACATCGGCCAATTCCGTATCCTGAATTAAACCTATATCGACGAGGATATCCGATTGAGCGAAAGTAGACTTGTTCGAGTTAATTCCTTTGTATATACACTTGCAAAAAGGTACCTTCGGACGATTATAATATACTTATTTGCGCGAGTACTGACGTCGCTTAAAAAATTTCTAAGCAGCCTACAGATAACCAAATCGGGTTTAAGCTTTGTTTTTTTCCATTTATAAAATTCTTTTATAATGTTTCCTTTGGAAGTAATCAGTGACTGCTACGCACAGCCTTTTTCCTGAGGTTCGGCTTGTGTATTGTGTATATGAGGTGACCTTCGCTAATTGGTGACACGTGATATGCGCTAATTATCGAAGTCTTTCACACCTTGGAAAGACAACCGACGCTTTGATTGTCTGTGATAACTTTTGACACTCCGTTGATTAAAATTATGTAAACAACCCAATTAACTTTTAATGGTTATTTTCTATTCCAATGTCGTGAACACCGACGGAAACCGCCGAAAAATCCGCGATCTGTAGAAAAAATTTGGGAGCCACAGGACAACCGCGTTATACTGATTTCCGCGATATATCGGTCCGCGGTATAACGGCGCTCCAGTGTATTTTTCTTCTCCAGAAACAATACACCTATGGCCTTGAAACTTGGTAAGTAGCATGGAGTACTAGAGTACCACCAAGACTGTTCAAATGGTGACCTTGGGTTTACCTTGACCTTTTTTAAGGCATGGTCAAATATGGGAAAATGCTAGAACATAAGATTTCGTGGAAAGTTTTGAAGATTTTGGCCTAAAAATGGTATATATGGTTGTCTTAATGAGTACATGAAGATTTATGAGTACAAGCGGTCATGGTCATTCTTTGACTTTTGACCCAAGACTTATATTTTGACAATTTCAGACATGATAAGAAAAAGCCACCATACCAATTGCCCAGGTGAGCGATTCAGGGCCTCATGGCCCTCTTGTTATTCATTAGAGGGGATGGGAAATGGACTGGTGGGGGGACATCAGTTTTTCTCTGAAAAACATTTCTAGTTAGCTACTGAATATTGTATAATTTCACATAAAAGCTTTGACAGAGAAAAAGCCTACCTGAAAATATACCTGAAATTTTGATATGTTTTAATGAAATATGTTTACATGTAATTCTTCAAATAACTTAAAGTGATCACCGTGTAACTATACCCCCTGTTCTGATGATGTTGTTTCTTTCCATGACCAAGAGCAGTTATTCCTAAGAATGTTTTCCAATAAAATTTTAGTTTCTAGTAACACATCTATGATCTCTTCTTCAGAATAGAACAGCATGAAGAAAAAACAACAACAACTGAGTTATTATCTTTTTCCCCCTTCCAAGGAGGAAGGTTTCAACTTGCCAGGGGTTCATATTTGCAATGATATTTATTTTGCGTAACATGACGTTTTGTTTATTGACTCAAACGAACCACATACTTTGCGATTTCAATTACTTCCGAAAAAGCAAACCAGGAAAAATGAACCCCTGACCTGTTTGAACTCTTCTGTCTAGAAAACAGAATGAGATATTTCTTCAGATTTTTTCGTTTTTAGCTCGCCTGAATGAAGTTCAGGAAGAGCTATTGCACTACCCCCGGAGTCGGCGTTAGCGGCGGCGTTAGCGTCGGCGTAAGCAAAATGTTAAAGTTTTACGTTAAAGTTTTTTATGTGATGGGCAAGGCGCTGTCAGGCGAGCTATCCTGTCCCTGTGATTGGTCTTGTTCATTTTCATAGATTCTCTAGAATAACTCGACATTGTTATATTGGCGTTAAAAGTTAGGTTGGGAACCGCTCTTGGCCCAAAATTTAGTTTGACGCTAAAAAAATCGACATCTGAACAGGGGTAATAGTTTAAAAAATCTGCTTTGAGAAATATTTACACAATAAAATCTTAATATTATTTTATATCAATATTCCAACTTTACATTTCATTAAAACATATCAAAATTCGAGATATATTATTTCATGATGTGTACATCCTCTTAGAGAAAAATAACCTAAAATTTATGCCTAACTGATAATCAGACCAGATGTTTTCGCCATCCCCTAATTATCTGGACACTGCAGGTATCAGCTAAACATGCTCTGTGAACTACTTTTGCCATTTCTCTGGTTCCCGGTTTATAATACAGGTAATTCAAGCATATAGTATTTAATCAGCGGTGCTACTGAAACCTGATTCACGGTATTAGTGCGCCGATTGAAGAACGCTCTCATATAATACTCTAGAAAATCGCATATTAAATGATAAAGTTTTGTCTACTTTTATTCTAAATACAGTCAGTGTGTTGGAAGACATATTTTTGAAGTATCACACGAAAATGAGTTTGCAATACAACTGGAACTATTTTTTTATAAAGGCTGTAAAACAGGGAATACTGTTTCGCTGGTTCCCGTGCCATTACAAAATTGTTATATTACAAAACGCTTAAATTTTAACGTAGAAATCCATTCAAAACGCCTAAACAACATAACTTTTGACGAGGATTTCGATTTTCTAGTTTATATCAAGATTAGGATGCGGGATATTTATGTTTTATTTTTTAACTAAAGAAAATCGGTTAACAGCGTTATCTTCACCACCTGGGGCACTGCTGCGAAGTTGCATAATTCTGTATCATTTATTGGTATACCGGAGGATTATACGACCAGTTTCATTAGAAACACATGTGAAATCGATACCCCGAGTAACCCGAGTTTATATAGCAGTAAATCGGGTCGGTCGGGGTCAATTCTCTAAGAGCATGTACACTACATGGGAGACGTTTTTTTTATCTATTTCAATTTTAAATGACAAAAAGCTAATTTCAACAGCTAAAGAAAATTAATGTTTGCATCAACTCAATCATAATACAAAGAGATTGGGCAGAAATAATAGCACAGCTTTATGGACCTCTTGACGGCACACACTTTGGTATGAAATTTATTTCAATACCTCAACGGACTGCAGAGCAATGTGGATATCTAAGGGCTATGAATTTTGCGTGAAAAAAGTCAAACCATCACATTTTCAGGACCTCATTTATGTTGGAATTTTTTGTTTCTTTCTCAAAAGAAAGTCATTTAGTGAGTCACAAAGGATTGAGGTTTTTGATGACATATCATTTGACTAGAAAACTGAAAATTTTGGTTTTGTCCTATTCCACCATTAACCTGTACCTGTTTTGGTCATACAAACCATTTTCAACAGAATATCACTGATGTGTTGCAATTCAAAAAATTTCATACATGAAGTTTTGGTGACTAACCTGGATATATCAATATTTTTATGGTATAAAGCCGCTTTTTGACATAAAGAGTGAGAAGGGATATTTATTAGAGATGGAGTCTTTTTAGAAGAAATGTGATATTTGGACTTGTTATTTTGCAGGCCCAGAAAATTATAAATGAACATATAGAACATAGACGGGAAGAGAGATACGAAAACCCTGAAAGGTTTAATGTTAAACTAACCCTTGGGGAACTGAGTATGCGCAAACCAGTACCACCCCCTCAGGACCCTACAACATCTGACATGACAGAAACACAAGAACAAGGTTAGTAAAAGAAAGGATTACCCATGTACATTCTCTAGATAAGTTGGAAGTTTGACAATAATGTTTGTTTTTATTGTTCTTATCTAATTGTGACATGCAAAATGTTGATGGGGGTTGGGGGTTGGGTGGGTGCGGGGGAAGTGGGGACTAATGCATATGCAAATAGCTAAGGCTCAGATAAGACTGCATATTATGTGCAGTCTGATCAGAGCCTTTACTATTTGCACAAACCATGGCTTAAAAATAGATTACAATATATGATAAATGGTTGTTGAGGGTCTTTGAATGGTTTTGTATTGATAGAGGACAATAGCCTGTGCCCAGGCTAATGCGAGTCTTCGCTTGGCACTCATGCGACTTTGTTGGTTTTCTTGTGTCCCCGCTCAAATGCAAAACAAAATGGTTAGCATATTCATTGCCACCTATGGTGCTGGGGGCATTGCTGTAATTTTAGAAACCCTAATGACTGAAATCTTTTATTTTCAGGCAAAATGTCTCCTGTTTCAAGAGAGCCAAGTGTACAATTTAAAGAAATACAAGTAAAACAAGTGGACAAATCAGCTCTTTATAACATGCCCATTCAAGGATATTAGGACAAATATTTTTTATATCAGAATTCAAGTTTCCAGCTAAATAGACCATGTTGAACATCATCCATCTCTGTAAACACTGACCATTTCTGAAATATAAACCAGGGCAGGTTTTGATGATAAACCAGGGCAGGTTTTGATGATAATCTTGAGAAAACTTCTATAAATTTGCCATAAAAGTACAAATGAGAGCCCCTCATTTGAGTTGTTGCCTTGCAGGGGCATGTTTTCATGGAGAAATTTGAAAAGTTATCCAAGATTTACCATCAGAGCCCTTTCTTATCTGGTCTCTTCAGTCTAAATCGTAGAACTCCATGCTGTAAATTGCTGACTTCTGAACTCTCAATTGTGGCTAGAAGGCAATAAATTGTTTGTCTAACTTTTAGGTTTACCATATTCAGCTATAAGACGGATTTCCCCATGGAGTTCTGCTATAATATCAGTTTTCCTCTTCTAAAATAATTCCATAGATCTAGTAACTGTTTAGTCTTATTAGACAGATCTTGATATTTGGGATGTTTTTTTTTAAGAGAAAAATGTCTGACTTATAACCACAGAAATATGGTAGTACCAACAGTTGGTACTAAAACTGGAAGTTAAGACTTTTTATAAGTGAATTGTTCTTGTCATTAATGAGTCAAATGAAGCAGCCTGAATCTTTTCAGACATGCGGTAAGTACTCTACTGCATTCTTACCATGTCTGTTTTAAATGCATTGCCGTGAAAGGCTCTAAGCTACTGGCATGCAAACAGCAAAGACTCTGATCAGACTGGGCAGATGCCCAGGCTGATCTGAGTCTTCACTGGGTGCACATGCCACTTTGTTGGTTTTGTCGTATCACGGCTCGTGGTTTGCAGACTTGTTGACAAAATACATTTTGCATGCAAGTTACACTGAAAGAGGTTTTGTTTACACGTCCGTAACAATTTGATTTCTATAAACATATATTAAAATTCCTTTATAAGGTTCACTGATGCAGTCTTTACAAAGTCCATACTGTATACATTATTCGGACAGGATAAATGAGACATTAACATGCAAAAGGGTGCTAACGATCCAAAAGGCAGACAAACGAATGCGTGAATCCATGGAATTGGCCTTGAGAGGTCATTATGCACCTGTAGATTCCTCATGGTTTGTAAATAAGGGAAGGGGGTTGGGGTAGCAAAGACTCTTATCAGCCTGTGCCGCTGAGCCTTTTTTCGCTAATTTCTGTGATATTTATGCTTATATGTGTGAGAAAGTAATTTTGTAACCATGACATAGTTTCATACAAATGTTTTTCATGTACAGGTTTCATCACAATTTTATTCAAAATCATTTTGTTACCACTAAATATAAACTTGTTATATGTCAGTATTTCTGTATGCATGTGTATAATATATTGCAACTTTCCTGTTTAAAACCATCTGTGCAGAAAACAGTCTGTGCTTGGCCATTGGTTGCTTAACTACTTTACGGTAGTTTCAATTTACAGTTTGGATGCATTTCATTGGTCTAAGCAAACGCGTTTTGTGATGCTTAATTCTGCAGGAATGTTCATGAAACAAAAGAAATGAACACAATAGTAGTATCATAGACTATTTGTTACAACCTTTAACGCAGTAAGTTTTGGACTTGTCCAAAACAGACATCGTTCCAGTGACACAGTAATGTGTTTTCGTCATTAAGTTCCATTACATTAATATTGGAGAAAAATAAAAGAATAACAATGGAAGCATATTCTTTCTTAATAGCTCTAATAATAACTTTTATCATGATTACATTGGTTTAAACAAAGAAACAACTGAAATAAAGTAACTATTCAAACTGAATAAGAAAACATTTTAATGGTTTTATCACAGAAGCTACATAACTGTTGCATTATGCTGTCTTAGACACCAGCCGAGACACTGTATGTATTTCATCATGACAAATCTCAAGATTACCCAATAGGCACCAGAGATCAAACTAGAAGTCTAATGAGGGAGAAGTTTTCAAAATTTTGGTGAGAAGCTACCATCAATCTTTCATCCCTGCCGATATATATTCTATACATTTTTACTTCTCCCTTAGCTCAGAAGTGGGTAAAGTTCAGTATATCTCCCTAGTCTCTCTCTAGCTTGATCCCTGGGGCCGTATTCATAAAGCCACTTAAGTTGTTGCTATGCTGTTGCTAAGGCTAAATATCTATAAAGGAGATTCCCTACAACTATGAAATTTGGTCTGGAGGAACAGTCTTTGTAAGACTGTTCCTCCAGAGCAAATTTCATAGTTGTAGGGAATCTCCTTCAAAGAAATTTAGCCTTAGCAACAGCATAGCAACCACTTAAGTCGTTTTATGAATACGGCCCCTGGTGCACTACACAGTTTCGAGCCACACCCAGAATGCCACTCAGTCACCTGATAGTGTATATCTAATAACAACAACTTAGCACCTGACACAGTCTCACAAGCAAGATCAAACGTGTTCAATGTCTTGCGTTAGTCCATGATTTACCTTACAGTTAATTGAGGGATGTATATCTGTTTACAGTAGGCGTGGCTTCAGGAACTATGATTTACTGTAGAAACAACATTAAATCAACACTGATTCAGCATCATTATGCTGAATCAGTATTGAAACAATGTTGGATAGCTTATAAACACATACAGTCTAATGATGAAGATGATTTATGTTTACCGACACATCAACCGACACATCATCTGACTGGGTCATTTGCGTCTAGACGGTTATGTTTACAGTCTACTGATGAACTGTGTTTTATGCATGCAAAAGCTATGAATCTTGTGCATGTATATTCACTGTTCCTTTTTGTATTTTCATAGTCCTTAATTATCTTTGATTTTAGAGCACAAAAAAGACTGTCTGGCTTTCTCTGAGAGAAAAGTGAAGCTGAACTCACTATATTTCATAGGAAAGTCAATATTTGTCCCAAAGTTACTAATACTTTGTTTATGCACTTGCTTATTTTTAGGGCTCAGAGCCCGTCCCCAAAACACAGGAGAAAAAAACACCGATAGTCTACACAGAAACAACAGTATCTAACATACTTTATGTATTTCACATATGCTTATACGGATTTACCCTATTAACATCAATAAAACGCAAGCTCACATCGTCTGAGTACGGTACTGATCTCAAACTTGGGTGAATTGATGTTTTGTATATGTACAGTAATTTGAATAAAAAATTGTTTACACCAATTGATACACTGCCATTTTTTCAAGGAAATTTACTTCCCTGGACAAAATAGCCTTCCAAAAAGGGGGTCTATTATTAAAGGAAAGAATCTGCTCCTGTAAGAGCAAATTCTTTCCTTTAAATATTGTCCCTCACTGAGAAGGAAAGTGAAATGGCAAAGTGTATCCATTCAACGTAAACAAGAACTGAAACAAAATCTGAACGACACAAGTTTGATTGATCTTGGGCTCTTCAAGCTCAGTGCATTCATACCACCATAACAATGCTCCAAAATGCATGTTTTAACACCGTTATGCGAAAAATGAAATTACACAATATATTTAATAACATGTATAAAGAAAACTAAATCATGCATGTGATGAAGGTAATACACCGTATCGATTGCCATTATTGTATCTACAACATTAAACAAATGAAAAATATTAAAAAAGAATAAAAATAAAATTTCAATATAGTATAAATGGACGGATTTTAATTGAGCAATAATGGAAGATAAACTTAGGTGTGTAGATATATTTTCATAATTTGGGAATCATTGATACGAGGGATACAACTTTATCTCTACAGTATTTGCTTCACTGGTACGTGAATGCCTGGTGCATTTGGAAGTTACTCAGAAATGGAAGAATATACGACCTCTGTGAGATTTTAAAATTCACCTTTTTAGCTCACCTGAGCCGAAGGCTCAAAGGTGAGCTTTTAGTATGGCAATGCTCCGTAGTCCGTCCGTCCGTCGTCCGTCCATCCACCATTTACAAAGGTCTTCTTCTCCATAACCGCTAGGCCGATCAAAGCCATCAAAGCCAAATTTTATATGGAGCTTCCATGGGTTGGAGGAACGAAAGTTTGTTCAGGGTATCTGGGTCACATGACCAAGATGGCCGCCACGCCCATATATGGTAAAAACCCTTCAAAAATTTCTTCTTCAGAACCAAAAAGCCTATGACCTTGAAACTTGGTATGTAGCATCTGGCATGCGGGCCCATCATAGTTTGTACAAATCATGACCTTGCGTTGACCTTGACCTAATTTACAGCATGGTCAACTTTGGTCCGTTAGGCTTTTATATGGGAAAACGCTTAAACAGTGGATTTCTCAGAAACTATTTAAGTCTAAGGTACAATACTTGGTATACATGGTCGACTAAATGACCAGATGAAGTAATATGTCACTAAAGGTCAAGGTCATTCCGTCTTCAAGATTTTTAAACATCTTCTCCTCTGAAACCACTGGGCCGATTGAAGCCAAATTTCATATGAAGTCTCAGTGGGATGGGGGAACGAAAGTTTTTACCTGGGGTCTGGGTCACATGACCAAGATGGCCGCCATGCCCATATATGGTAAAAACCCTTCAAAAATCTTCTTCTCCAGAACCAAAAGGCCTATGACCTTGAAACTTGGTATGTAGCATCGGGCATGCGGGCCCATCATAGTTTGTACAAATCATGACCTTGCGTTGACCTTGACCTAAATTACGGCATGGTCAACCTTGTTAGGTTAGGCTTTTATATGGGAAAACGCTTAAACAGTGGATTTCTCAGAAACTATTTAAGTCTAAGGTACAATACTTGGTATACATGGTCGACTAAATGACCAGATGAAGTAATATGTCACTAAAGGTCAAGGTCATTCCGTCTTCAAGATTTTTAAACATCTTCTCCTCTGAAACCACTGGGCCGATTGAAGCCAAATTTCATATGAAGTCTCAGTGGGATGGGGGAACGAAAGTTTTTACCTGGGGTCTGGGTCACATGACCAAGATGGCCGCCATGCCCATATATGGTAAAAACCCTTCAAAAATCTTCTTCTCCAGAACCAAAAGGCCTATGACCTTGAAACTTGGTATGTAGCATCGGGCATGCGGGCCCATCATAGTTTGTACAAATCATGACCTTGCGTTGACCTTGACCTAAATTACGGCATGGTCAACCTTGTTAGGTTAGGCTTTTATATGGGAAAACGCTTAAACAGTGGATTTCTCAGAAACTATTTAAGTCTAAGGTACAATACTTGGTATACATGGTCGACTAAATGACCAGATGAAGATATTATGTCACTAAAGGTCAAGGTCATTCCGTCGGACCATCCGTCATCAAGCTTTTCAAACATCTTCTCCTCTGAAACCACTGGGCTGATTGAAGCCAAATTTCATATGGAGTCTCAGTAGGATGGGGGAACGAAAGTTTGTACCCGGGGTCTGGGTCACATGACCAAGATGGCCACTAGGCCCATATATGTTAAAAACCCTTCAAAACTCTTCTCCAGAACCAAAAGGCCTATGACCTTGAAACTTGGTATCTAGCATCGGGCAGGCCAGCTTATCATAGTTTATACAAATCATGACCTTGCGTTGACCTTGACCTAATTTACGGCATGGTCAACTTTGGTACGTTAGGCTTTTATATGGAAAAACGCTTTAACAGTGGATTTCTCAGAATCTATTTAAGTCTAAGGTACAATATGTTGTATACATGGTCGACCAAATGACCAGATGAAGATATCATGTCTATAAAGGTCAAGGTCATTCCGTCAGACCATCCGTCGTCAAGATTTTCAAACATCTTCTCATCTGAAACCACTGGGGAGATTGAAGCCAAATTTCATATGGAGTCTCAGTGGGATGGGGGAACGAAAGTTTGTACCCGGGATCTGGGTCACATGACCAAGATGGCTGCCATGCCCATATATGGTAAAAAACTTTCAAAAATCGTCTTCTCCAGAACCAAAAGGCCTATGACCTTGAAACTTGATATGTAGCTTTGGGCATGTGGGCCCATCATAGTTTATACAAATGATGACCTTGCTTTGACCTTGACCTAATTTACAACATGGTCACTTTTGGTATGTTAGGCTTTTATATGGCAAAACACTTATACAGTGGATTTCTCAGGAACTATTTAAGTGTAAGGTACAGTATGTGGTATATATGGTCAACTAAATGACCGGATTAAGATGTTATGTCACTGAAGGTCAAGGTCATTTTGTCGGTCTGTCTGTCATCAAGATTTTCAAACATCTCCACTGGGAGATTGAAGCCAAATTTCATATGGAGTCTCAGTGGGATAGGGGAACTAAAGTTTATACCCGGGATCTGGGTCACATGACCAAGACGGCCGCCATGCCCGTATATGGTAAAAACCCTTCGAAAATCTTCTTCTCCAGAACCAAAAGACCTATGAGCTTGAAACTTGGTATGTATAATCGGGCATGCGGGCCCATCATAGTTTATACAAATGATGACCTTGCGTTGACCTTGACCTAATTTACGACAAGGTCAACTTTGGTACATTAGGCGTTTATATGGGAAAACGCTTATACAGTGGATTTCTCAAAACTATTTAAGTCTAAGGTACAATACGTGGTATATATGGTCAACTAAATGACCAGATGAAGATATTATGTCACTGAAGGTCAAGGTCATTTTGTCGGTCTGTCTGCCATCATGATTTCCAAAACATCTTCTCCTCTGAAACCACTGGTCTGATTGAAGCTAAATTTCATATGGAGTCTAAGTTAGATCGGGGAATAAAAGTTTGTTCTTGGGGTCTTGTCCAAGATGGCCGCCATGCCTGTATATGGTAAATACCCTTCAAAATCTTCTTCTCCAGAACCAAAAGGCGTATGACCTTGAAACTTGGTATGTAGCTTTGGGCACTCAAGCCCATCATAGTTTATACAAATGATCGTGCGTTGACCTTGACCTAATTTATGACACTGTCAACTTTGGTACATTATGTAGGCTTTTATATGGGAAAATGCTTAAACAGTGGATTTTTCAGAAACTATTTAAGTCTAAGGTGCAATATTTGGTGTATATGGTTGATTAAATGACCAGATGAAGATATGGTCAAGGTCATTCTTTGACTTTTGTACAAGGTCATTGAGATTCTGTCACCCGTCAACATTTTCAAACATCTTCTCAGAGGCCACTAGGGTCAATTGAAGCCATATTTCATATGGAGCTTCACCGGCTTAAAGGAACCATAGTTTGTTCAGATGGTCTTGGTCATTTGACCAAGATGGCCACCATGCCCATATATGGTAAAAACTCTTCAAACGTCTTTTTCTCGAGAATCGAAAGGCCTATAACCTTGAAACTTGGTACCGGTATGTATATATCATAGTTTATACAAATGATTATTGTATTTCATATGGAGCTTTAATACTGGGTCAAAGGAATCAAAGTTTGTTCAGATGGTCATGGAACATGGTGGCCGCCACGCCCATATATGATAAAAAACCCTTCAGAAATCTTTGTCCACAACCAAAGGCCCAGTGACCTTGTGGCTTGGTATATAGAATTGGGACTCAACATTAATCCCCAAGGTAGGGGGATTATCTGCCCCTGCCCTGGTGCTATATACATGTATAAAAGCATTAAAATATATACCAGGACCAAGACTTGGCAAGTGAGCTACAGGACCATTGGTCCTCTGGTTTAAAGATAGCCCATACTGGATAAAGTAGTATCCCTAGTAAAAATGGCAGCCAAACTGTGAAGGTGTATCCATACACCTTAAAACTCAGTAAAACATATGGTAAACAAACATTTACATAAATGACAACAAAGTACATTGGTACATGTATTAGTACAAGATCTTGCAACAGGAAAAGTCCTGACTACCACTAAACAAGCATATTTACCAAAAATATTTAAATACCCCCCACTTCCTTTAATATGGCCACTTCCATCTCCAAAGTTGGACACCTATTTGTCTAATAAGGAATGTTTTCTCCAACAGTGTGTAAACAGACCTTGGTCTCCACCATTTACTGATGCATTTCTGTAGGGTATTTAGGGAACAAATGGCAGATTTAAGTGCAGAATTATGGCAGCACCCAATGCTAAAATACTGGCCACAAGAATGCATTTCATATTCCTTTGTACATTTGTAGGACAATACATTTCATATAAAACAAAGTAGAGGATATGAATAAACAAGAGTTCCACAGAAGGGGGTATCTCTCTGTCTTTGCACTAACAAGAATTCCACAGAAGGGGGTATCTCTCCGTCTGTGCACTAACATGAATTCCACAGAAGGGGGTATCTCTCCCTCTGTGCACTAACAAGAATTCCACAGAAGGGGGTATCTCTCTGTCTGTGCACTAACAAGAATTCCACAGAAGGGGGTATCTCTCTGTCTGTGCACTAACAAGAATTCCACAGAAGGAGGTATCTCTCCGTCTGTGCACTAACAAGAATTCCACAGAAGAGGGTATCTCTCTGTCTGTGCACTAACAAGAATTCCACAGAAGGGGGTATCTCTCTGTCTGAGCACTAACAAGAATTCCACAGAAGGGGGTATCTCTCTCACTAACAAGAGTTCCACAGAAGGGGGTATCTCTCCGTCTGTGCACTAACAAGAATTCCACAGAAGAGGGTATCTCTCCATCTGTGCACTAACAAGAATTCCACAGAAGAGGGTATCTCCCTGTCTGTGCACTGTCATAAAGCAGGGCTAAACCTAAAATTTTCACTAAAGTTTACCCTCCCAATGCCAACACAGATACTGTATAACTTAATACCTATGCCTCACTTCTGCTTGTCGTGCCACATGTTTTCTGCCTTTTTTACCGAGAGAAACAATTTTTGTGAGATCCTGTTTGCTTCTCTGGATGATGTAGTCCTTCCTAAATGGAGTTGCCTATTCTTAAGAGCTGACAATGGGAAGGAATGCAAGAATGGAAATGGCAGAGTTTCTTCCCCTTACCACAATGACCCGAAATATTAGGACAGACAGGTCTGAGCAGACATTATAGACCCACATCAAACTTCTCCTGAAGGAGCAGTTTGATTAGGGTCTACAATGTTTGCCATTCACTAAGCATCAAGTGGATGCATTAATCTATGTAAAATCTGTTTTCTAAGAATTTTCGAACAATAATTTGCTGACTTTCGGGTGTCCGGGTCATTGCCGTAAGTGGTTATTTCATCAAACTTTATGCTTACTGTGAGTGTCAGATACTGAATGAAGTTGCCTGACATTTACATGTATGGTAACTGAAAATATCATTGAAACTAAAGTAATGGAATGTAAAAAGTAAAAAAAAGTAAAAAATTAGAAAAATAATAAATTTGTTAAACATTAAGGAATAAATAATTTGGCTCACATGACTTCAATAACTGTTACGCATACTGTCAGAACCTGAATGATGATGCAATGTATCTTTACCTATGTTGATTAGTAACAGCAATGTATTTACATAAGTAAGTTGATTAATAAATAACTAGACATATGGAATACATGAATAAGTAATGTTAAAAGTAACAGATCTAGTTCTGAGATCAGGAAATAAATAGGAGCAATAACTTAGCATGAAAACATACATATTTGCAATTAAAACAAGTACAAAGAAAAACACACATTTGCAATTGCTAAAAGACTTACAGTATCACAGAAGAAATACTGTATTAATCCTAATAAATCCCCTGGTCAAATAAACCCCCCTGCCTCTTTTCCAAACATGCATTATACTGACTTGCCAACCTCCATGTTTTTCATCAGTGTTACAAATGGGAACAACACAAATTCCTATCTGCTTCTCTGGAAGAAACAGTTCTTCCAAATGGGGTCAACTCTTCTAGGTGAGAATTTGTTTTTAAAGGAGCAAATTCTTCCCTAATATGAGAGCTAATCCCGGTTGAAAAAACGAAAGAAGAATTACTTAATCTGAAAGTATATTCATTCACCTTCATACTGGTTATTAGAACTATTTTAGTAGTGGCTGATTTACTTCTTTTTAGATTCTAAATACCGTATACGCGGTAATTTTTGCGGGTTCAAATTTTCTCGGTTAAGGGTAAAAAACATAAGCATTATTTATCCAGATTTTTAATTTTCGCGGATAGCAACATGTGTGAAAAGCAAAACTACTTTTTTTCACTTGAGCTAGTTCGTTCATTAACCTGCGGCAGGGCTGCCGCAGGTTAATGAAAGAACTGGCTCAAATGGAAAGTACCAGCAATTACCGAAGCAAACAGGAACAAAATATAGGAACACTGTGTCTACAGAAGATACTTTGTAAGAAACAGTAAATTATTTTGCAATTTTAATATTCGCGGTTTCTAAGTGACCGCGAAAAATGGAACACCGCGAAAATTACCTTGTATACAGTAACACCCCCTATCGTAAACTGCAATGCCCCCCAGGGATGTTAAATAAGATTAATACAGTATTAGAGAAAGTAACAAGACACTGACAACAAACAGAGTAAGTACATGGAAATGAACTGCTTGTTAAACCTATTACAAGTAAACTGGATAGGTTGAAGGTTTATTGTGAAAAACAAAATACTTTAAATTTTGAAGTATTTATTTGGCTACAAAACAAGTTTTTGTCCTCTCGAAACTGACCCCATATATTTTAATCAGTCTTCACTTTGTTCAGCTATAATATGGGTTTTTCTCTTCAAAACAGTCCCAAAAGTCTAGGTCCATCTTATCTGATAGACAAGTCTAGATTTTTGGGGTTTCTTTGGAGATGACCCCCCCCCCCACCCACCCCCCATATCTCCCCTCATAACCAAATAAATACTGTACATAAAACTGAAGCATAGCCAGCGCTCTAGATAAGAAGGGATAACAGGAATAATTTAGGGATAATTTTCCTTATTTTCCCATAAAATCATACGTTGTGATCCCTCATAAGAACCTTATCACTGAGAAGTTTCTTATGAGGGGTCACAACATATGTTTTTGTTGAGAAATAAGAAAAATTATCTTTCAATTATCCTCAATACCCCTCTTATCTGGAGCTCTGCATAGCTACAAAAGATGCAGTTATTTCTTGTAAAAGAAATGTATAATCTAATGAGATTTCACAACCAATCATTATGGAGAACTATTTTTTCTCTCCAAGTATATAACAATGCGGCAGACAAATCCAGCGACTGGATTGATGCTGCTAATACAGATCTACTAACATTTATATGAGTACTGTAATTACCAGTGAAATAAACAACTTCATAAACATACATGTATGTAAATGTTATGGAATGTGCTGAACAATTACTACATTATTTTGTGTTTGCATTATAACAGATAAAAATCTAGCTTTGAAAATGTGGTATAGGAAATATAATTGAGCCACAACACGACAAAACCAACAAATGTGGCATGTGGGCCAAGCAAAGACTGATTAGCATGGGCAGCCAACCAGTCTAATCAGAGTCTTTGCTGAGCCCTTACAGGCTAGCTAAAGGTCTAAGCTAGCTTTATACAAACAGTGATGATTCTGATCAGATTGGGCACACACTGATCTGAGTCTTTGCTGGGCACACATGCCACTTTGTTGGTTTTATTGTGTTGCAGCATTTGTATCAACAATAACTGTATTAACAATATCAGCAGATTCTTTTGCATCTCTTAAACTTTTCTTTGCATATCATAATTTTGCCACACAAACTGACAATTCTTTGCAATTCATCATACAAAGTGTCTGTCCACAAAAAGATGAAGTACAATCTTATCTGTATCTGCACTTCTTCTCAGTTTGCCAACATTTTCTTTTTAAAGTTTCAGTATTTGGAACTATTGCCGTATGCATGACTTCTCAATACCTACTACAAACAATAATAATGCCCATGATTTATACTAAATCTGTACTTGTATAACTTTGTCACTTCCCATTATCAGAAAGGATTTATTCTGCATCCTGTTCCTGAGGGTGAAAAGGGGTTCACCCTGGCCCACATCAAGGCTTCATTAGGGGACACAGCTGAAATACCATCTTCTAAGAAATGTGCCATTCCCTGAAATATATGTATGATTATGTCACATAAAGGGCAACTCTATGGTCTGGGAACAGGAAAGATTCAAATCAGTCTGCACATCTGTGTTGTCAGATCAGAGTCTACACTTTCCAAATACAGTCAACTCCCGATATCTCTAACATTGATATCTCAAAATATCTTCTTAAATCAAAGAAATTATTTCCTACATTTATTTACATTTCAACTCCTGTTATCTCAAACAACTGATATCTCAAAGTAAATGTTCTGGTACCAGAAAATTTACTTTGAGATATCAGTAGTTTGGGCTGAAATTTGATTTCAAGATATCCAAAGTTGACTGTATACAATCTATGAATCTTCTGAAATGTAAGACTCAGGTCAGTTTCTGCAGATAAATAGGCTGACCTGGGTAGTCATTCCATGCCCATGGCTTAAGGTCCCTTTTCACATTTATGTACATGCAATTTCTTAAGCTTTTGACTGCTGCAAGTTTTAATTTGACATTATACGAGGATTAATCCAGAAAAAATGTCACTGCAGCTATAAGATCATGTGGAAAGAAAAGAAAACAACAAAATTTCATATCCAAGTGCCTTAATCTATTTGCATTTTGCTTTAAAAATATCATATAAAATGGTGCACAGTTACCATAGTAACAAAATAGAAGGTGCGGTAATGCCAGGTCAACAACGTTACTGACGAAAAGACAGCTTTACATATTGTGTCATTGCTTTACAGCTGAGCATCCTTGCTGTTTTAGAACTAATGTCTGTTCACCATGTTTATCTCGTCTTTCAATATTATTTAAACAGACCTACAGCTCATGTCTATTTAATAAGACAAGAATTCTACATATAATGCTGAGTTGCCCATCTGACCATGTTACAAAGAGGTTCCTTATTCAGTAATAAGTCAGACCATTATTCTTTCAACACTACTGCAATTATGTAAATCTCTCTTGTGTTATTCAGCTATAAAATGGGTTTTGCCCTTCCAAAACAATCCAAAGATATAGATCTGTCTTCTAAGACAGATCTAGATCTTTGGGATTGCTTTGGAAGACAATCTCAAAGATCTAGATATGTCTTGTATGATAGATCTAGATCTTTGGGATTGTTTTAGAAGAGAAAAAATAACATCTTATAAAAGAAGAAAAACAGTCCACACAGAGCCAAACCAGAAAACTTGACAAAAGTTTACCAGCCTGGATGCTGCTGCAGCAACTGGAAAAGTAAAATCTATGTCTTGCTTCTGCTAGTCGCAACTGTGATTGATCCTATGTTATCTAAAAATTAATTGAGTAAACATCTAACTGACCTGTACCCTCTCTCCAGTAAGGCAAGATATATGAACATCAGAGTGGGAGGGGAGATGTGAACTGTCAACACACACTGATCCTTTCAACACAGGTGAACTTTCTGTGCCAGCCTTACGTAACAATTCTGTGTAGATTGGTTTATATTCAGCAGAAAGAATGTTCAAATCTTCTGAGTTGCTGGAAGTGTAGATTATAAATATATTTCATGCTTACAGAGGATAAACTGTAGATTCTGATAAGGCAGCACATCAAGAGCCACCTCATCTAGACTGACACAGTTTGCAAATTCAAATTCAATGTATTTTCATTTTTGGTGCTTTAAGGACCCTTGTGGTGTCTGTCAGACAGGAGTAGGTAGCAATGCAATCTTCTGTGGTGGCTGCAAGTGCTGGGTGCATAAGAAATGCAGTGGCATTAAGGGACCCTTGCGCCCTGACCCTGAGTTCAGGTGCGCCCGATGCCTTGGGACTGCTTGGGCCATTGATGAAAGAGAAAATACAGAGGTTGAGGTTGGAAACGAAAAGCTTGAAGTTGTTCCAGAGTTCTGCTACCTTGGAGACATGCTCTCTGCGGGAGGTGGCTGCGAGCTGGCTGTGATCACAGGCTGCAAATGTGCATGGGGCAAGTTCCGGCAACTACTTCCCCTTCTCACCAACCGCCATCTGCCACTTCTGACCAGAGGTCAGGTGTACTCAACATGCGTGAGGAGTGTGATGCTGCATGCAGCAGAGACTTGGGCCATGAAGATGGATACACGGAACCGCCTCCGGCGTAATGACCGTGCCATGATCCGTTAGATCTGCAATGTCAAGGCAAAGGACGAAGTTAGCTCAGACTCCCTTCTCACAAAGCTTGGCATCCAGGACTTAGATGTGGTGCTCCGCACCAGTAGGATGAGATGGTTTGGACATGTAGAGCACAGCACAGGCTGGATTGCAGAAGTACGCAAGCTGAATGTGGTTGCACAGAAAAGACCAGGCAGGCCAAGGAAAGCATGGGATGAAGTGCTTGTGAACAACAGAAAGAAGCTATGTATGGATTCTGCTGACCCTCAGAATCGTTCTGAGTGGAGAGGACGCCTTCGAAGAAACTTGTCAAACAAGCCCAACCCTCGGTAGAGGAAAACAGGGCTTTAAAATGGATATGATGATGATAATAAGAGTGAACAGAAAATAGCCTTCCTTAAAGACAGGAACAACAGTATCAAAGAAGCATTAGATTCACTGTATAATTCTGAAGCAGCCAAGTTGGGTCTCTGCATCTAGTGTTTGACTACAGATTTGGGAGCCCCATCTATGCTGTACAAATGTTCTCTGACTGTTCTCAGCTAAAGCTGCACTGTACACATTTGCTTTGGCTGTTCTATACAAACTACCATAAAAGTTCTAAGTATTCAGACAGATAGGTCACAGCAAACAGTGCAAACCTAAATCAGACTGCTCCTGAAGAGCAGTCTGATTAGAGTCTACACTGCCATTCCATCTTCATTTTTTCAAATGCATTCCTGTATTGCAATAGCCAAACTGTTCCACTTTTCGGACAATTATGGTAATTATTTAAGGTGTCCCATATTTCTAATTCTACAGTAGTACTCTTAACAAGGAGAGAGAGAGACTTACTCTGGCAGGCCAGCATGTGCTGCTACCCAAGTTGTACATTCTGACTGTATCTGAGATTCTGATATTCCAATATCAACAGATCCATCTTGCTGAAGCAGTAATCTACAAAGAAAGGAACTGCATGAGCAAACAAACATAGTATCATGACTTTCATCACATTATAAGCTATGATACATAATATTATTTTTTTCCACAAAAGCATTGTCACAGAACCTTCTCAGAATCATCTCAGCTGCTAATTCTGAAGAAACCATCAACATATGAGCCTCAACGTAACAAAACCAACAAAGCAACATGTGTGCCCAGTGAAGACTCGGATCAGCCTGGACATCCGCCAAGTTTGATCAGTATGTGCTGTTGGCATGGCGGTAGCTGAGAACCTTAGCTACCCTTTAAGTGCACCGAGAAGACTCTGCTCAGACTAGGCAGATAGCCAGGATGATATGAGTCTTCGCTGGGTGGACATGCCATTTTATTGGTTTTGTTGTGTTTTGACTCATATCATATCTATTCTATTCAATCCCATAACCTTACAAGGTCGTTGGGGCACAACAGATGACTTCAAAACGATCCCTTTCTACCTTGTCCTGTTTTCAGCTGCCCTAGTTGAGCTGGCAAAGTCCATTCCTGTCCACTCTTTAATATTGTCTTCCCACCTCTTCTTCTGTCTACCTCTTCTTTTTCCTTTCACTGTGCCCTGTAGGATTGTCTTTGCTAAACCAGAAGACATTGAGACATGGCCAAACCACCTTAGTTTCTGTTTCTTGACCAGGGTCAGGAGTTCATCATACTCTCCAATGGCTGCTTGGATCTTTTTGTGAACCTCCTCATTGGTTATATGGTCCTTGTATGAAATGTTCAGTAACCTTCAGTAGCATCTCATCTCAATGGCCCCCGTTTTTTTCTCTAACTCTGCTGTCAAGGTCCATAGTTCACAGGCAGACAGAGATATGGAAATGACAAGGGAGTGTATAAGTGTCACCTTTGATCCAAGAGATATGTTGTTATCTCTCTAAATTGGCTTCAGCTTTGTATGAGCTGAAGTGGCTTGTGCAATATCATATCATACTTGTTTGGAAATAAGGTTCGGGCTTTTTCCTCTGAAACAACCCTGAAAATCTAAAACTTTGACTTTTTTAGTTTCTTCAGCATTAAGGTGTTTGGGTATACCTTCAGGAGAAGTAACTCTGTCATTATTTCTATTTTTTTGCATCTCTTTTCAATAGGGATCTTCTCTTAAAGGAAAGAATTTGCTCTTAGAGGTCAACTCTTAAAGGAAACAGGTTCCTTTGTACCCCTTTCCGGAAGGACTATGACAGCCAGGGAAGCAAACAGACAAAATGTCAGAAAACTCCTTAAATTACTTGTTCTTGCTGTAAAATGCATGGTCCATACCAATTTTTCTGCATGGGTGGACATTTTTCTGATTTTCATCAAAATGCCCCTGACCATTTGTAATAATCCCCTTTACTTACTAGTTACAGGTGATTAGACACAAGAATATGTTGTTGAATTGTCTTCAGTTTTGTTCGTGACCTGTCTTCAATTTGGTCAGTGAGCTTTCTTGTCAGGGCATTGTCTTAATTTTGTCCACAGTTAGAATAGACTTCAATGTACCTTGCATGGTTAAACAGTGCTGGAACAATGCTGTTATATCCTCTTCTTATTGCAACCAAGGCTCCAACATAGGCACTTAATGTCAGCAGCAGATTCTTTTGACTGCAAGAAATAAATTGCAGAAAAAACATTAAACCAATATCTACAGATTTTTTTTACTAAAACATAAACCAAATCCTGACAGAACCTGTCTTACTGCTATACCAACTACATATGCCCAGTCTGGCCTGCACATGTACATAGTGATAGTTGATCCAGATCATCACTGGGTTAAGGCAAACAAATACACCTCAATGCTTTTTCCTGTTTGCTCCCCTGGATATAAAGACCTTTCCAAAATGGAATCAACTATTACACAACCAAGCTTTGTTGAACTGATATCCCTAGCCAAAGTGACCAATCTGTTTATAGTTTATTTTAAGTTTCGTAAAATTTCGTGCCCTGGTTATTTAGTTACAGCTAAACTTGCGACTTTTAAGTTAATTCAAAGGGCTATAACCCAAGCTTTAGTGAGGCTATTCTGATAATCCTGCAAGTGCATCTGTTCAACATGATGATACATATTTATACATGTATTAAGTTTCATGAAATTTGGTTTGGTGATACCTTAGTGCTGGCCAATATAAATTTGCAAATTTTAAACCAATTCAAGGGCACTAACTCATGTATTAATGCCATTCTGATAAAACTTGATAAACAACATTATGTTATGATGATACACAACTACTTAATGTTTCATGATGGCTCAATTTGTTAACTTTACACTGATTCAAGGGCACTAACTCAAGCAGTACTGAGGCCAGACTGACAAAGCTCAATACGTAAGTCCAGATTATAGTGATACATGTTTATTTTACATTTCATCAAATTCTGTTGGTTGGTCACCTAGTTATGGCTTATTTTGTTAATTTTACATCAATGCATGGGCATTTTTGAAGCCATTCTGACAAGACTTTATATGTCAATCTATTATATTTTCATACAAATCATGAAATTCTTTTTAATGGTTACTTAGTTATGGCTCAATTTGCTGACTTTAAATCTGTTCATGGGCAATAACTCAAGCACTACTGATGCCAATCTGACAAAAATTGAGGTGCATCGGCACATTATGGTGACATGTTTTTTTGTTGTTTTTTTTAAGTTTCAACAAATTTGAGTGATTGGTTACATAGTTATGGCTCTGGACCGACATGACAGACAGAAGGACAGACATGCAGAAAACTTTGGCGGGGGATAAAAAATTGCTCCTACGGGAGCAAATTCTTTCCTACTGATTTCATTGTTGAGGGAGGCAAAATTGAAACTGGGAAAATCATTTTCCTTGAAAGTGTATCCATCCACCTTAAATGAGTCATCAAAACTTACTATCAAACTATATTGTGGCATCTCATCAAAATCATCCAACTTGCAATTGAGAAAAAAGAAACTGCATCTAAATCATAGCTCCAAATTGAGTTTGTAAGTTTACCTGTGTTTTTGCAGTTTTCCTGTATGCATACAGCTCAGCAGTTGTAACATCTCAAACACATCATCACATGTCCATGTACTAGTCTGCATTTTATCTGCAAGGAATTATTTGCTTGTTTTATTAGAAGCAATGGCAAAAAAATTCAAATTCTGTGGGCAAAGCTCCATTTTTTACAACCATTTTCTCAAAGGGGTTGGGGTAGGGTGGGGGTAACTTTCATGACTTTTTGTTTGCTTCCCTGGAGGATGAAGCCCTCCCAAAGGGGGTCAACCCTTACAAGAAAGAATTTGCTGTGGTCAACTCTCTAAAGGAAAGAATTTGCTCATAGGTCAGGGGCGGATCCAGGAATTTTGGATAGGGGGTTCAAATTAGCTGAAAGCGGGGTTCGATTTATGCAGCTTGACCAATTTTTCCTGAAATTCCCCATGAAAATAAGATAATTTGGGCTGAGAAGGGGGTTCGTTTGAACCCCCCGAACCCCCTCTGGATCCGCCACTGTAGGTGAGCAAATTCTTTCCTTTAAGAGTTGACCCATATTGAGAAGGGAGACAAATGGCAGATTGCTTCCCCTGAAATGGTACCCATTTACATTTAGGATGAAAACAAATTTTGTACTAGATGACCTCATTCAATCATATTCAGATCTACAGCACATGTTCCTTTCAATTTTACTTTACACAGCAATAATAAGAACAATCCAATATATCAATAGTAAACTTCATTATATACCTATCAATGATACATCCTTTGAAATGCATTTTTCTGGCCATCTGATACAGTAGGCAGTATCAAACTGACGTTTTCACTATCCCTTAAAATGAGGCTATGACCAGAGAAAAGAGACAAGTGACCTAACGTCAACAAACACGTCAAAAGGCCCGCCTCCATAGCTCAGTCGATAGCGTTTGTCTCAAGACTAGCTACATACGCGTATTTAACTTACCCTTCACGTATTTAAGACCTAAATCCAGCCCAACCCCAGGAGTATTGGAAAGAAGGTAATATTTGACACATTCAAAACAGTTCACCAGTGTACGCAGTTTCTCCGCTTCATGTTCACAACCATCTAAGGAAGGGAAACCAGCCTGTAACACAGAAAACAATATGACAATCTTCTAAATAAAAATAGATAATAGGTAAAAATAGTTATTAAGTGTTTTTAGTATAATTTGCTTAGTCTGTTGTAACCCTTCTGTTGGTCTAAATTGTTTAGTTCAGTAAAGATAGCTGAGTTGCCACCTATTTGGGAAAGAGCTGCTGACTCGGCTTATCACTTGTAATTTATTGTTTGTTGGGATGTCTTTGTCAATCTTTCCCTTTGATGTTATGGATAGGGTTTGGGATCTGATTAAGTCAGTTCCTGAAGTGTAGTTACTCTTTAAATTTATAAACAGCAACTAGCAAAGATTTGATTTTGTATATTAGACTTGAGTATCAAGAATGTCTTCCTAGCATCTGCTGGCTAAAAAAAACAATATGACACCTTTATAAACAGCAACTTGCAAAGATTTGTGTTTGTGAGGTAGACCCTAAAATTTCAAAACCTGAAAGTCAGACAATTATTGTTCGAAAATTCTTAGAAAGTGGATTTTACACATGATTATGCACCCAAATGATGCTTAGGGAATGGGAAACGTTGTTGTTGTTGTTTTATTCCTGTATGTCCACAGTAAACAGCTATGGTCATGTCAGGACGGTCAGTTCCCCTAACCACACTATTCCTGGGCAGGCTTAGACCTCATATGCAGTTAACCAGTACTAAGTGCACATACTTTCGCCAGTAACTGAAAACAGCCCTTCTTGAATCAGCGGAAGGAGGCAAACGTTGTAGACCCCGATCAAACTGCTCCTTCAGGAGCAGTTTGATCTGGGTCTACAATTTTTGCTCTGGTGTGTCTGTCCAATTATTTAGGGCTATTATGGTAAGAGTGTCCATCTGCAGGGAAAGAGCTGACCTCTTGGCTTTTCACTTGTCTTGTATTGCTTTGTGTGCCATCTTTATTGTTTTCCCTTTTCCCATTTGGTGTTAAGGGCAGAGTGTGGTAAGGGATTTTGTTGGTTCCTGATCACCGCCTTCTCAACTACTTTGAGTGTACATATAAGCCCGCAGCAAGACAAAACCGACAAAGTGGTATGTGCGCCCAGCGAAGAATCAGATCAGAGTCTTCACTGTGTGCATGGAGCTAGCTAAGACCTTTAGCTACCCTTTATGCACACAGTAAAGACTCTGATCAGACTGGGAAGATGTCCAGGCTGATCTGGGGGCACATGCCACTTTGTTGGTTTTGTCATGTTGCGGCTCATATAATACAGTATTTCACTGTTTGAGGAGATACTTTGGTTGCTTTCATCTGCTTGTACAATAAAATTTTTCATTCTCCTTTTGTCTGCTATTTGATAGAACTTTTAAGTGCATATTGGGGGGTGGGGGGGTGGGGGGTAAACCCAAGAGAAAAATGTGATCTTCAATCAGGAGAACTTGAGCCTCTCATATGATGTTAGCCAGGCCTGAAATGTGGCATTAAGAGTCCTAGTGATGAAGTCAGCACTCTCAATCTCCAGGGGGAGGGGTTGGTGGAGTGGGACCATCAGAATTAATCAAATTTACCTTCACATTTCTACAATGATGTCAGTATCTAGTTCCAATTTAGTTTACTTGTTTATTGGCAACAATTCTAATTTTGACTGTGAAAAAGTGCAACATGAAAATCTAACAAAAAGGAGAACTCGAGTAAAACCCACCCTTTGATGTAAATCATTAATCTCATTGGCATTAGAAGAAAATCTGCAACAACACTTGGCCAGCAAGAGATTGTTGTTTGGAACTTGTAGTAACAGGTCAACTGCCAACTCCCTGAAAATATAAACATGAGGTGAAGTCACTTCAAGACAAGACATGGTTGGTGCTGGTACATAAGATGAATGCTGAATGTGTATAGTTTTAGGAGAAGCAACTCTATCCAGAGCTCCAGATAAGAAGGGGTAACTGGGATAATTCAAAGATAATTTTTCTTATTTCTCAACTAAAACATACGTGGTGACACCTCATTAGAACCGTCTCGGCGAGACGGTTCTAATGATGGGTCACAACATATGTTTTTATGGAAAAATATGGATATTATCCCTTAATTATCCCTGTTACCCCTTCTTATCTGGAGCACTGTCTATCATTTCCTTGTGTGCCTTCCTGCACAATGGGGTCAACTATTAAAGGAAATAATTTGCTCCTAGAGGAGAAAACTATTTGCTATCAGAGTAGACCCCATTTTGGATGGGCTTTATCATCCAGAGTAGCGAACAAGAAGTCACAAAAATTGTTTGCCTTTGTAAAAATGGTTAGAAAATCATGGAAGTATAGCCATCTTATCTAGAACTGGGTATATCATCAAAAGTTCCATTGTGGAACTGCTAGACCCAATATAGTTTTTTTCCAAGCTTTATAATAATTCAACATCAAGATTCATTTTAAGAATCATCTCCAGTTCTGACTGTTTTTGCCATTACATGTATATAGGTTACATCACTAAAAGGAGATTTTTATAAAGAAAATCCATTCCATTCAACTAAGTTTCTTTGCAGAGACTTTTTTACGTTCATGTCATGCTCATACCTTAATGACAAATTGGGAATCGAATTTCATCAAATCATTGTAAGCAAAACCTGAAATGTTCTTTTCTGAGATGCACACCATCACTCAGAAATCTATATGATCATAATACTCAAAATTCTTTTACTGAACAAATTATTGTTCAGTGAAAGTAATGACTTGCTTTCATTAACATATAATTAATAGCACTCAATAAACCAAAGTCTACCATTTCTGAAGGTGTTCACATCTCCTTGACAACATTTCAACAGCAACTGTTGTATACTCATCCAGGTCACCAAGAACCTTCCCCATAGCAACAGCCAGCTCCAGCTCATGCCCTTGTATCAAACGAGCCATGGCTTTCTGAAACAGAAAATGAAACCAATAAAATTGTGAAATAAAATGTTTCCACAGCACACTAATGCCCCACCTCATGCCTTGTTGGGGTGGTGGCTGGGCAATGGTGTTGTTTATAACTTCCAATGCCAAGGTGTCCTACTTATTTGGATAAAATGTGAGCAAGGGCCTACTGCGCTTGCAGCAGGTGCTGGCTGGGGGGGGGGGGGGGGGGGGGGGGGGGGGGGGGGGCGGGAGTTGGGGGGGGAGGGTTTAGAATTTTTTTCTCTCATCTATCATTTCTGTCTCCCTCTCTCTGGTAGATTGCCCAATATAGACTGAGATACTGTCACAATGGTCTGTTTAACCCAAAACAACCAACCAACCATCCTCATGCCTTGTCAAGAGATCTTGAATCCTAGGGAGCAAATGTTTTCCTTTCAGAGTTCAATCCCATTGAAAAGGTAGGCAAAATGAAATTAACAAAGTCGTTTCTCATAAAGTGTAGCTTTTTGCCTTAAACAATAATCATAATAGGAGTTATTTATTCTGCAAGATTTCATAATACATGTAGTGTCACCAGGCTACTTTTATTTTCCTAACTGTACAAGCAATAGTACAATATAGCACTTCACTAAGTAAAACCTACTCAATGCAAATGCTGTGAGTAAAATCAGTACAGACTGATCACAGTGTGCATATGTATTGTTCAATCTCAATGACTGCTACTCACCCTGAACATAAAAGTAAAGTCAAAGCCTACACAATTAAAGCAAAAAAACAACAAAAAAACAAATAAAACACACACCACAAAACACTGACAAACCTGAGTATCATCGACAGTAAGATGACAACAAGCAGATAGGACAGGGGAACCATTCCTGAAGTGGGACTCAGCTAGCTCTGAGACAGCATACTTCAACAAGCTGTAAAACACATAAATTACAGTCAACAGAAATTTTCAGAATGATAACATTTGGACAATATGAAGCAAACATGTACAATCTGTTTGCTAAGCCTTACATTTACACCCTCCTGACAAAAACTAATTATTTCCCTATGACAGAACAGTTTATTAAGCTAAAACTAACGCGCCAAAAAAGCAGACGAGCTTTACATCTGCAAAGTGTCAAACAATGTTAAAGTCATTGTCAAGCTATATCATACCAAGAATTCAAACACTAATGGGCAAACAGAGTAGATCCAGCCCAGATGAAGCAGCTTATTTTAACTAACTCATCTGGATCTACAGTTTGCAAATTTAGCCATTTTCATTTTCTGCACAATTTAGTGTTGTTGAAAGCTCTCAAGTCATCTCATTACTCCTGATATGGGAAGCTGTTTCTGTGATTAATAGAATCTATGATGGGGTTGAGGCAGAGACAAGGAAATCTCAGGCAAGTTTTCAGATTATTTAGTCTTATGCGAGGCTTGCCGAGCATAAGACTTAAATAATCTGAAAATGAGCCTGAGATTTCCTTGTCGAGGCCTTAATCCCATCATTGATTATTTTTCTCACCCATTATATTCTATGAAACAGAAAAATATTGAATATCTTTACTTCTTCTTGAGGCCATTACTATAAACTTCAAGCTAATTTTCTATTAATAGTTATGATGTGCATTAATTTCACCTTGTGCATGCATTTTTCATGACTGGCAGCTAATCAAAACTCTACAGTGACACCTCATGCACATCATTTGCTGTCAATTCCATTTTGCATGCAATTTACATGACAGGTAGCAGCAAGTTGATTTGTTGAATTTAAGTGTGTAATTAATTGGGCTGTATTATAGCAATGATTGGCATTTTGAGACAGGTTTTTGAGCCTAGGCCGAGATAGCAGGCCGAGATAGAAAAATCTCAGACACCTCTAGAAAGGGATATTCTTGTCCAATGGGTGAGAAATTATTTTCTACTTCAGCAACACATAATTATGTCTTGGCTAAGCTGTTCAGTGTTGACTTCTTGCACTGACTGTGAACTACCATACAAATTGGAAGCAAAAATCTCAAGATATATGGCTCATATTTGCGGAAAATGATCCCTAATATGGCTCATATTTACTGAAAATTATCCCTAACTTAAATTAGCTCTCCTCATTATCTAGACTTGTATTTTCATTAAAAAGTCTTTGAATCAACATCAATTGAGCTGCATCATGTGATTTGTGATAATAAAGCATTGGTGACAAGCAAACGCTCTGATCAGACTGCACATAAGTGCAGTCTGATCAGACCCTTTGCTTGTCACATCAGGCATCTGTGGAAACGGCCCAAGCCATAGAGCCAGGGGTGACCTCTCTGGTTACCCTATATGAATGAGATGAATGACCTGAATATCACGACAAAATTGCTACATTCTTGGAAGACACATGAGGTGGCTCAAGTATCACCTTTAACAACAGCTCAGTATCACACTTATTTTTTGTTTCACTTGAGTGTGATCAGTGTATGTGGCATCTGATCTGGTTCAACACTGTTTGCTAACAGGACTTTCTGTACAAAATACAATAAAAGTCGAAACATTCAACAGAAGCCATTAAAAGTAAAAATGGACTCATCCAACTGATAAGAATGGAAAAGTCCACTAGTCAAAAGAGGGTTAGAGAACACCACAAGATTATCTTAACCTACCTGAGATCTTGGCTTGATGGTGACATGGAGCCATTACATTGTCTGGTGTCAGTAAGAGCAGGTTGCTGAGGGTTAAGGATCCCCTCACAGGCCACCTGGGCAGTGAGAACAGCATCCAGCATCTGACCTCGTGAGATGAAGAACTCAGCGAGGACCTTCGACTCTCCTATTGCTGTACAGAATGGAATGGCTAAATCACTGTCTTCCTGGATCAGGTACTTGGAATGTCTGTAGGTAGATAAAAGAAAACTTACCGTAAAGATTCTATAAATTGGGACACCTGAATTATTTTCAATAATTGTCTTAAAAGTTTAGCAGTTAGGGTTTTCAATGCAGTTATGCATCTAAAAGATGTAGAAGGAATGGCAAACAGTGTAGACCCAGATCAGACTGCTCCTGTGGGAGCAGTCTGATCTGGGTCTGCACTGTTTGCACAAACCCATCTGTCCCAATATTTAGAATTTTTATGGTACATTAAAGACACTTGCAAGGGAAGTAATATACTTTCCAAGAAGAATTTCCCTCTTCTTGTCACTGGGGTTTTGCTTGAAGAAAAGAATTTTCTTAAAAAGTATTTCCCATTTTGGAAGGGCTTCATTGTCCAGGAGAGCATATAGGATGTCACAAAAGTTGTGTTCTTTTGTAACAATGTCTGAAAAAATAGATTATCCATTCACCTTAAATGATCCATCTGCAGAATCTACTCTGAGGCCCTATTTGCACGTGCAATATGGCAGGCAGAATCTACTCTGAGGCCCTATTTGCACATGCAATATGGTAGGCAGAATCTACTCTGAGGCCCTATTTGCACATGCAATATGGTAGGCAGAATCTACTCTGAGGCCGCATTTGCACATGCAATATGGTAGGCAGAATCTACTCTGAGGCCCTATTTGCACGTGCAATTTGATAGGCAGAATCTACTCTGAGGCCCTATTTGCACGTGCAATATGATAGGCAGAATCTACTCTGAGGCCCTATTTGCACATATAATATGATAGGCAGAATCTACTCTGAGGCCCTATTTGCACGTGCAATATGGTAGGCAGAATATACTCTGAGGCCCTATTTGCATGTGCAATAAGGTAGGGAGAATCTACTCTGAGGCCCTATTTGCACGTGCAATATGGTAGGCAGAACCTACTCTGAGGCCCTATTTGCATGTGCAATATGATAGGCAGAATCTACTCTGAGGCCCTATTTGCACGTGCAATATGGTAGGCAGAATCTACTCTGAGGCCCTATTTGCACGTGCAATATGGTAGGCAGAACCTACTCTGAGGCCCTATTTGCACGTGCAATATGATAGGCAGAATCTACTCTGAGGCCCTATTTGCACGTGCAATATGATAGGCAGAATCTACTCTGAGGCCCTATTTGCACGTGCAATATGGAAGGCAGAATCTACTCTGAGGCCCTATTTGCACGTGCAATATGATAGGCAGAATCTACTCTGAGGCCCTATTTGCATGTGCAATATGATAGGCAGAATCTACTCTGAGGCCCTATTTACATGTGCAATATGATAGGCAGAATCTACTCTGAGGCCCTATTTGCACTTGCAATATGACAGGCAGAATCTACTCTGAGGCCCTATTTGCATGTGCAATATGATAGGCAGAATCTACTCCGAGGCCCTATTTGCACATGCAATATGATAGGCAGAATCTTCTCTGAGGCCCTATTTGCACGTGCAATATGATAGGCAGAATCTACTCTGAGGCCCTATTTGCACGTGCAATATGGTAGGCAGAACCTACTCTGAGGCCCTATTTGCATGTGCAATATGATAGGCAGAATCTACTCTGAGGCCCTATTTGCACGTGCAATATGGTAGGCAGAATCTACTCTGAGGCCCTATTTGCACGTGCAATATGGAAGGCAGAATCTACTCTGAGGCCCTATTTGCACGTGCAATATGATAGGCAGAATCTACTCTGAGGCCCTATTTGCATGTGCAATATGATAGGCAGAATCTACTCTGAGGCCCTATTTGCATGTGCAATATGATAGGCAGAATCTACTCTGAGGCCCTATTTGCACGTGCAATATGACAGGCAGAATCTACTCTGAGGCCCTATTTGCATGTGCAATATGATAGGCAGAATCTTCTCCGAAGCCCTATTTGCACATGCAATATGATAGGCAGAATCTTCTCTGAGGCCCTATTTGCACGTGCAATATGATAGGCAGAATCTACTTTGAGGCCCTATTTGCATGTGCAATATGATAGGCAGAATCTACTCTGAGGCCCTATTTGCACGTGCAATATGGTAGGCAGCTTCTACTCTGAGGCCCTATTTGCTCATGCAATATGATAGGCAGAATCTACTCTGAGGCTCTATTTGCACGTGCAATATGATAGGCAGAATCTACTCTGAGGCCCTATTTGCACGTGCAATATGTAGGCAGAATCTAGTCTGAGGTCCTATTTGCACGTGCAATATGAATCTACTCTGAGGCCCTATTTGCATGTGCAATATGATAGGAGGAATCTACTCAGAGGCCCTATTTGCACATGCAATATGATGGGCAGAATCTACTCTGAGGCCCTATTTGCACGTGCAATATGAGAGGCAGAATCTACTCTGAGGCCCTATTTGCACGTGCAATATGGTAGGCAGAATCTACTCTGAGGCCCTATTTGCACGTGCAATATGGTAGGCAGAATCTCCTCTGAGGCCCTATTTGCATGTGCAATATGATAGGCAGAATCTACTCTGAGGCCCTATTTGCACATGCAATATGATAGGCAGAACCTACTCTGAGGCCCTATTTGCACGTGCAATATGATGGGCAGAATCTACTCTGAGGCCCTATTTGCACATGCAATATGATAGGCAGAATCTACTCTGAGGCCCTATTTGCACATATAATATGATTGGCAGAATCTACTCTGAGGCCCTATTTCAAGTGCAATATGATAGGCAGAATCTACTCTGAGGACCTATTTGCACATATAATATGATAGGCAGAATCTACTCTGAGGCCCTATTTGCACATGCAATATGATAGGCAGAATCTACTCTGAGGCCCTATTTGCACGTGCAATATGATAGGCAGAATCTACTCTGAGGCCCTATTTGCACGTGCAATATGATAGGCAGAATCTACTCTGAGGCCCTATTTGCACATGCAATATGATAGGCAAAATCTACTCTGAGGCCCTATTTGCACATATAATATGATAGGCAGAATCTACTCTGAGGTCCTATTTGCACGTGCAATATGATAGGCAGAATCTACTCTGAGGCCCTATTTGCACGTGCAATATGATAGGCAGAATCTACTCTGAGGCCATATTTGCACATGCAATATGATAGGCAGAATCTACTCTGAGGCCCTATTTGCACGTGCAATATGATAGGCAGAATCTACTCTGAGGCCCTATTTGCATGTGCAGTATGATAGGCAGAATCTACTCTGAGGCCCTATTTACATGTGCAATATGATAGGCAGAATCTACTCTGAGGCCCTATTTGCACATGCAATTTGACAGGCAGAATCTACTCTGAGGCCCTATTTGCACATGCAATATGATAGGCTTTCTGATAGAAAGACTCAAATGCATGGGTATACCTCATTGTTTCTTTCTACAAAGGCATACAACTATTGTGACTTTCCATTCGCTTCCCTTGATGACAAACTTTTCCAAAATGAGGTCCTCGCTCATAGAATTTATCTCCCAGGGGAGTTAATTTTGCTGATCATAAATTCAGTTTTCTACATCATTTTCTCAAAAATGATTTTGGACTAGTCTTTTTCCACATGAAAGACCGAGTGAAAGTATGAAACATTATATTAAACTGTTTAAGCATAAAAATTATATACTATACAGGAACAAGAGCTTAGCAAGCGGCGCATAATATGCCCGTTTCAGTGTCATGAAGGAGTTACAGAATAAACATGATTGTTTATCGGAGGATGGACATGCAGACAAACAGGGGAAACAACTCCATAATTAATGATTGCAATGTTATCAAAACATCTAACATATCAGATACTATTAGTATACCAAAAATCAGCTTCCAGGGTGAAGCAGCTTAGATTTTCTCAAAGTCAAACAAGGGAGATATTTCATAAACTCTTGGTCACAATACTTTCCCTTGACAATATACACATCACCATAAAGTTTTGTTAAAATATTTTCAACTGTTAAGGAGTTACAGAGTATAACGGAAATTGATGCAAGGGCAGATAATTCAGGAAGTAAGTAAGCCAGAGTTGTGGTTCTTGCTCAGATACATTGCCCCATTATTATACACATTCCTACAAAGTTTCATTAAAATATTTCAAAGTGTTAAGGAGTTATGGGGAAATGGGTTAGGCTAAAAAACTAATCAAAGGGAGGTTACTCTAAAATTAAGTAAGGGGGAGCAACCATTCTTATATGTGACACACCGTCTTGTGATCATGCACATTGCTATAAAGTTTTATCAAGAAAATTTCTAATGGTTACTAAGTTATTGAATGCACAAGATTAGTATAAACAAAAATAGCCTATAAAACCTATTCAAAGGGATGCAACTCCAAAACTAAGAAAGGCAGAGCAACCATTGTTATATGCGACATAATCATTAGACCCTCATACACATTGCTATGAAGTTTCATCAAGATAACCCAAACAGTTATCTAGTTATGGCGCGCACAAGACTAGTAGGGTAAAAAATAACAAAGGGGCATAACTTGGAAACTAAGAAAGCGGGAGCAACCATTACTATACGTGACACTTTGCCCCATCCTAATATATATGCCTACAAAATTTCATGAAGATATCTCAAATGGTTTCTGAGATATGGTGCGCACAAGAATGTTGACAGACGGACGGACAGGGCCATGCCATAATACGTCTGTTTTTTCAAAACAGGCGTATAAAAATAAAATTTCAGTCTTTATTAAATTTCAGTCTTTTATTAAATTGCATCTGCATTAAATGATTTTGGTAATCGTTGGTGTAAACGAGAGGGTGTTGAAAGTAACGCTTTAAAGAAATGGAAACTAAGTATCTTTAATATTGTGGATAAACGTATAAAGTTTTATTCACACAATACTAATCTTTTACCTGCTAAGCCTAAATCTTCCTTTAGATATTTGAAGCAGGGTATCCAGGATTTTCATAGGAAGTATGTTTTGGTTCCTGCTGACAAGGCCGCAAACAACATTGTTGTTGTTTGTCGGATGCACTATATTAACACTTTGAAGCAGGAACTTAACGGCACCACGGCTTACGGAGAGACTTTTACAGATGAGAAGACTGTCGTTAATAGCCACTCAAATAATTTGCCTTTAAAGTTTGCTGTAAACGTTAAGGAACGCCAAGACAAACTTCCTACGATGTATTGGTTACCTAAGCTTCACAAAAAAACGTATAAAGCTAGATTCATTGCCAACTCTAGCTCTTGTACTACTACAGAATTATCTAAATTATTAACTTCTTGCCTCACTGCTGTGAAATCTTGTGTCATTTGGTACTATGAGACAGTGTATGAGAGGTCAGGGAAAAATATGTTCTGGTCTATAAAAAATTCTGGTGAGGTACTTAGTAAACTGAAGTCAAGAGGGTTCCGTGTGACTAGTTTGTCCACTTATGATTTTTCTAATCTTTATACCACATAACCCCATAATTTAATAAAGAAAAAACTTGTTGATTTGATTGAGAGGGCCTTCAAAAAGTTCTCCAAAAATGAAGATACCCTTTATATTGCCTGTAACGATAAGAAAGCATTTTTCACTTCTACTGACCGTAAAATATATAGAGGATATAGTCTTTGGTCATGTCAGAATGTATGTGACACCTTATCATATCTCTTAGATAATATTTACATCAGATTTGGTAATAAGTTATACAGACAAATTGTTGGTATTCCGATGGGTACAAATTGTGCTCCTCTTGTGGCCGATTTGTTTTTATTTTGTTATGAAAGAGATTTCATGACTTCTCTTTCGGTTGATAATCAAGCTGATATCATTGAGGCATTTAACTCAACCTCTAGATATTTAGACGATCTTCTGAATATTGATAATCCTTATTTTGAAAGCATGGTTAACCAAATTTACCCACCTGAACTTAAATTGAATAAAGCTAATACTTCAGATATCGAGGCCCCCTTTTTGGATTACATCTATCTATTTCTAACGGTTTTGTATCTTCTAAAATTTATGATAAACGTGATGACTTTGACTTTGATATAGTTAATTTTCCATTTTTGGATGGTGACGTTCCACGTCGTCCCTCTTATGGAGTGTATATTTCTCAACTTATAAGATTTGCTAGAGTGTGTAGTCATGTAGATGACTTTAATGCTCGTAATAAATGTTTAACTGCTAAACTTCTTCAACAGGGCTATCGGTATCATAAGCTTAGAAAGGCTTTTTCTAAATTCTATCGCAGACACCATGAATTGGTTTCAAAATTTGATGTCGGATTAAAATTTCTTTTACACCAAGGCCTATCGGAACCAGACTTTTATGTTGACTTAGTATACAAATTCAAAAAGATTAAGGGTAGGACTGATTTTTCTGATCAATTCCGAAAAATAATAATACGTCACAAACGTATTGGCTATAATTTAAATGTTATGTGACAGTCTGCATGCTTAGTGATTAACCCAATCACGGTTGATAACTTTGCTGCACTCTTTAATTGCACACCGGGGGATCGGTCGTCAGACTCTATGATGGCCCCGACCTAAAGCTATATATTTTAGTTGGTTGGGACCGGAGCCTTTTTGTCTGTTGCTTGGTCCACCGGGGCTCAACTGGTGACCTTCTTTTGCTTCAGATTTCCAGTGGGGTCGTTTGGCAGGACAGGGATCTCCACCTGTCAGACGGCCCGTTGTATCTGTTGAGTCCTCGTCTTTGCTTCTTCATGGTGTTGAAATTTGATTTATGTGTTTACCGTGATGATTCATTGACGAGTTAGAGGGTTATCATGCGAACCGAACAACCAACTAAATGTTTTGTACCACTTCAGAAACTGAGGGTGAGGTTGGGCCTGTAAAATCGATTTAAGCCCCCCAGTAATTCATTACTGACCGTTCCAAGGCGGTAGTTCTGTTGTGGTTCTCTGTTGCCTGTTTTTTGGTGTCAGAGTTTCTGTGATGTTTTACCTTATGTATGTTCTTATTATTTTTGGTTCGGTTGGGTTGCTGAGTGGCCACCTTTTGGGAACAAGCTGCTCACTCAGTTGGCCATATGTTCTCTGTATCTTGATTATTTGTAATCTTAGTTGTTTCCAACTATGGTTTGAGGGCTGGATTTGGATTTTGATTGTTTCAGTTCCTGGTCTTTGCATACTTTTTACTTTTAACTGATGAATGCCCTTAATTATTCTATATTTTGTTTTACTTGAAAATTAGCAGTCCTTTAAATCTAAATAACTGACAGGTATCACAGTTTTAAATACTAATGACATTACCTTTTAGCCAGGTCCCTCCAGTATTCCATAGAGACACCAGGCGCCACTGCTAGAGCCCTCTCCCACTACAAATATATGATCAAATGTGAAACTGCAGCCAAGTAGTGCATGTATTCAATACCTAAAAATTTATATTTTAAACTATATTCTACATTTCATTTAAAGCCTGGCCCCGAGGTTATAAAACTTGAGTACATTCTCAAACTCAAAATAAAGCACACTGAAAGGCTGCTTCCGAACACATGCTCGAAAGCAGCCAATCAGTGTGCTTTATTTTGAGTTTGAGATTATTTATAACCTCGAACCCTGGACTAACATATTTGAAACAAAATAAAACTTATAACTACCATCCATATAAACAGTATTCAATACAATAGGAGGCATACAGACTGCCTTGGAACAAATAACGAGCAAAACTACTTGCATTTTCCTTTGAAAGTATAATATAATCAAACCTAAATTAAGGGTCTTTCAAGAAAATTTGGCTGCTTAAAGCATAGGGCCTTTTAAAGTGTACGGCTACACCGCTGTGTTTATTCACCACTGTTACCAAGGGGAACAGCTTCTAAGTCTTCCTGGTTGCTTCCCTGGACTATGAAACCCTTCCAAAATGGAGTTTACTTTTGGGAGCAAATTCTTTCCTTTAAGAGCTGACCCTGTTTTCGAGGGGAGGAAAAACTGAAAAAGGTAGAGCTACTTCCTCCGAAAGTGTATCCATTCAGCTTAATGCAGATTCATTTTTGCAGTATTTTTTATTTTGTTGCAATCTTGAAAGTATGGTTACTATTAAAAGACAAGTGGACATAATCGATCTGCTCCCACATGTAACTTAGATTGGTAAAGGCATGATCCTCCCTATTTCATCTGTTATTTGCTCTTGTTCCACAAGAAATTCACATTTTTCATCATATAATATGTACTCTGTCTCCTTCTTTCATTTCTTCTTCATACAGAGGAAAACTTGTACATGACAGTGCTTAGTTACATGTTAAAACAAAGATTACCTGTCCAAGTTCCACCATCATCTCACAGTATCTCTGTATATTCCCTGACTTGATATGAAGATTAGCTGCTTCTTTCATTCTTTCCTCCCTTGTAGGAGAACCTATACCACCCCCATGCTTGGTAATCTTTGCCATCTCAAGCTGTTGAGCATCAGACTGAAAATAAGATCATTCAAGCTGTGTCAAAAGGCAGGAGACCATCATGTTTTGCTCATAAACAAAAGAAAGCGCCAATCTTTTTCTGGCCTTAGTTTCTTGCTGTGTGATCTACCTCAAGAGTGTTTCTATAATACAACTTGAGGTACAGTTTGAAAGTTGATCTCCAACAGTAAAGACACTGCTCAAATGTTAAAATGAGTACTGTTTACCATTTCCGTAAGTCTCTATATAAAACCCTTAATCATAAAACTAACAATCGGTCAGGCGTCAACGTCTCTAAATACACACTGATTGCTAAACTATTTATTAGTTTTGATGATGAGCAGTTTTATAGACATACAGAAGTCATATACAGTTATTCTTTTAATATTTTGAGCAGTTTATCTATATATTAAAGTAAAAAAGAAATTCAGTAGCATCCTGAAATTTAAATTTTCATGCAAATTTAGATGTTACTAATACTATAAAGCATCAACAGCAGTCTGACAAAGATTTATGTTTTTATTCACAACCTTTCTTTATTGTATTTAAAGCAGTCTGGAATCACAGGAAAAGTTACATTACAGTTAGTCATATGTTTATCAGAAAGTGGAATCATATTTAATTTGGTTTCATGGCTTGCAGTATCTGTGTATACTTACTGCATAAAACTTGATGAGATGTTTTACATGCATGATGCCTTTACTGTATTGCTCTGATAGAAGAGTATCATCCAGCCCCTGAACTACAGACACCAGCTCCCAGAGATTGTTAGTTCCTGCTGGGACCTATAGAATAAAGCAAATCCAAAATAAAGATTTTTTTTCACCCATTGGACAATTTTTTTTAAAAATATCCCTTTCTAGAGCTGTCTGAGGTTTTTCTATCTTGGCCTGCTATCTCAACCTAGGCTCAGAAAGTTGTCTCAATACTTCAACCATTGCTATTATACTACAGCAAAATTAATTACACACTTAAATTCAACAAATCCACTTCTGCTACTTGTCATGTAAATTGCATGCAGAATGAAACTGACAGCCACTGAAGTGCACGAGGTGTCACTGTAGATTTCTGGTAAAGTGCCAGTCATGGAAAATAGATGCACAAGATGAAATCAACACATGTCAGAACTATGAATAGAAAATTAGCTTGAAGTTTATGTAATAGTGTCAACAAGAAGTTACCATATCTAATGAATATTCTGTTTAAAATATAATGGGTGACAAATAAGTAATCAATGATAGGGTTCAGGCCTTGACAAGGAAATCTCAGGTTCATTTTTAAATTATCTTTTATGCTTGGCAAGCCTCACGTAGGATTAAATATCTGAAAACTAACCTGAGATTTCCTTGTCAAGGCCTCAAATCCATCATACATTCTATCCTATCAATCTCAGTTACTGTGTGGGTCTACCAGTGTGTAAGTCCTAAAAATATCTTGTAAACCTAAAGCGGTGGTGGTGTACTACACATGGTGCTAAACTACCAATTTAGAGGTCACAGGTTTGATCCCTCAATACTATGGTCTTTCAGATGAGACTTTAAATGAAGGTCCCATCTCCAAATGACCTATGTGTTGGTGGGACTTTAAACTAGAGCTCACATAAACTTGTAAACCAGTCTTTTCCTTCAATGTGCTAAAATGTAGTTAACCACCTACTGCTGTAATGCCCATTGTCCTGCATTATGTCTACTGCATGAAACTAGTAGAGTTTGTAATCAAGAATGTCAAAATTTAGGTATGGGCGTAAAAGTAAGAGGTAATTGTATGTGGTTAACATTACATTTCTTGCATTGGAGAATTTACAAGCTGCAGTAGGTGTTTTGAACAATTTTCTATTTTGAAAACTAAGTTTTTGATTAAAGAAATGAATAGCTTCATAGCCTGAGTCAGGCCGCTCTATTCCAGCTGTTAACACCCAGAAACCCTAAACACAGCAGAAGCTTGACAGGTACAACTAGCAGTAGCTGCATGTTAGTGACAACAGAAGAGTCTGCATTGAATATTACAGTCACTGAAACAGCCAATCAGGGCAAAATAAGACATCTCAGCTTGCCTGACACTTCTATGCCACAAGAGACCTAAAAGACGTGGCATAGTTGAACTACCATCAAATGAGATGGCATCTGGTCTATTTGCATTGCTTGCCCTTATTGCAAGCAACAGTATGTTGATACGACACAATGTGAATCCAGGTACAGGATGACAGAACACACTCCAAACACTCGGGTACAAAGAGACAACCCTGTCTTTATACACTTTAACTACTTTGTCTTTCAGCAGAATACATGCTTTTTCATATCATACACATTCTCCCATCTGACACTGTAACTGACCTATCCAAATCCAAGGGTTGTGAGCGCAAAAGGTACTGGATATAACAGCTTTATATGAGCTGCGACACGACAAAACCAACAATGTGGTTGTGCGCCCAGCGCAGACTCAGATCAGCCAGGGCATCCGCCCAGTCTGATCAGAGTCTTTGCTGTCCGCATGGAGGTAGCTTAGACCCTTAGCTACCCTTTGAGCACTTAACAATGAGCCTGACCACACTGGGCAAATGTCCAGGCTGATCTGAGTCTGCGCTGGGCGCACAACCACGTTGTTGGTTTTGTCCTGTCGCGGCTCATATGTTAAAACCTTTGAGTCAATGCGTTTGGTTTGATGATTGCATTACAGTTATCGTACATAGAGGATCTTACATGAGTGCTCATGTATTACTGAATTTATTAAACGAGTTGGGGAAAAAGATAAGATGCGAGGCTATGCCGAGCATCTTATCGTTTTCCCCAACGAGTTTAATAAATTCAATAATACATGAGCACGAATGCAAGATTCTATTTATCATATGACACTAAAATCGCATTTTATTAGCAAAATTTGAACTAAAACGTCACGATTTTGCCATTAGAAAACGCGACGTTTTAATGGACGTCAACGTATAACGTTACGACGTAATTTGCATATTTAATCCACTAGTGGATTATCGTTTTTAAAGCATGGCTTTATTACACTCTCAGATGCGACGTCATAGGATAAACTTTTTTATTAGCAATAATAATTCTATTTGCTTTTACCATTGCAACCATCACTTATAACCATTCCCCCACATCCCGACCAAAGGATAAAAGGTGGGGTGGGGAAGGAGTTGTTGTTGTTCTACCTGACTGAAACATTATATGAGCCGCGGGCATGACAAAACCATCAAAGTGGCATGTGCACCAAGCAAAGACTCAGATCAGCCTGGGCATCTGCCCAGTCTGACCAGTGTCTTTGCTGTGCACTGAAAGGGTAGCTAAGGGTCTAAGCTTGCTCCATAGGGACAACAAAGACTCTGATCAGACTGGACAGATGCCCAGGCTGACCTGAGTCTGTGCTGGGCGCACATGCCACTATATTGGTTTATTCATGTCACCGCTCATATTACCATGAAGAACTTTGAGAAGAACTTGAGCACCCTGGCTCTCCTGTCTGTAGGATATTCCTCCGCTTGCTGCGACAGTTCTTTAGATTCTCTACCAGTCAATAGTGGGGGTGCCCCAGGTACCATTGCCTTCTCTGTTATATAAAAGACAATCAGTATTTATCAGCTTGAGAATAGTTTTCTCAGGAGCAATGGAACATTAATCATGAGTTTACGAATATCTCCTGATAGTCTTGAGGTACTAATATTGGATACAACATGTTGCTAAACTATATCCAAAGTTATTGGAGATACAACATGTTGCTAAACTACATGTATATTCAAAGTTATTGGATACAACATGTTGCTAAACTATATCCAAAGTTATTGGATACATCATGTTGCTAAACTATATTCAAAGTTATTGGATACAACATGTTGCTAAACTATATCCAAAGTTATTGGACACAACATGTTGCTAAACTATATTCAAAGTTATTGGATACAACATGTTGCTAAACTATATTCAAAGTTATTGGATACAACATGTTGCTAAACTATATCCAAAGTTATTGGATACAACATGTTGCTAAACTATATTCAAAGTTATTGGATACAACATGTTGCTAAACTATATCCAAAGTTATTGGATACAACATGTTGCTAAACTATATTCAAAGTTATTGGATACAACATGTTGCTAAACTATATCCAAAGTTATTGGATACAACATGTTGCTAAACTATATTCAAAGTTATTGGATACAACATGTTGCTAAACTATATCCAAAGTTATTGGAGATACAACATGTTGCTAAACTACATGTATATTCAAAGTTATTGGATACAACATGTTGCTAAACTATATCCAAAGTTATTGGATACAACATGTTGCTAAACTATATCCAAAGTTATTGGATACATTATGTTGCTAAACTATATCCAAAGTTGTTATTGGATACAACATGTTGCTAAACTATATCCAAAGTTATTGGATACAACATGTTGCTAAACTATATCCAAAGTTATTGGATACAACATGTTGCTAAACTATATCCAAAGTTATTGGATACAACATGTTGCTAAACTATATTCAAAGTTATTGGATACAACATGTTGCTAAACTATATCCAAAGTTATTGGATACAACATGTTGCTAAACTATATTCAAAGTTATTGGATACAACATGTTGCTAAACTATATCCAAAGTTATTGGAGATACAACATGTTGCTAAACTACATGTATATTCAAAGTTATTGGATACAACATGTTGCTAAACTATATCCAAAGTTATTGGATACAACATGTTGCTAAACTATATCCAAAGTTATTGGATACATTATGTTGCTAAACTATAACCAAAGTTGTTATTGGATACAACATGTTGCTAAACTATATCCAAAGTTATTGGATACAACATGTTGCTAAACTATATCCAAAGTTATTGGATACAACATGTTGCTAAACTATATCCAAAGTTATTGGATACAACATGTTGCTAAACTATATCCAAAGTTATTGGATACAACATGTTGCTAAACTATATCCAAAGTTATTGGATACAACATGTTGCTAAACTATATCCAAAGTAGCTTCTTATATCATTCACTCAAAATGAAAGCACAAATTATATGAACATAAATTATCTAGTCATTCTTTGTATCTACTTTGACTTGACACCTAAATTTAAGAAGAATCTAGTCATTCTTTGTATCTACATGTACTTTGACTTGACACCTAAATTTTAGAAGAGAAAAATTCTAAGTAATGAAACAGACAGGCCAGAGCAAATGCCAAACAGTGCAGTCCAAGTTTAGACTGCTCAGCGGTCTGATTAGGGTTTATACTGTGTTTCCATCTTAGAATTTCTAGGATACTTTATCCAGAATTCCACAGAACTCTGTCTAGCCTGTCTGCCCACATATACAGTAACAAAACTACAGCTAAACCAGGCCAAGAGGATATAAAACTTGAGTACATTCTCAAGCTCAAAATAAAGCACACTGATTGGCTGCTTCCGAGCATGTGCTCGGAAGCAGCCAATAAGTGTGCTTTGTTTTGAGTTTGAGATTATTCTCAAGTTTTATAACCTCGAAACCAGAACTCTCAACAAAAGTATTTTCCTTGCTTCCAGAAAAACAGTATCTGTGTCCAACTCTCTGCCAGTCCCAGGTAGTTAAAAACCATACCTGTAGTTCCTAGTATTTCTGTCCAGGGCTTTCCTGCCAAAATGTTCATTTCTACTGGCTGTATCAGTGATGTCAGTGACCACAGCCTCAATGTTGAGTCTCGTGAGCTGGACGCCAAGATAAAGGGTCTGGAAGGGTGACAGGTCAAACCTGTAGAAGAAGAAAACAGGGCTTGAGGTTATAAATCTTGAGAATAATCTCAAATTCGAAATAAAGCACACTGATTGGCTGCTTCCGAGCATGTGCTCGGAAGCAGCCAATCAGTTTGCTTTATTTTGAGTTTGAGAATGTAGTCAAGTCTTATAACCTCTGTGCCAGATTTCATAACTCTAGCAGGAGGTAATGCAGGAGGCAACAGTAAATTGTTGGTAATTTACTGAAATTCTCTATAAAAATGTGTATAAATTTTTTCCGAAGCTGCTTCAGCAAAGTTTAATGAGGATTGCAACACACATTTTATGGTGCTGTTTACATTTTACATGTAGTAGTATATTAATGCTCATGATTTTCATGCTTGGTTAGTTTGTATAAAAATTAGATGCCCATAAATATAAAGTATTAACATAGAATAATAGTCGGGGAAATGATCCCAATTTTGAGGCGAAAAATTGGCCCATCCTTCGAAAGAAATTTGTTGACTGATTTGTAAGCAGGAAATACTGAAGTATATGATTCCGGGTGTTGTCGCTCTCCAAAGTGGTGCCAAAGTGAATTTTTGGGGCAAAATATTTAATTTATGAATAAAATCGTGGATTTCTGGAATTTCTATGGAAACTCCATAAAATTTATTAAAACTCTTCGAAATGTGAATGATACTTATGCGTAACATACCTTTGATATAAGTTTATACGCGAAATAATATAGAAATTTGCCGTTACTATGGTTACAGAATAAGAATTTATGGGGCTAAAATGCATTTTTGGGGGCTTTTTTTATGAAAGGGGGTCATTTCTTCACAAGTATTTTATTTAAAACAGATAATTTCGTCATAGTATATCATTTGTAGTGTTTATTATGATCATTTAAACTGAAATAGTACGCTTACGAAAGTTATAATTAAAAATGCTTGTTTTATCGAAAAATTATTTGTACCGTATATACGTACCTAGAGTAGTATTTTAAGTCGATTGTCGGCTGTTTGAGTTTAATAGAGAACCCATCGCTACAAATAAATCTGATTTCTAACAGGACAAATGGAAGGTTATGCTTAAGGATGAAGAACAGTACCAAAGTCAATTTTTCGGTGAAAAGGGGGCGGAGGGTAGGGGTGGCGCGAGGGGGAGGAGAAGGGCGTGTGGGGCCGGGGATGGGGTGGGGGTATAAGATTTACAAGTTAAACAAAATGGCTGATTGCTGTTAAATCTGTCTTAAATTAAGAAAGTCATTTGCATGGTATGGCTGATGTGTACATACGTTGTACGCATGTCAAAAATATCTTTTTTGTTAAAAATAGATTGTTTTATAATATTTTAAAAGAGATATCACAAGTACTTTATGATTAATGTCGAAACAATTTGACTTAGAAAAAACCGAACTAGTAAATACTGCTCGTATCATTTTTGCCATAATAAAAAGGGAACAAACATGCAAAGTTTACATAGAAATACTTCTTGTGTCTTAATTTAATATCTATTCCAGTTTAAAAGCATTTAGCATGTTTATTTCTGTAGTCATTCTTCTTGATTTGTAGTCAAATACGTTACTTAACGGAAACATGTGAAAGAAATTGTCTATAAGCTGAAAGAAGAGTAGAAATGTGCTTAAACGCGTGAATTTATTTTTGTATGCCATAACTTCTAATATTTAACAATGCATGTTTATCTCCAACAAAATTTTAAACATTTACAGCTTCACGTGAAACCTTTTGTTTTAAAGAATTAACATTTAACACTGTTTGTTGTCTTTAGATTTTTATCTAAAACCGTTGCACTCTACAATTAATGTGCAAGATTGCATCTGTAATGATTCTTTCTACTTGGATTATCAAACGGATAATCTAAACTTTAATATTTGCAAAGGTTTTTTTTTGTTGAGCTCAAATGACTGGCTCAGTGACGGTACCGTAACGTATTTTACAGCATCAGACGTAAAACATCGAAATAACAAGTCGGAAGAAGAAAATCTTAAAAATATTAAAGCAATGTTAAACTGAATTAACGGGCTAGTCAGGAAGCTACTTGTCTTACAATCATATAATTATTTGGATTACATTGCTGTTTGTTAACAATCAACAGAAATGAGAATTATATTTTTTAACTGAGCTGCTACAAATTTTTATTTGCTTAACAGAACCATAGTAAAGGGTATCCATCCTTTACGAAATTGGCAATTAAAATATTTTATAAAATCGGGAATGTTACGGAAGAAACCGAGTCAAATGGAAGAATTTAAAACGCTCCACAAATCAAACTAAAAATCTTAAAAAGTTCCTTCAAGGGCAGAGAACCCATTGTTTCAACCATGAACAAATGACAGAAGACCGGGACATTTATCAGAAGACTACACGTGAGTTTGACGTTATTATTTTGTCTTAGCGTATATTACTGTACAAAAATGTAACTTGTAACGTTGTTTCCAAAGGATATAAAGGCTTTTACAACATGCAAATGCAACCTGCAAAGGGAGAAAAAAAGTAACGTAAAATCTATATTTTAGTATTTTGTATCAGTGACATGCTCGGTCGAGTGGTTAGAGGCGCTCGGCTATGGTGCAGGAGATCGCGGGTTTGATCCACGGCCTGGCCGGTCAGCAACTGAAAAATCTATCAACCCAACAGTAAATGGATAGGTACCTTCTTTTGAAGGAAAATGCAGCGAAAAGAGAGGGATGAGCTAGATCTATGAGTTGTGCCTCTTACACCCACAGCCCCTATGGCCATTAGGCTGTGAGAAACTTTTGCCTTCTTTTAGTCAGAGAGTCTGACATGTTTCTGAAATGTATTCTTTTTCTGGACTTCTCATGTATCTTACGTACTTTTATTCTTAATTTTTAAAGGATTTTAATTGGAATATATTACATACGGTACTTGAAAAACCGTGTGTGAAGCCTACCAACAGATACAATCCTTTCTTGCAGCACAGCTTGATATTTGGAGTACTCTTTTTTTCTTTTTTTTTTACAA